>CM060887.1:60133652-60606152 GCA_030762935.1 Hymenopus coronatus | reverse complement strand
GTTTTACATCTCTATAATTCCCTCGGACAGGGGGATATTCTAATTCTGTCATGTTTACCTCAGTGCTCCTTTTTTGAAGGGATCCAAAACTTTTCTCGTTTGAATCACATCCTCACTACTCTGAGTTATCATAATCTATAAACAATAATGGATATACTCCTTCACTTTTAACTAGTATTCTTTTTCCTTTTTAAATCAATCCCTCTGTTTCAGTATCTGTTGTATAAATAAAGTAAGGGATGTGCTACAACCATGTCTCAGACCGTTATTAGTTATGAATGAAGTTGATTCTATCTTTCCCATTCAAAAGAGGGCTGACACTGCTGGTATAACCACTGGTCAACTGAAAGCATTGGCAAACGAATGACAAAACCGACCATTGCACCGTAAAGTCGATTAATAGGCTTAGAGTCATAGGCCTTTTCTAGGTCAACAAATATAAAGTAAATGTTTTGGTCTGTATCATATGATTTTTCTGTTATTTGTCTTAAACTAAAAGATGGATCCTTACATGAGTTCTCCTTTAGTGAACCCTGCTTGGCCCTCTCACACTTTCTTTTTAATATTATTTTCAAGTCTATTTGTGATAACACTACCAATAATTTTATTGACACTGATTACTCTATCATGTCATTCTATCATGTCTTTACGATTTCCTTCATATACAAGTGTAATGTATATATTATGTTCGCTTTATATATACTCTAGCAAATAAACTACAAAAGAACCAGTTAATTACTTTGTTCACTCAGTTCATGATACTGAACGACTATACAAATTGTGATTTACTAAATTGGTCTTTGGTATAACCTTTTTATACAGCTACAAAACTCAAAAAATGGATTGATTCTTCCTCCACACAAGCTGTATTTAGCCAAAAGTTGGAAAGGTAGAATCAGACTGAAAAATTTAATGACAGCATCTGAATTTAAGCCACGGATATTGGGCTTCCAGTATCGTTGATCCAAACGACTAACCTATAAAAATAACATACCAGTATAGCATTATTTTGACTGCAACTACATGTAAGAAATGTCTTAAAATTAAGATAAGCGTCTATAATATTCGATCCATAATATTGTGAAAAGCTAAAAACTGTATTATTTTAAGTGATATAAAATGAATTCAAAACTTTAAAAAAGCGCATGGTTTCCATTTAGCGCATTTGAACTTTTATTAAAAGCAGCTATAGATGAACAATCACATGCTTAATAATACGAGCGCTCACATTTCGCAATTTTTTTTAGAATGGTTCCAAGGCTCAAAATGCTTCCCACAATGCAATGGTTTACGAATTACTCTCAAGAATTTTGCACTGCCTTTCTGAAATAACCATATACTTTTGAAAACTAAATAATTCACAGAGTACTAAAAGTAAAAATTTTTCTAAAACAATTAGAGGTTAACATAAAATATCTGGTAGGGTAGATAATTTTGTAAAAATAATTTACTGTAATACCTGAATTTTATACTAAATGTTTTTAAAAAAATCAGTATGCAGAGCAATGAATATATTCAAATAAAAGGTAACATTTAAATAACTACACAACCTAGAATTTTGAAACATGCTACTGTGTGTAAAAAGCAGCACAAATCCTCTTGATTATAAGAGGTAGCCGGGCTTGTAAGCCATGGTCCAAATGATTTTATTACTGACGTTTCGCCAAAATCTGCTTCCGGCATCTTCAGCGAACAAAGTTATTAGCTCTGGAGTCCAACAAGACGCAGATACCGGAAGCAGATTTCGGCGAAACGTCAGTAATTGAATCATTTGTACCACGGCCTATAAGGCCGGCTACCATTTATAATCAAGTTGACAACGCTGGTCGTGAAAAACTAAGGATTTATGCGGTATAAAATCCTGCCTGCCCTGCATGAGGTACCGGCTTTGATTTCCTGCTGGGGTGGGAAGCTTTTTCTAAACAAGATTATTCCTTATCACCATCAGGATTGGAAGTACCAATCCGAGTGTGAATAAATGTATGGTCTAATGTATAAACCTAAAGAAAAGACAGAAATACCACTGTATACGAGTTAACATCATAACCCAGAGACAATATGTCTCATAGAGTATGACCATTGCAGATAGAGGCATTAATAAATAAAGAGGAATTAGTTGTATACCATAAATTGCACGCATATTTACAGCAACAGTTAAAGATAAAATTTAATAAGATATAAGGAGTATAGTAAGGAACATCGAATTCCGCAAAAACAGATTATGTCTAGATAGTATATGTTTTGTTAAACAAGTTATTGAGAAAAAGAGAGCAGAGAATTTAGAGAAACACATGCCATTTACTGATATAGTAAAAGCATATGACATTATTTCCATATAATGCCATATGGCAATAGCGCATTACATATCAGATACAACAGATGCGGGATACAAGGAGAAGGATAAACATACAGATAAACGTATTAATATTGTCCAAAGACTGTAGAATACTACAGAGACTCAAATGGAAGATAAACTGAATGTAAACATTGACGTAAGGAAAGGATTAAAATAAAGATATGGAATGTAACTAATCTTATGAAATATTTGTGTAAAACAAGCTCTTAAAAGGTGCTACAAGAAATGAGGAAAGATGGGCACTTCATTTGAGAACATAACTTAAATACTGTACTAGTTGCAGAATTAGAGATTGTATTTGTATGAGATAAGGGTATGAAATTAAAACAACGTTTCGTGTAGTAAAGATAAAAACACGTAATGTTTATGTTTTGTGAAGATGTTGAAGACTTAAACATGAAAGAGGAGCAAATGAAAAGCTGATGTTTAAACATTAGGTTCCATTATATATCAGAATGGCACATGCTTCAGAGATTTAGAAACAAAGGCAATATGGTCAATTGACCAATGACGACGAGAACACGAAATAAAGTAAGAACTTTGGAATTGAATTACACGCGAAGATGTCAACAGCTAACTCGACAACAAGATCTGCAATAAAGCGGGATGTATGTGGCTTGTTCGATTAAAAAAGTTTAGAAAACAAAGCATTGTAGTGATTCGGCCATGTAAATAGAATGACAAAGACAAGATGGCCAAGCAGTGTTTTAAGATGGCAGCTAACAGAAGAAGCAAGAGAGGAGCGATATCCAGCACAATCGTGGAAAAAAAAACATATAGAGAGAGCTATAGAACAGCTATAGCAGTTAAATGAAACAGGAACATTTGGAAGACAAAAACGACAACCCTAAATAGGGAAAATGCTGCAGTGTAAGAAGAAAAAGAAGAAAGAAGTTAGAGGAGAGCTATAAATGGAACCATAAATAAAATTGACATAATTTCAAAAATTGTATTGCATGTTGTGAATTTCCTTAAGTACACAGACGCAATTGCTTTAAACACTATTGTCAAAATGACTGTACTTGAATTTACTTCGTGTTATTATCGGAGACTGTTCTGTAAGACACTTTAGAGCTAAGCAGAGCAGCATCAAAAAGGTAAAATTAGAAAGAACGGGAAGAAGAGAATTGATCCTAGGAGTATGAAATATTGGTATAGGCTCTAAAGAGGGAAGATGAAAATCTGTTAAAACTATGCATGAAACAATTGAGAGTAACTAACAGCAAGCAATGCTGGTAAGTGGAGCTAGAGCAATGTTTCAAAATTGGTAAGGGAGAAATAAGGAAGAAAGAAAAATAAAACGAGAAAAAATTATGAAAAGAGGATAAAAAAGATAAGCAGGAAAACCCTACAAATAAAATATCACTTTATTTACAAAACATCTGATGCGTTCCATTCATGTGACTTTTTCTAGCTGTTCCACAAACATACTATTTTTACAAAAGATAAATATTTTATCCACTTCATGCTAAACGAGATAATCATTAGCTGATTTGGCCTTATTACTACTGCCTTATAAATATATGGGAAATAAGGGAACACACAGGGCTAAACCTACGGTCAAATCTTTTAAAAGCTGGTGTATTCTGAAACAACTGAAATTCGGTTCTTTTTGGAAGGCCATCTGTAAAACAAATGAGACAGAAAATAATGTTCACTTCTAGTTTGAGAAAAGATTAACTAGTTTAAAATTGAAACCAATACCAAATAATAGCTTGGAAATGGTTAACAAAAAAAAAAAAAAAAAGAAAAAAAAGAAAAAAAAAGGTATATGAAATAAATTGCATGTTTTCACGAGGTCGGCACTTTTTTAAGTTTCTTCTCTCTATCTCTCTATCTCTCTCTTTCTCTCTGTCTCTCTCTAACGGTTTACCAGTTGGACAAAAGTTGTCCAAAATGAAGATGTTCCCAGGAAATTTAAAATATACATTTTGTTTTCCATGAAAATATATTAAACATGTGGTATTTTAACAAAATTCGTTACAATAATTTTAGAGAAAACCAACATTTGAAAAATTTATTCTATGTAAAGGTTAGTTGGGATTCTCGAATATCTTCGTGTCGTATCCTTGGAAGATGCTGCATTTAAATACCAGGAATGTATTTAGCGAACTCATTCAACTAAATAAGTACCTAAATACGGAGTAACGATAGTAGATTAGTAAATACTCTAGCCCCTCAAAAGAATATTACTCCAGGACGATTAAATCAAGAACTTTTTTATTTAAACGACTGAAGCATTTTATGGACAATGTTCAGAAACTTGTGATGTATTTAGCCGACATTTAGTTTTTGAGCTGTGCTTTCCACACTCACACACACACACACACGCGCGCGCGCGCATACAAACAACATGCCGTCCTCCATGGTCTAGGGGTAACATGCTAGCCTCTGGCTCCCAAGGCGGAGATCCTTGGCTATTTTTTTGGGGTGGGGGCGTAAAAATATTTAGCATAGCTTCTTTCGGAAGGCCGTTGGTGCCTGTAATAGATTTGCGGTATATAAAATAATTTCAAACCTGATAAAGAGGCCTCTGAACAGATTTAAAAGATCTTTCAAGCCCAATATAGAGTGGAAACTGTAGCAAATAAAGAACATCCATACATAACACTCAATTTAAATTTAAATGTTTACAGACATACAAACGCGGACGTTTTTCTCAAAATGCTATTTTGGATTCACGAGATTCTAAAACATGTATTTCCAATGAAATCTCTGTATCAAAATTTTGGGTAAGATAAAATACTTTCTCAAGCTGCCATGTGCATTGTATACTTAAATACGAGTATGCTATAAAAAGTAAAAAAGAGCTGTCTGTGCATTATTTACAGTGTTTAACGCCCTTTTTTACTTTCTCTATATGTACTATGTACATAGTGTATAGAGAAGGTATTGCACTCCACCAAATATTTCGATACCGAGATTTCACCGGAAATATATGTTTTAGGTTCCCTGTATCCAAAAAAAAAAGTATTTTCAGAAAAATGTCCGTGTGTGTCCGTGTGTCCGCGTGTCTGTGAACACTATAACTCAAAAACGAAAAGTCGGTAAAATACCAAACTTGTTATTTAAGTTTAATATCCTCCAGGGATGCGACACGAAAATTTTGAGAAAAATCACCCCACCCCAAACTACACTTTACATGGAACTTTTTTCGAAAATTTTGATTTTCTAAAAAATAACTCTAATGATTTTGATTACAATATCATATATTAAAGATATTTACCTGACAAATAAAATGTATATTTTGAATTTTCTGGGAATAGCCTCTGAAGACTACTTTATTCTGGATGAATTTTGCATAACTACTAAACCGTAAGAGATGGACAAAACCTTAACACACAAAAAATGCAGAGCACGTTAAAACACACAATTTATGTTATATACATTTTTTTTCGTGAAGTTGATCGTTTTTGAGATATTCCTTTTTCTTGGTTTCAGCTTTGAAAAACTTATATTTTTCTCATACAGGACTTTGTGATCTCGTGTCCATATAAACAAAGGAACATCAGTCACATAGCAACCAGCTTTTGGCTTTCACTTTAACCAATGGTACTTCCTTATTTCGCTTCTACTTATAATAAAGCAAGAAATAAGACTATTTCTGCAAATTTTTCTCGATTAGCATGAAATAAATAAAAGATAAGCGTATTAACAGTAATTTGTTACAGAGATATAGAGAAAGTCATGTGAATGGAATGCATCAGATTTTTACTATATATGGCACCATTGATACATGGAATGAAGATGGAGCTATAGTTGGCGCGGGAAACTGGAGAACCCTGAGAAAACCCTCCCCTGCGCCGCTATTCCACCACACATCCCACATGTGGTCGCATTGGATCGAACCTGGTCCGCAAGATGAGAGGAGAATGATCTAAGCACTCGCTTGTCACCACGCGGCCGTGTATGTGTAGATATAGGTAATAAACAAGAGAGGGAGGGATTAACTTGGATGACGACATGGGAATTACTTTTAAAGGGTATAAGAGGCAATGAACTAGAACGATTTATTTTATGTGAGGGTCAGGCCGTTAATGTTCGATGCTTAACTGCATGTAAAGGTGCAAGAATTGGAGGAAAGAAATCTGGACAGTATGTAGGAGAGATGTAGCTATAAAATGTTAAATGTGAAGAGAAATAAAAAGATCAAGAAATAGTTAAATTTTTGGTGAAGATAAAATAATGAATAAGAAAAGTTACACAGAGAGCACGAGAGAGAGAGAAAGAGAGAGAGAACAGGAGATAAAACACAGAAGATGGGGTCACATTTGCTAACAGCTAGGGAACTAAGCGGGCGAAACTCCTATGCGTTATTATACACTAATAAATGTAAAAATTAATATAAGCATTAGACATGACTTGGCAAAGACTTTAAAGTATAAGCTAAATACAAAAAATCTGATGTGCTCCATTCACATGACTTTCTCTCCTTATCTCTGCAACAAATGATTGTTAAATAGCTTATGCTTCTATTTACTTGATACTAATCGAGAAAAAATCAGCAGGAATAGTAATATTAATTGCTTCCTTGTAAGTAGGAGCGAAATAAGGGAGTACTATTGATTAAAGTGATAGTCAAAAAATGGTTGCTATGTGACTGAAGTTCCTTTGTTTGTATGGACTGGAATTGTTAAATTCCTATATGAGAAAGGTATGTTTTTTAAAGCTGAAACAAACAAACAAACAAACAAAGAAAACAGGAGTATCTAAAACCAATCAACTCCACATAAATTGTGTATTTTAACCTGCACCATATTTTTTTGTGTCGTAAGATTTTGTCCATCTCTTACGGTTTAGCAGTTAAGCAACTTTCCGTGAAATCCATCTAGAATAAAGTAGTCTTCAGAGGATATTCCCAGAAAATTCAAGATATACATTTTATTTGTCAGGTAAATATCTTTAATATACCATCTTTTAATCAAAATCGTTAGAGCAATTTTTCAGAAAATCAAAATTTTCGAAAAAAGTTCCATGTAATGGATAGTTGGAGGTGAGGGTTTATTCTCAAAACTTTGTGTCGCATCCCTTGAAGATGCTAAACTTAAATACCAAGTTTGGTATTTTACCCACTTTTCGTTTTTGAGTTATCGTGTTCACGGACCCATACACGGACCTTTTTCTGAAAATATTTTTTCTGGATTCAGGGGACCCTAAAACATATATTTCCGGTGAAATCTCGGTACCGAATTTTTTGGTGGAGTGCAATACCTTCTCTATACACTATGTACATAGTACGTATAGAGAAAGTAAAAATAATTATTAGTATTGTTATTATAGCACTCCTCTACAATTATACTTTCTCTACACATACTAATCTACATAGTGTAGAGAGAAGGTATTGTAATGCACCCAAAAATTCGATACCGAGATTTCACCGAAAATACATTTTTTGAGACTCCCTGATTCAAAAAAAAAATCTTTAGAAACATGTCAGTGTGCGTGTGTCTGTGGGCAGCATAGCTCAAAAACGAAAAGGCGGTTAAATGTCAAACTTGGTATTTAAGTTCAGTATCTTCCAAGGATACAACACGAAGATTTTCAAGCAAATCGCCCCATTTCCAGCTACATGTATCGAAAATTTTCATTTTCTCAAAAATGGCTTTAATGATTTCGATTAAAATACATTAAGTTTAAGATGTTTTTATGAGAAACGAAATGTAGGTATATCTTGAATTTTCTTGGAATAACCACTGAAGATCTTTTCATTCTGGATGGCTTTTGTATAACTGGCAAACCATAAGAGATAGACAAAAGCTTACTACACAAAAATGTAGACCTCATTAAAGCATACGCGTATTTTATATGCACTTTTTACTTTCTCTATACGCACTATGTACATAGTGTGTAGAGATGGTATTGCACTCCACCCTAAAATTCGATACCGAGATTTCATCGGAAGTATATGTTTTAGGGTCCGCTCTATCTAAATAAAGCACTTTCCGAAAAAGATCCGTGTGTGTGAACACGATAACTCAAAAACGAAAAGGTGGTAAAATACCAAACTTGGTATTTAAGTTTAGTATCTTCCAGGGATGCGACATGAAGATTTTGAAAAAATCCCCCTACCCCCAACTACCATTAAATGGCTCTAACTATTTTTATTAAAATTTCGTATATTACATATATTTACCTGACAAATTAAATGTGTATCTTGAATTTTCTGGGAATAGCCTCTGAAGAGTACTTTATTCTGGATAAAGTTCACGGTATTTTGCATAACTGCTAAAGCGTAAGAGATGGATAAAAACTTACTACACGAAAAATGTAAAGCACGTAAAAACACACAATTTATGTTATATACATTTTTTTTCGCGGAGTTCATCGTTTTTGAGACATTTCTTGTTTTTGTTTTCTACAGGAAATTGTCAGCTTCTGTCCATACAAACAAAGGAGCTTCAGTGCCAACCAGCTTTTGAGTATCACTTTAACCTATCGTACTCTCTTATTTCGCTTCTACTTACAAGGAAGCAAGTAAAAAGACTATTTCTGCTCATTTGTTCTGATTAATATGAAGTAAATAGAAGTAAAATCTTTTTAAGAATAATTTGCTACAGAGATGTAGAGAAAGTCGTGTGAATGGTACCCATCAGATTATTTTTGTAGAGTTAACCGTTTTCGAGATATTTGGGATTATTGTTATCAACCTTAAGCCACTTAAATTGTTATCCAAAGGGAAAAACTGTTTCTTCTCGTTTCTCGTTTATTTAGTCCTAGCAAGAAAAGAGAATGGCATTATAATTTTTACTTTTTCTAGCCCCGTATGTACAATGTACATAGGGATAGAGAAGTATTGTATTCCACCCAAAAAAAGCATTTTGAGAAAAAGGTCCGCCGTGTGTGTCCATGTGTCCGTGTGTCTGTGAACACGATAACTCAAAAACGAAAAGCAGCTAAAATACCAAACTTGGTATATAAGTTATGCATCTCCCAGGGATGCGACACGAAGATTTTGAGAGAAATCCTCTCACCCCAAACTACCCTTTACATGGAACTTTTTTCGAAAATTTTGAGTTTCTTAAAAATGGCTCTAACGATTTTGATTAAAATATCGTATATTAAAGATATCTACTTGACAAGTAACTGTATATCTTGAATTTTCTGGAAATAGCTTCTAAAGACCTGTTTGTTCTGGATGAATTTTGCTTAATTTGGCATAACTGATAAACTGTAAGAGATAGACAAAAACTTGCTATACGAAAAATGTATATTTTGTTAAAATACACAACTTACGTCATATACATTTTGTTCGTAGAGCTTACCGTTTTCGAGTTATTCATTGTTATTTGTTTCAGTTGTGAAGTACTTATACTTTTCTCAGACGGCAGTGTCCGTTTTTCTTTTGTTCTACTCCTGGCCAAAAAAAGAAGCGATTTATAATGACAGTCGCATAACGACAGTTTTTAAAACATTTGAATATCGGTTTAGCCTAGTGTATTCCCTTATTTTCTTCCTGCTTATAACGAACTAAGTAATAAGAACATTATACTAATGAGTACTTCGATTACCAAGGTGCACAAAGAAGAATAATGCTATGTAAGAAGCTTGTAGAACAGCTAGAGAAAGTCATGTGAGTGTAACACATCAGATTTTTTCACGTAATGATCGCTTTTGAAGGACTTGACTATCGATTTAGTCTGTATATTTCCTTATTTCCCTCCTACTTACAAGGAAGTAACTAATAAGACTAATTCTGCTTACATTTATTTTGAATATATAATGTAGATAAAAGATTAATCTTTTGAATAAAATTTTTGTTTGCGAAACAGTTAGAGAAAGTCATGTGAATGAAACTCATCATACTTTTGCAAGATAGAAAAAGAATGTAAATAAACATTTCATTGTATTCATGGTGGCCATGATACACGAGTTATATTGCTTTATCATACCTGTTAATGTGGATTATATGTCCATCATCCACATTGCGCTCCTTCATGATCTGTATAGCTTCCTTGGTGCACATGCTGAGAGCCAGGACGTTCAGATCCAAGATGTTCTTCCAGCTAGACACTGGACCCTCTGAAAATCAAAGATTATTCAGTACTTCAACTAAAGTGTCCTTTATAATAGCATTGAAATTTGCAGACATGAATTTAGGGATCTGTCCCAATAAGCAGAATTTTATCCTTATGTCCCCTCCATTAGCTTATATCAGACGTCTCCAAAATTGTACTCGCGAATACAGCCTCTGAATGAGGGAAGGACGGTATGGGCTATATGTAACGTAACAGTCCATTCACCCCTTCCTTTAGACGATCAGTTGTGGACTATCTGTCCTAGTGATATGGTTGCTCAAAATATAATAGGAATCCACAGAAAAATGTAGCAATGGGAGAAACAATTTCTTTGTACTGTTTCTGGTGCTATATTCCTTCCAAAGGTTTATGGCGGATATATAAGGCTAACATGTCACTATATTGCGAGTTAAAAAGAACACATAAACATTACAGGCAATTAATTTTGAATAATAAAATGTAAGTACACTGATTATCATAACTAATCATATGTACATTATTATTATTATTATTATTATTATCATCATCATTATTACTATTATTATTGTTATTGTTGGTGGTGTTGGAGGAGGAGGACCAAGTAGAACGGTTTCACTGCATTGCCTCTGATAAAAATGTAAAGTGTTCCAAGAATTTATGGGGGATATATAAGATGTCACTATATTGCACGTCACAAAGAGCATATGAGCATTACAAGCAAATAATTTTGACAGAATGAATAATCAAGTGTAAATACACTGATTATCATACCCAATCATATGTATATTATTATTATTATTATTATTATTATTATTATTATTATTACTATTATTATTAATAGCAGTACTATTATCACTATCATCATCTTTATTATCAGCATTATCATTAAATGCTGTGTACGCGTATAATCAATTTAATAAATTCATCGAGTTTTAAACATATTTTTAAAGGTATTGTAAGTGGAATCTTAGTATTTTCTTATGGATATAGAAATGTAGTTACAGATAAAAGCGTATAATTCATAATCGCTCTATAGGGATGGAAAGTACAATATAACTCCAAACACTGAAGAATGTTTCAAAATTGAAAACAGTAAAATTGCATACTCGAATTCGAATAACAGATGCAAATCTATGTGCGCAGTTAAAAGTAGTCGCATGTGATAATAAATTATATTTTAATACTCTTGTATCATAATTCTTGGTATTGTAAGTTCACTCTTCACTGTGATCAGTGCTGCACTGTGTCAGGTATTTACAGTGCAGCACTGCGGCTCTGACCCTTACCGCCAACTGCTCCAATACCTTTCTAGTGCGTTACAGTATATCTGTAGAAATAGACTTTGAAGACGCCTGGTTTTACAATGGCACACGAAATGTTACACCATTTGTATTGCACATAAAATACATTCATATAGCAATCTTCAAATAATGCAGGTACCAACTCAACAAGGTGACCTTAGATTTGCATAGTTTTGGGAATCTCTTGAAACTTTTCCTACTTTAATAACTATATAAGTTGTTCTATTAAAGGTGAGGCACTATCTTCTAAATCTAAATTTGCTTGTGTAGACATATTCTAAAAAAAGTATAAACTTTATTTGTGGAGCTTAAAGCCAGTGCACTAATCTGCCATATTATAATTACTTAGTAATTAAAGTTTATTCATTACAAGTATGTTCGGCTGGAGGAAGATTATATATTCATTCAATAGATCTGTTTATTTGCGATAGATATAAAACAGATAGGTTAGAAACTATATTTTCTCATAAAATGAGAATGAATATAACAACTGCTATAAATGAAATTATTGACTCTATTGATGATACAATATTTCATGAGGTATAAGCATCTGGATAATCTGAAAATCGTCTAGGTATACCAGCTAACCCTAAGAAGTGTAGAGGGAATTAAATTTCTCGGTTGAATTTTCGGACTATAAGGTGGGCACATTTTACAGCCCTCTTTCAGGAAAGTAATGCCTCATGGCACAAAGATCAAGCATCTCATGCTAAAAGTCGAAAACTGTATTTGCAATGTGTGGGCGAGCTCCATACTGAGGGAATCATGGTTTTATATGTTTGTCCACGGTTTTATCGAACAAAAATCTGATGCGTTCCATTCAAGTAGCCTTCTCTGCATCTGTGTAACAAATTATTGTTAAAAAGCATTTTATTCCATCTACTTCATGTCAAAAAAGATAATCATTAGCAGAAATTTCTTATTGCTTGCTTCCTTGAGAGCAGAAAAGAAATAAGGAAATACACTAGGCTAAAGCGATAGTCAAAACTTTTTAAAACTAGTTGCTGTGGGATTGAACTTCGTTTCTTTGCATGTTCAAGAGTTGAAAAGTTCCCGTATGGGTATGTATTTTAAAGTGAAACCAATAATAGGGAATATTTCTAAAACTGTCAACGTTACGAAAAAAATGAATTGACAAAAATTGTGTATTTTAACGAGATCTATATTTTTGTGAGTAAGATTTTGTCTATCTCTGTCAATTTGCCATTTCTGCAAGAGTCATCCAGAAGAAAAAGGTTTTCAGAGGCTATTCCCGGAAAATGTAAGATAAATGCACATTTTATTTGTCTTGCAAATATCTTTAGTAAATGATATTTTAATAAAAATCATTGGAGCCATTTTTGAGAAAACCAAAATGTTAGACATTTTTTTCCATGTAAAGGGTAGTTTGTGGTGGGGGGATTTTCTTCAAAATCTTGATTTTGCATCCTTGAAAGATAATGAACTTAAATACAAAAAAAAAAAAAAACACTTTTGGTTTATGAGATCTGCTGCTCACAGATACGTACACATACACAGACACACACGAATATTTTTCTAAAAACGAATTTTTTTGTTTCATGAGCTCAAAGAATATTACTTCTGGTGAAACCCTGGTATTGAATTTCTGGGTGGAATACAATACTTCCTCTACACACCATGTACACATATGTAGAGAAAGTAAAAATGGGCGGATGATTCCATGATTCCAAACTGCTGCCTGCACATTAGGTTAGGTTGTATCCGAATAAGTGAAAACCTTAATACAGAATTCTTTGAATTGACCGTTGAGAGACTCCAAACTCAGCAGAAGCCCTCTTTGTTAATTTCTAGGGACTTCCAACCCATACCACACGAAATACCTCGATGATTTTAAGAGTAGAGATGAGAATTACGGTCGCTGTATCGTTAACAAAGCTGAAACTCAAATTGTCGGAAAATTTGATAAACGACTTCTGCAAGACCCCCCTCCCCACACACTTTGTACTAAATTAAGCATGAACTCATATCTGTGTTCCCGCCACAGCCTTATTGGAGAACAAAACTTTGCACCTATTGACGAACAGGCAGCGCCAGTTCACAAACTCGTGGTGATATGTTGACAGCCAACTTATGATGCTATCTATGGAACTTTCCACAAACCTCAGCTGTCGCTCACACAATTTCTGCATTACCGTTTTAATAAAATAAATAGTATGACATTCCCTCCGCCACTTTTTAGCTACAAGTGAGGTGAAGTTTTTAGATTAAAATTTATATTCAATAGAGTAATAAAATATGAAACAACATTCATTGTATAAAATCAAATCTGTTTTCTTTACGCACAGTTATACACTTACATCTCTTATATTTAAATAAAAAGAGAACTACTATGAACATATATCAGGTACAAGGGGATACACATGGCTGAAGTGATAAAGTTCGGGAGAAATTTTGTATAATCTGCAATAACCAATATATGTTAAGCGCAATACAAAAAAATGTTATGGTGTTTCAAAATGACACCACACCCAGATGAGGGTATTGCTGTTCAGATCCTATGTGATAAGAAAATGTAGGTTTCAACGCTACAAACAGATACATCTACAAAATGTCTCGTGATCAGCGTGGATTAGGTAGTTACCCAGGAACAAAGCAGCGTGGCTGGCCCACTCAATCGGTAGTAACTCAGGGACTTGTAAAACATCGAAGCGGGTGCTTTACCAGGGTTTGTAGTAACATCCCCACATATTTCGTAGTGGTTAGCTAACATAAAGGGATGCCTTGTCTTTTGAAACGCTAAACCTCCAAGCATTTATTTATTCTTGCAATCTATAATTTCATCACATCAAAGAATACTGAAAGAAAATGACTGAGAAAATAAGTTGGAATACATGCACCGCCAGAGGCAGTAACATTAGAGATCCTTAGGTTGGAGGCGAGGAAATAATACAGACAACAGAGGCAAGAATACTATCAGAAATAGTGCCAAAGAATTGTGGATCAACATAAACAAAAATAAATATATTTTGCTGTGAGGCAATAAGTTTATTTCACTGTCTTAAAGTTGTAATACTAAATCAATCATTTGTATATTTAACAACAATATTTTTTTTTCATATTCGCTGTAGGTTGTTGAAGTGTTTACTATTAAGGTAAATGCAAAATGATTGGATAATAAGTACAAGTAGCAAAAAATACGCATGTTTCGTATTCAAGAACAGCCTTCAAACTGTGCGAGTTCAAGTCCTTTGAATAAGTAACTGTTATTTATATATTTACTTGGAAGTTAGGTTTTCTGATAACGAACACGGGTCTTTGAAATGCGAGTATGTGGGCATCACACATTAGTGATTTGCGCGCTGCCTATCTCAAAATTATGTAATAGTCAACGTTACATAAAAACATGCCTAAGAGTTTCAAAGCTGCAAATCATACTTCAGACTAGTTCAAGTATAAGTTATACGACTGTTATATTTATAGGTTGTTGTTTTCAAAGAACCTGTATAATCTTCTTACAAAATTTCTGAGACACATAGTTGTTTCTGCAAAGGTTAATTTCGATTAAAATGAAATAAATGGAAAAATTTCCGCGCTGTGGCCGAGTGGCTAGACCACTCATCTCTCACCTAGACGGCCCAGGTTTGATCCCAAGCGACCGCATGTGAGATTTATGGTGCCATCTCCTGCGGTGCAAAAAGTATAAAAAAACGGGCGTTAAACGCTATCAAAAATTGAAAAATAAGCTTTCGTGAAAATAGCTTGCATAGTAACTAATAAACGAGGGAAGGTGGAGGGACAGATAATTAAATTTTTTATTTCTTCACTACCACCTACCATTTTGATTAAAATGTCGTACTCTGTAGATATATGAATGGTACAGAAAATCGTAAGATGTATAGCGCAATACTTATTCCTGTTTTATCTAATGTATTGTTTTTTCTTTGAATTGAATTTATTTCCACTTAATAAAACAATTAGTTCAACAATACTTTTTTACAATCCCTTGGTCATACAAAGAATGTACAGTAATACTAAATACTAGTGCACGGGTGCGCTAATGTCAGTCTTTCTATCGCGGCTCGGTGACGTAATCTCTCCTACTGCTGTCGTCCACTACGTCAATCAGTATGACGTCTGATTGACGTATGCTGAGCAGCACTGGCAGCATGGGCCACCCACAGCACACAATAGGGCGTAGGATGTCAACAAAGCGATGTCTTTTCCATGCTAGGTGGTATATGAATATTTTAGTTTTAAGAATAGTCTTAAAGTTAGATGCCTCATTTGTTCGAAGCTATTATATGCATCACAGTTCAGTGTACGAAGGATATCACATGATATAGAGAGAAATGCGACCCAGATTCTTTTATGTACCGATTATTATTATTATTATTATTATTATTATTATTATTATTATTATTATTATTATTATTATTAGAGTTAGTAGTAGTAGTAGCAGAAGTAGCAGTAGCAGTAGCAGTATCTTTTTTTTCAGGCATCATTCGTTTGGTCCACAAGATGCATTTGATTATAGCATCTAGAAACCACAGTTACTGATAGAAATACGAAAACTGTAAACGTTGATTTCTACAGACACTGATCAAGTGAAAGTTTCCCCAATTACGCTGCTCTGCAGCCCACCTAAGGTAATTTTCGGTACAACGTGAATGTGTGGACAAACGTTTTCGAAAATGGTTTTAATAAAGGTAATGTAAGTTGTATAGTGATTGACAACATTTAGATTCATTACTTTGGTTTTGCGGTCTTTCTCTCCGGTCATTGAGGCATTAATGAGATCAAACGCGTGCAATCGTCATCAGAGTAGTAAATAAAAAGCCCTTGATAAAAAATAATAGTAAATACATGAGATGTGTTCACGGTTTAGCACACAAAACAAGTTGTGCAAAGGCTTTACTGTCTGTTTTGCGGTGTTATAGCTAGTGGGTTGGGGTGGCTTATCTCTCAAGTAACACTTTAACTTGTGGGAAGGGGTTCACATATGCTGAACTCGTTCCGCGCGCACAAAGCAGTCAACAGTGTTGCAATACTTTAGTTAGAGTTGGATGACGAGTCTTCAAAATCTACTGGAATCAGACCGTACACAGGGAACACACCAATATTATCGGCAACAGTGATTTCTTCTTCCACTCTGTCACGCGCCATTACTCCTCGTTTGCTTCAGACCAGGAAAAAACTACCCACGTCCGATTGCGAAACCCCTACCTGCTTGGAAGGATGCCCCATCCCACTAGCTAAAACACCGCCGAACGGACAGTACATAGTTCGCCCTGAATAGGTAAGGGAGTCTTCACTATATCACAGCACTGGAAGGAGGACTGACGAATTTCCCCTCAGCAACATGAGTTGCGCACCCGTGTAAATGTGACTCCTCCCGAGTTGCTACGGTTTCATCCATTATAAATTTACTCAAATATAAACTAACTTCAGTCAGTAAATCTCAGACTCTCAAAATAGACATTCTGCGATACATATTACTCAGAACTTAAATCTCAATTGAGAAGTTGAGGTAATAGATACCTATATACATTTTAAAAGAATAAACTTATTATTTTGGGGGAAAAGTAGCAATGGCCTGACGTGAATACACTGTTCGTAAAATTTATACATCAGCATTTTCACCAAATTTAAGTAATTATCTCCCATACATACTTCTACGAAAACGGAATTTTAGGAATTTATATAATGAAAATGGCATACGAATGTGAAGAAAATATTAAGGAATATGCCATGTAGGCTACTATCTTTTTTGACTGTAAAGTAATGCGCCCTTGGACATTTATGCGACGTACAAAAGAGAACTTTTATCATTCCTTTATTGGCTTATGGCTGCACGTTCTTCTTAGCGTAAATCCCAGAATCCCAGTCATCTCAGCTTCTTTGCCAACTACCGTATAAGAGGGTTAGGTGTAATTTCAGTGCTTAGAAACTTGTGTTGGTTTTCTCGGACAGATTTGCTCTACCTGGAAACACAGATTTTATGAGATGTCCTTAGCATGGGTAAAGTTGGTTTCATTAGAAAGTTTAGAGAAAGTTTTCTGTGAAATCCTCTGACACTTGTTTCTACTCCAGGAATTGTAGATTAGATTTCTGCCTGCCTGTCTGCCATGATAAAGTTGTTTCTGCTTTATGCTTGATGAAATCAATGTTTTCCTTTCATGCTTTCTTAAGAAAGATAAAATATATGCAAAGATGTTTTCTTACCATCAGATCGTTTCTTTAAATAATATGTACAAAATTGAATCCTTTTACCGGAAATACACGTTTTAGATTCCCATGTATCCGATAAAATAATTTTTTTTGAAAAAGTTCCGTGTGTCTGCGAAATCGATAACTCTCAACGAAAAATCAGTAAATTACCAATATCTTCCAAGGATGCAATCCGAGGATTTTCAGAAAAATGCCGGTCACCTCAAACTACCTCTTATATGGAACATTTTCGAATATTTTGATATTTTCAAAAATGGCTCAACGATTTTGATAAAAGTACCATATACTAAAGATATTAACTTGACAAATAAAATGTATATTTTGAATTTTTCTGGAATACCTCTTTATTCTTGATGAGTTTTGCTGAATTTTACATAACTGGTGAAGAGATAGACAACAACTTACCAGAGAAAAAATATATGTCTCGAAAAATACACAATTTATGTCACACACATTTGTTTTTTTTTTTCGTGGAGTTGCCTTTTTTTTAGACATTCCTTGTTATAGTTCTCAGTTTTAAAATACTTAAAACTTTTTTCATACGGGAATGCTTTAATTCCTACCAACACATAGAAACGAAATTTAATCACAAGCAACCAGTTTTTAAAAACTTTGACTATCACTTTGATCTAATGTATTTCCTAATTTCCATTACACTTACAAGGAGGTGAGTAATAATTACCATTTATCTCTATGTATGAAGTAGATAGAAGAATAAGCTTTTTAACAGTATTTTGTTGCAGATATGTAGGGGAAGTCAAGAGAATGGAACATATCAGATTTTTTCACAATATGTTTCAGTTATCGTATTCATCGTATTAGTATAAGAGACGCGTAATACTGATTGACGGGGAACGATTGACTTTGGGGATTTGAAGATAATTTGATTGATGATTCAAAGATTGAAAATATCGCTTAAGTTCAACATGTTTGGACAACGTGCTTCAAAACGAAATATTAAGAAAAACTCGCACATCTTACAAAACCTACTTTTTCGGCTATGGTCTTAAAAAGCTTTATAATATCAGCAAAGAACATGAACACGAGACTGCTGTTAATATTGCGACTGTACGACACATTCTGAAACACCAAAGTTGGAAACTGTGCGAAGATATTGCACGGATTAACAAAGAGCAGTCCTGATCGCTAATAGCAGCTTTGTGAACCGTTTGGCGTATGGTGAATGAAAATACACTTTTAGACGAAGAATATGTTTCCAGAGGAGGCCAATTCAAACCTACGGAACAACGAATTTCCCTACTTTCACTTACTGAACATCATCAAATATGTTCATTTCGTCAAGGCATATAGCCGCATAATATTTCATTTAAAAACCTTATGTGTCCATTCACAAGACTTTCTTTATATCTCTGCGCCAGATTATTGTTGAAAAACTTATTCTGCTATTTACTTCAAGCTAATCGCGAGAAATATTAGCATAATTGGTATTACTACTTACTTCCTTTAAATAGAAAGGAGATTAGGAAGTACCATAGGCTAAAGAGATAGTTAAATGTTTTAAAAGCTGTTTGCCATGTGATTGAAGTTCCTTTGTTTGTATAGCCAGCAGTTGACAAATTCCTGTATGTGAAACGTTTAAGTACTTTTAAACTGAAACCAATAACAAAAAATATCTCAAAAACGGGCAATTCTATGAAAAAAAAGTTCATAAAACATAAATTGTGCAAGGTTTCGTCTACCTCTTACGGTTTACCAACTATGCAAAATTTCGCAAAATTCATCCAGAACAAAGACATATTCAGAAGATATTTCCAGAAAATTTAACATATGCATTTTTTGTCATGCAAATATCTTTAATATACGACATTTTAAACAAAATAAAAGGAGCCATTTTTAAGAAAATCAAAATTTTCAATAATGATTCCATGTAAAGGGTAGTTGGTAAAGTTTTGTGTTGATATCTTTCATTATGCTAAATCATTGGTTACTTTATGGATGACCCTCATATATTAAACTGTTGATTTATGGTTGTATTGGTCCTTCATGTGTGGATAAAGAATAATTTAATTATTTTCTTGAAAACTTGTCGCTAGAAGTTTATGCATGGAGAAATCAAATTAGCCAGCTATGACATTTTCCACTGTGTAAATGAAATATTCACACCTTGTTATAAATTTTACTTCTTTTAAAGAAATGTGTTTTAGTGAATTCAATAAATCTAAATACCAACTCGCCGTATGAAAATAAAGGAATCATCCAGATAGGTTATAGCAATTATTTCTGTTTATAGGACGTTTTAACGTTTGGAGCGAGAAATATGTTAAATATTCGATTTCGACGTAAATTTTATTATTTTAGAAAATATTTAATTAAAAAGCACGTTACCACGTTTTAGCACTAATCGTGTTCTCAAAATTCTGATGTGTTACATTCACATGACTTTCTCTAGCTGTTACACAAACAATTTTATTTTTAAAACATTATTCTTTTATATACGACATGCTGATCAAGGTAAACAATAGTAGCATTAGTTTTATTATTGGCTTCCTTGTAAGTAGAAGTGAAATAAGAGAACACACTAAGCTAAATCCACAGTCAAATCTTTTAAAAGCTGGTCCTATGTTAAACAATTGGTTCCTGCTCTTTGTATGGCCTACAGTAAAGCAATAGAGATGAAATGTCACTTCCGGTTTGCGAAAAGTTTAATTAGTTTAAATTTAAAACCTATAATATTGATTTGAATATCTCAGAAATGGTCACCTCTATAAAAAAACCTATATGAGTTAAATTATGTGTTTTAACGAGATCTACATAATTTTTATATTATGTATTTGTCTATCTCTAACAGTTTAACCATTATGGAAATACCGTCCAGAATGAAGAAGCTTTCAGAGCATTCCCAAAAAATTTTAAATATTTATTTTATTTGTGGTGTAAATATGATTATTATATGGTATTTTAAGTGAAATTGTTAGAAAAAAACATTTTCAAAAATTTGTCTATAAGTTTGTGGTGGGGGAAAATTTTGAAAATCTGCCTGTCGAATACTTGAAAGATACAGAGCTTAAATACCAAGTTTGGTTTTTAACGTTATTTTCGTTTTAGGTCTATGCTGTTCACAGACACTCACATTTCTAAAAATGCTTATTTCTGGTGAAATCTCGACATCGATATTTTGGTGGAATTCAATACCTTCTCTATCCACTATGTACATTGTACATACGGGCTAAAGAAAGTAAATATTTACGTTCCTATTTTATCTTAGTAGCACTTGAAAATACACATATGGCAACGACGCGCTTGATTCTTCAATAAGTTAAACATAGTCCATAAGAGCACATTCTGTGTTCATGATCTGAAAACCGCAATGCCAAGCTCTGTCATCAAAGTCATATGTGGCTCTAGAATGATGGAGGTCTTGGCTATTTCATCAAGGCCATTAGAAACCACTGGAATAATGCGTTTTGAGATCGATGGATTGGCGTTGCGGTAATGTTGCTTAGCCGCAACGTTCTCCTGATCTCACTCCTTCAGATTATATCTTAATAGGATGAATTAAGGGACACTGAGAGCGAAATTTGAAGTAAAATCGGTCAAAATTTGAAATTGTTGACCGTCTATAGAGAATTAACATTTAGCTGTCCTTCTAGATGTTAATTCTCTGTAGGTGCTTTGGACTCTACCGCCATTTAAAGATGTACAGTCAAAGACATTAAAAGTATATCTGTCGCGATTTTTCTGAACAATTTTAACGTCTGACAGGGACTCGGGGTCTTTCCATATCACGCGAGTAAGAAAATGCAAAACCAATGGGGCAATCCACCGCTTCACCCCTCAGTCCCGCTCGACACTCCCTCAGAGCAGATTGACTTATATAAGCAGTGTATTGATGAATCTACCACCTTGACATTAGAACTTCAATATGTAAAACAGAGAAAATATTAATCTCATTTTGTA
This sequence comes from Hymenopus coronatus, assembly GCA_030762935.1. Taxonomy (NCBI): domain Eukaryota; kingdom Metazoa; phylum Arthropoda; class Insecta; order Mantodea; family Hymenopodidae; genus Hymenopus; species Hymenopus coronatus. The sequence goes on along the minus strand of CM060887.1, from coordinate 60,584,394 downwards.
ATAGCCAGTAAGTGAGATGGTGTTTTGTCCAACCAGAAAGTTCAGGGATCACCAGTTCGCAACTCAGAACTTCGCAACTCAGAACTTCATTTTTCGCAAGTTAGGTTTCATATTGACCCCCTTCCCTTCGGTAACGTGGCTTGTCCAATAAGAGCATAGCAAACAGTTAAATACATGGGCGGAGTCAGCGAAAAGACCCCATCTTACGATAAGTATTTCCAGACGTATTTTTAATGTCCTTGAGTGTACAAGATACTTGCTTTCTAGCACACTATTTCATAAAACAGTGTTTTTCTCAAAACTACATTTTCACATTTTCAAAATATTCCACGCGTCTCAGTTTTTGTTTAAGAACAACTAACATTTCCCAGAAGGTACAGAAACATCTATTTTAACATTAAAAAGAACGTAATTTTTAGAAAAAAAATAATAATATTACAGAATAAAATTTTTTAGCCGTTTTAAAAACTATATAACTAATAAATCATCACCATTTAAAGAGTTGTATGTTGTTCAAATTTACAAATCAGAAAACGTCATAAAATGTTCTCAAGTTTTGAAGTGCCTGCAAAATGTTGATTGTGCAATATATTTATATAATACAATTTATGAATTAATATATGTCTTCCAAAGTATTTATCTATTTTGAATGAAATTTGGCATTCGTATTAACATAACAGCAACCAATCACAGTAAAATTTTCAGAAACATCTATACAGAGGTATAACAATTTGAAGTGTCATTCCCAATGTTCCTTAAGAACCATTAAGCCGAGAATAGTAGTTACTTGGGATTTAATCCTTTACAATCATTTGAGAAAAAGTACGTTGTTATTACGTAGTCAATGCAATCTAGAAGGTCGCCACCTTCAGTTCTTTTTCGCTAAAACACGAAATCATAAATCAAATTTTCTTAATACTTTTTCACATATTAAATTTTCCGCACTCCGAGCATAAAAATCTCATGTGCTTCATTCACATAACTTTCACTAGCTCTTCCATATACAACTATTGTTACAGAAGATTATTCTTCTACATTATTCTAATCTAGATAAACATTAACAGAATTAATTTTATTACTAGCATCCTTGTAAATAGAAAGTAAATTATGGAGTACATTAGGCTAAAGCGATAGTCATTTCTTTTAAAAGTTGGTCGCTACGAGAAACAATTGAGGTACGGATCGGTTTGCAAGGTCTCATTTGAGATAGGTTCATTCGTTTAACATTGAATTCAATAACAAAGCATATCTCGGAAACGGTCAACTCCACAAGAAAAACGAATGTGACATAAATGGGTTTTAATTAGACCTACATTTTTGTGTAGTAAGTGTTTTCTATGTAGTATGATTTAACCAGTTATGCAAAGGTTATGGAAAATTCTGCAAAACTCAACCAGAATAAAGAACTATTTAGAAGCTATGCCTTAAAAATACAATAATAATAACTCCATGGCACGACAGCTCACGAGGGACCTTGGCCTACCGCCCGGCCGCTGCGTCCCCCATCTCGGTCCATTACAGACGTCATGGATGGGGTGCAGAATTGGAGGGTGAGACGTGGTCAGCACCTCGATCCCCCCGCCCGGTTAATGCGGTCCTCATGACCTGGAGCCGCTACTTTTCCATCAAGTAGCTCCTCAATTGGCCCCCCAGGGATCTTACGAGGCTGAGTGCACCCCGGGCTAGGTCTCCCAGCGAGTACTGGGGATCGAATCTAGGTCTCCCGCTTGGTAAGCAGCTGCGCTATCACCACGCTAAGGAGACGACCTTAAAAATACAATACATATATTTTATTTGTGATGTGAATATATTTAATATACGGTATTTTAGTGAAAATCAATAAAGCTATTATTGAGAAAGGAAAAAATTTCAAAAAATGTTCCTCGTAGAGGGTCGTTGTGGGGGCGGGAGAGATTTCCTTGTAAATCTTGGAAGAAACTGAACTTATTTAAGTTTGGTATGTAACCAACTTTTTGTTTTTGAGCTATGCTGTCCACAGACACACATACAGAGCTTCTGACTCAGGGGATCTCAAAACATCTAATTTCCGGTGGGATATCGGTATCGAATTTTTGGGTGAAATACACTTTCTCTGTCCACGATGTACTTATACATACGAGTTAAAGGAAGTAAAAAGACAACTTCAATTTTCCTTCCTCTCCGATGCTATTTTAAAATTTCCTCCAGCTTCTAGTATGAATAAGCAGCTTTGTTTTACTAATTTCTTCCTGTCATTTTCAAGCATCCTCTTTTTAGAGAATATACAGTACCTTTGCCTTCCTCTTCGTCATTTTTTATAGGTACGTAGTTTCTTCCAGCGCAAAGTATGAAATAAAAGCTTTTCCTTTAATTCCCTCTCGTTTTGAAGTATTCTTCACTTCCAGGCATCAATAATAGCTTCAATAAGTCTTTCTGTTCCTTATTGTTTATACACTTCCTATGCTACGAAATATAAATCATATGTTTGCTTTCTGTTATTTTTCTTCTTTATTGACTGAATATTTTTTTTTTCTTGAGGGGAATAGGTAGAGAAGTTATTTGTTTTTTTTTTTAAATTTCTGGATGTTTGTTTACTTCGTTGATGTTTACATATGTATTCTATCTATTCTGGCGTATAAGTAACCAGAGTATTTTACTGCTAGGTATTGTTTTTATCATTAACACACCATGAGGCGTGACTATCGAGTCAATACAAGGTGGTTCACCGTTCCTTATTATTTTTGGAGGTTACTTCATACTCTGAAAGCAATAAGGTCGAAATTACCGTGCTTATTGGTCATTTGGTATAACCATGCAAATCTAGCCTGCTCTTCATCGCAATAGCTGCGTCCATTTCAAAAACATGTACTTAATAACTCCTGTTACAGTGCATGTTATATCAATAGGATCGCTGTCATTTGTTTTACAACGTAATTTATAATGAATGAAGGCTAAATGAACGGCTTAAGCTACAAAAAGTGGTCCACAACAGTTATAAAGAGATCAGAAGCGGAGAGGGAGACATGTGTGACACTATACGTACAAGTTTTAACGCAGTAAACGCCCGTAATGATTGTAGCTCATATTCCCTCCTGCGTGTCAGCGGTTCGAGTCCCACAGTCAGCGTGCACTTGTTTTCTTCATGTTTTATCCTTTGGGTGCAAAGTTAGTTTAGTGTTTGTCACTCCAATAATTTTAGGTGTAAACAAAAAGGTATACGAATGAAGAACAAACGACAGTTCATTTTAAGTGTGCTTCGGTCTTCGATCCCTAATTTTCTTTGTAATTATTTTGAAAAAGAAACTTCACTAAGACCTTAAATAATAAAGAAAAATTTTAAAATTATAAAGTTAATAAAAACAATTTCAAAATACTAGAACACCTAACATGTTGTCGATTGTTCTTCATAGTTAGAGAATGTTCTCTACAACATTTTGGCAACTGGAACCCTCGGTGAGTTAGCGAATACTGCCGTAAGACACTTTAGGGGTAGACATGCCCCATTAGATACAAATGGACGAAATAAATCTGTCCATAATGTTAGTATGCAGAAGATGGGTCTCGGGAACGACGTTTTCAGGTTAGACTGTAATCTGCAGGTTGCATAAAACCAGAGAATAAGGGATAGGTGAACCACCTGGTATATAGTTATGCTCCGGAACTATTTTAATGCCGTTGTATTGTTTTTGAACTTTTGGACTTTAACTTTCTCTGGAAAATGCAGTATCCCTGTAAATCGAGTATTTATTTTAACTTTTGCTGGGCATTTCTTTTTGGATTAACTAATTTTTACTTTCTCTAGCCCGCATGTACAATGAGTATAATGGATAGAAAAGATATTGCATTTCTACCCAAAAATTTGATGTCAAGATTTCACCAGAAATATATGTTTTGGGGTCCTCTGTGTCCAAAAAAAAAACATTACTTTCTCTACACGTACTATGTACATAGTATATAGAGAAGATATTGCATTCCACCCAAAAATTCGATACCTACTGATATTTCACCGAAAATACATGCTTTGGGTCCCCTTGAATCCAAACAAAAATCATTTTTGGAAAAAAGGTCCGTAACTGGTGTGCATGTGTGTGTGTGTGTGTCTGTGAACAGCATAGCTCAAAAACGAGAAGATCGTTGAATACAAAACTTGGTATTTAAGTTTAGTATAAGGCCGTGCCGTGGCCGAGTGGTTAGACCACTCAATTCTCACCTAGACGGCCAGGTTTCGATCCCAAGCGACCGCATGTGAGATTTGTGTTGGACAAAGCGGCGCTGGGGCGGGTTTTTTCCGAGTACTCCGGTTACCGCGCCATCGCATTTCACGGTGCTCCATCATCATTCATGTATCATCAATATCACCGCCTTCTCTATATACTACGGAACTTTTTCGAAAATTTTGGCTTTCTCAAAAATGCCTCTAACGATTTTGATTAAAATATCGTATATTAAAGATATTTACATGACAAACAAAATGTATATTTTCAGTTTTCTGGGATGAATTTTCTAATTTATTCTGGATGAATTTTGCGGAATTTTGCATAACTGCTAAACCGTAAAAGATGGACAAAAATTTACCACACAAAAACGTAGAGCACATTAAAACACTCAATTTATGTCAATTGAAGCTGATCGTGTTTGAGATATTCCTTATTTTTGGTTTCAGGTTTAAAAAACTTATAGTTTCTCATACGGGAATTTGTCAACTCCTGTCCATACACAAGAAGGAGCTTCAGTCACATAGCAACCAGCTTTTGATTAATACTTTAACATATGGTACTTCCTTATTTCCCTTCTACTTGCACAGAAGCAAGTAATAAAACTATTTCTTTTTATGTTTTCTCAATTAGCATGAAGTCAATTGAAGAATAAACTTTTTAACATTAATTTGTTGCAGAGATGTAGAGAAAATCACAAATTTGGAATACATCAGATTTTTATAAAAACATCCGTGTGCTTGTGTGTGTCTATGGACAGCATAGCTCAAAAACTAAAACACCGTTAAATACCAAACTTGGTATTTAGGTTTCGTATCTTCCAAGGATGCGACACGAAGATTTTCAAGAAAATCCCCCACCACAAACGACCCTTTACATGGAAAAATTTCCAAAAATTTTGATTTTCTAAAAACTGGCTGTAATGATTTTGATTAAAATCCCGTATATTAAAAATATTTACATCCCAATTAAAATTTATATGTTGGATTGTTTGGGAATAACGTCTGAGGGCCTCTTTGTTCTGGATGAATTTTGCCAAACTTTGTCTGTCTTGTACCTGGAATTATTGTGAAGTATACTATTCACTATTCATGTTGTGCAAAAGTAGAAATGTCAGAGTTATCCACAATAATCTAGAACACAGAAAAGGAAACCTGACATATTTGAAGTACCTGAAAGGGAATTGGCAGTAGCAGCTCCAGCATTGTTGACCAGTACATCCACGCCGCCAAGATTCTCCGCCACCCATTCAAAGGCAACCGCTACTTCGTCTTCTTTTGTGATGTCCACTTTGCAGGGATAAAGGCTGCCGGGGGCGTCTTTTAGATCTTCCTTCAGGCTCTAAAATTATAAAATTACAGAAACTGTTATACTGTCATTTTATGAATGTATGTGCTATAATCTTTCTCACTCAATAATATTCCTAATGTAAAAATGTGTGAGGGAAGAAAGAGAGATAGAGATACTGACACGTGGCTAACTGATTGACCGAAGATTTTCATGGGTGTTTTCTTTTATTTGGTATCACACACTCAAAGACCTTAAAAATACGCTTGGTGCTGTGATTTTGTTGAAAATGTGAACGTTTGACGGGAACTCGGATCTTACCATGATTTTCATTGGTGCCACTCTGATGCAAAGTATCACGCGAGTAAAAGAGGTCAAAGCCGATTGGGCAATCCACCCTTTTATCCCTCAATCCCTCTCGAAGCTCATTTAGAACCGGTTGACTTGTATAAGCATGTGTTAGTTTTGTGCATCACGACAATTCTGTCACGAATTACCTTTACATTCGAACTTCAGTATGTAGCGCAGAGAAAGGGTTAACCAATCTAATTTTGCATCACTCGGTGAGAGTGATCACTAGGAAGTTTAGGGATCACCAGTTTGCACCTCAGAATTTCATCTGTAGCAAGTGACGTTTCAGGTGCAGCACCTTTCCTTCGGAAACGCGTACTATCCAATACGCTTTTAAAGGTGTAGCAACAGGTGGAAGAATGGGTGGCGATAAAACCCCGTCTTAGGATGAGTGAAATGAAATGAAATGGAATAAAATGGCGTGTTATTTATGGACGCTCTTTAACTGCTTTGGTTCTCAGCGTCCCATTCTATATTGGGCGTGAAGGATCGCTTAATTTTGCTCAAAGGCCTCTTTTATCAGGCTTGAGGTTCTTTTATGTGCCGTAAATCTATGACACGGGACCCATGGCTTTACTTGGAAGGCGGGGCAGGAAAACAGGCGAAGTATTTGGAGAAAAATTAAGAAACGTCTCTGTGATTTTGACAGACAGCAAATGATTGCGCAATGCACAGAGAAGGTGTCATTAGAAGTACAGTCTGGGCTGAAATCGGAGTGGGGTATGGAGCAATACATTAAAACAGGTACCAAACTCATTAGAGAGGGGCTCGCGTGGATTAGACTAGGAGCATGGAGGAGCACGAACATTTCTGACGAGAATGGTACGAGAATCTGTCCCATTTGCGAGGAGGAAGAGTCGTGGACTCACATCTTGGCAAGATGTAGGGGCACGGAGGAATGGCGGGAAAAATATTTGCCGCGATTTTTTACCAAGGCGAATGTAGGGATAGAAGCATGTTGGACGCTACTGGCAGGCACGGAAAACATGGACGGGCTAGGTAAATTTATACTTAAGGCAAGACAGCTGAGATCTGAGGAGGCTGCCAATAGAGAAGGGGGGGGGATAAGATCAACTAAACAAAAGTGACTACAATGTTCTACATACATATATATTATGTCATACTTAGGTCACTGTTGTGCTAGGGTTGTATATATTATGTGTATATATGTCTTTTAAGTGTAATTATCTATTATAAGAGGGTGCATTTGTGAAGGGTACTCTGTGCTGTAAATTTAAATTGCTATATTTTAATATCTTTGTATCTTTATTTTCGGATTCACTCTTAATTTTATTGTTGTTTAATATTGCTTTTGACTGAATATTTCCTTTGTCTTTTTATTTTCGTGTTTACTCTTCTAATTCTTTGTTGTGGTTGTTGTTTTAATATTGCTTGTAATGTGTATTACAAAAGCACATACGGTCTGTGGACCCGTGCGACTGTTGAAATTCTATGTATGATATTGATATGTTAATAAATACACGTATTCATTCATACTTCCCTTCCGAAGGAAGCCATGCTAAAGATTTTTACGCCCAAAAAAATTCATCGTCCTCCGCCGGGTTTGAACCCATGGCCTTGGGTATATGAAGTTAGCATGGTAACCAGTAAGTATAAGTACTTATCTTAGGATAAGTACAGCTTGTTTTTAATGTATTTGATTGTACAACAACTCCCCAGCACTCTAGAGAGTTGTGTAATCACTGCTCTCCATGAAGTGATTTATATTTATTTATTTATATTCTGCACATATACCACAGATGAGATTTGCTCGTGAAATCTGAAAGGAAAGTTTACAAGTAAAATGATATAGATCAAACAGAAGACAGCACAGATATGCATTATTAGTGCACAGTTAACCTATTATAGTTTAGTAATACGCAGCCTAGATTTGTATTGCTAAAGAGACGCTGATTTAGATGCCATTGCTTATCATGCAGAGTCGCTTCTCATATTTATGATATATTTAATAGTTGCATATCGCACAACTCAAGTATTTGTAAGTAATCTAACAGCAGTTGGCGCATTATCACGGAGCAGTCTGTTTAAATGTTGAAATGAAACACAGCCAAGGCAAATCTTAGAAATAGCGGGAGACAAACGATCGCGCATTCTTTTGCAATACTTAAGAAGGAATTATCGAAGCCTATTCATTATACTGCTGTATGATAGTATAAATTATATGACACATAAATGTAATAGTTATTGGTAATATCTTACTCGATTTACTGTCAAGAAATTAGTGATACTACAGCTAGTGTTACAAACCATGTGCACACTGTAGCTTTAAACACTTAGTGAGTTGATATAGCTTGTTTACGTTTGAATCATTCTAGTCTGAGATAGAGTATATATTGTAATCATTGTGCTAAAATGTAACTAAAATTTAACTCTAAGCCTCAGATAAAAATATAACTTTTGGCAGTGAGAGGTCCTCCGTGTTCTAGGGGTTAATAGAGGTAGTATTTCTAGTACCCGTGTTAAAATCCGTGGAAATTTTCTGGTAGTCCTCGGTCGAAAATTTACGGCGCTTTAAACAACCTCAAGCGTCATAGAGTCCTTGTTATCTATCAGTACTTAGGGTGATTTCACTGACAACTCATATTTTGAAAAATAGAGATCAGACAAATTTCCAATAAAGAATCAACACAGTAACACCAGAAACAAATTATATATGTGTTGCCCCGCTAAACATAATAAACAAAATGGGCTACAGTATAACTTTTATAACAATTTATTTCCTTAATCAACTATGAAAACTTCAAAAATAACAATACATAATAAAATAATATAGTTACATTCCTATTCAACTCCAAATGAGATTACAGAGTTCCCCATAATTTAAGTTTTTAACAAATATGAAAATCAGTAAAATGCAATATAAAGCGTCGTAATGTGGCATATTTTTTCACGTAACGGGAAACGAAATAACTAGATGAGAAATAATGACAGTTAATCTTTTCACAAAACCCTAATGAATTTAAATATTCGTTTCACAAAGCAATCATGTCCACCTAACACAAAAGAGATTAATTTAGCCCTTACGATAAAAAAAGTTAACAGCGAATCACGTCATATGAAAACACTTACCACTCCACTCTGAGAAGGCCTGTGCGAGTAAAACACAGACAGATATCTTTCACCCTTTTAGCACCGGAAAAAAAAAAAGCTTACGCGACAAAAGGCCGAAGTACTTAACAAATGCCTCTATATGTAGGGTGCAGCGTAATAACACAGTGTTGCCACATTATATTGTACCAAAATGGTACAAGAACACTGAGCAAAATTTTCTTTTCTTTCACGCCTACTATAAAATAGGATGCTACGAAACATAGTGGTTAAAGGGCGTCCATAAATTAAACTCAATTTAACTTCTCTGGCACTGAATGTATGTTTAAACTACATAACTGACAGTGGCGTAGTTCAATAACTTCAATTTTGCATACCTGCAAAGAGATGAAAAAAAAAAACCTACCACACAGAAAATGTAGACCACGTTAAAACACATTATATATATTTTATATACATTTTCTTCGTAGAGTTGATCGTTTTTAAAACTTTTCTAATTTGTCAACTCCTGTCCATGGAAACAAAGGAACTTCAGTCACATAGCAGCCAGCTTTTGATTATTACTTTAACCTATGGTACTCCATTATGTCGCTTCTACTCACAAAGGCTATTTCTGCTAATTGTTTCTCTATTAGCAGGAAGTAAATAGAAGCATAAACCTTTTAAACATAATTTGTTGCAGAGATGTAGAGAAAGTCATGTGAATGGAACACATCAGAACATAATTCCATGGCACGATAGCTCACGGGGAACCTGGGCCTACCACCCAGCGGCTGCGTCCCCCATCTCGGTCCATTACAGACGTCATGGATGGGATGCAGAATTGGAGGGTGAGACGTGGTCAGCGCCTCGAGCCCCCCCACCCGGCCGGTTAATGCGGTTCTTATGACCTGGAGCCGCTACTTCTCCATTAAGTAGCTCCTCAATTGCCCCCCCCCAGGAACCTTACGAGGCTGAGTGCACCCCGGGCCAGGTCTCCCAGCGGGGGAAAAATCCCCACGCCGGTACTGGGGATCGAACCCAGGTCTCCCGCTGCGTTACCACCGCGCTAAGGAGACGACCTCTATATCACAGTAAAAGAAATAGATATATCAATTTGGAGTTTTTAAGCAAGTGTTTTAAAATTAATTGAAAATAAATTTACGAAATCTACTATTGTTTATTCCAGAAATATCTAACAATCATACACTTTTAGTATTTCTTACGTAAAAAGTAGCAAAACCGTAACTTAATTTCTAATAACTGTAAAATAACTCAATGGAGCACTTTACAATATTCCAAAAATTATTTCAAAATATTTCTCCAAATTAATTCCCAGTAAAAACTATATTTAAAATACAGCTTTTAAACAACGGACATTGTAGTTTAGTGAGCGTTTTTGTTTTACTCTGAAAATGTACCCGAGTTTTGAGCCTTTTGGAAACAATCTACACTTAACATTTATATTATACTCCTGTTCATAAATTAACTTGCCGTTAGGGAATGAACGGAAAGTCCATCAACATTTACCACTTGAAATTGCACAAAAACATATTTACTTTTACATTGTGTATAGTTATTTTTAGATTATGCAAAATTTTATTCTGAATTTGAGGATAACAAAGATGTATATGTACAAAAAAAATGTGTGTTCCATTCACATGAATTTTTTATACATCATTTTGTTTAAAAAAAGGTTGTTTATCTACATCGTGGTAATTAAGATAAACATTAGCATAAAAAGTTAAATTAGTTCCTTTTAAGTAGAAGAGAAATAACGGAAGATACTAAGGAAAAGCGATAGTCAAATCTTTCAAAAAGCAAGTCGTTATGTGAAACAATTGAAATTTGGTTCGCATTATATGGTCAGGAGTAAAAATAAGAGAGATGAAATGAAATATGACCTTCAATTTGAGAAAAGTTTAGCAGATTAAAGTTGACACAAATAACAATGAATATCTCAGAAACGGTTAACTTTATAACAATGTATTTGTCATAAAATCGTGTGTTTTGACGAGATCTATACTTTATGTGTAACAATTTTTGGTCCATCCCTTACGATTTATCAGTTCTACAAAATTTACACAGAATGAAGAGGTCTTCGGAGTATACTCCCAGAAAATTCAAGAAATACATTTTAATTGTTATGTAAAGATCTCTAATATACGGCATTTTAATAAAAACATTAGGGAAATTGTTGAGTAAAAACAACTTTTCAAAAAGTTCTCCTTGTAAAATTTGGTATTTAAAAGAATTTTCGTTTTGAGCTATGCTGCTTACACACACACACACACATATGCACACCCTTTTCTAAAAATCTGTGTTCCATTTATATGACTTTCTCTACATCTCTATTACAATCTATTTTAATGAGCTTATTGTTCTATCTACTTCATTCTAATTAACATTAGAAGAAGTGCTTTATTACTTAGTTTATTATGAGTAGAAGGAAAATAAGGGAATACACTAGGCTAAACCGAGAGTCAAAGGTTTTAAAATACGGTTGCTATGAAACCCATTACTTTGCGTGGCCAGGAGTTGAGAAGTTCCCGTATGAGAAAAGTTTTAAAACTGAAACCAATAACAAGGAATATCTCAAAAGCTGTCATCTACATTAAAAAACTGTATATCAGATAAATTGTGTGTTTTGAAGAGATCCTATATTTTTTATAGTAGTCTTATCTATTTATATCTACTGTGTACCAGTTATGCAAAGTTCAGCAAAATTCAACCCGAATAGAAATGTCTTCAGAGGATATTCCCAGAAAATACAAGATATATATTTTATTTGCCATATAAATAAATATCTTAAGTATAAGAGATTTTAATCGAAATTGTGGAGCCATTTTTGAAAAAATGAAAGATCCTTGGAAGATACTGAATCTAAATATAACTTTTGGTATTTAATTACCCTTTTTTCATATTACTGCCCACACACGGACATTTTTGGATGAAATACAATACCTTATTTATAAATTTTGTACATAGTGCGTGTACAGAAATTAAAAATTCTGTTTTTGGACTTATGGGACCTAAAAATATATATTTCTGATGAAATCTCAACAGAGGATTTTTGGGTGGAATACAATATTTTACCTACCATGTGTATAGTACGCATAAGGAAAGTAAAACGATTATTATTCTAAAGATCTAGCAAATAGCATACAGGCAGGGAAGGCAACTTACCTCTACTCTTTCAACCCGACGTGCAATTCCCACTACCTTCATACCAGCCTTAACCAAAGCCACAGTTATGGCCGCTCCTATACCAGCACTTGCGCCTGTCACCACAGCCACTCTTCCATTCCAGCGATCCATCCTGCAAACCAAGAATTCCAGTGAAGCCTTGTTGAAACTTAACGCCTTCACGGAGTTGTTTCCTTCTGTGTCTGTCCTCAAGAGCGAAGACGAACCCGTTTTAACAAAACTCAACAAATACTATTTTAAAACATTTACAGGAAACGTTTTTCTTTTAGTTTATTCTGAGGCTTTTGATATAGTAACTCCGAAAAAAAATGTAAGTGTTTCTCTTTTTGAGATGATAGGCAGTAGAACTACTTTTGTTTTTTTTATTTGGAAAAAATACGATAAAACTTAAGAAGTTTACAAAACTCAACATATCCATTTTTTAAAATGCACATAACTTAAAATGTTTAAATATCTTCCATTCACGGTTGACAAAAACCTCATGAAAATAATTAACACGTGTTTTATAATAGTGCTCAATTACAGTTGAATTGAATATGTTTAATTTAGACACATATAACCCTAATTTGTTCAATATTAATTAATGATATACAGAAAAACTTCAATGTAGGATTAAACTTTTTTTTTTTTTTTTTGCAATATGCAAAATTGCTGAAAATTGAATGTAAAAAAATCTCAATGCAGTGGTTCCTCATCGTAATTCATCCTGTTGTCAGAATCTTTGCCGCATCCTTTTAGAACTGTGCCATAAAATACTTTACCCTCTTACGATTCATTATGGAAGTAGTTCATTAACTTCCTCACGTCATCAGCTTTCTTCTTGTGGACATGGCGCACCATTGGAAGTTCAGGTGCACATTACAGAAATTTTCTGCCTTGGCTTAAACACTTCAACTTCTATTTCTGCAGAAAAATAAGTGTTTTGTACGTAACATTGTTCACGATTATTACAAGTATTTTTGTATGTAAATATTTCCACCTCTGTAATTTCAAAAGGCAATTAACAGTTTAAAATATTTTTTGTCATCGGTTTTAAATCATAGTTATGCCAGTATTTACCTAAAACTTTTACCTCCCCAAAGTAGAGTTTTGTTAAAATTTTAGAAATGGAAATATTGAGTTTTGTGAAAACGCTCTATATTGAGGCACTCTTTTCAATAAGAAATATTAAGTTTTGTGATGTTATTAAAAGTGCATTCTTTTCCTCTCATTACAATTGACCAGAATCCGTCAAACTTGCATTTCGAAAAAAATGATGTTTTTTGAGTTTTGTTAAAATGGTGCTTGTTACAGTGGTGTACTTATAGCTTACTGACGCTTAAAGGTTGAGGCTCCATTTAGGATCGGTTTCACCAACAGAAATAACTTTATTTATTTAGACTAAGAGGCTTAAAATCGGGATTTGGCACAAAAAAATCTGATGTGTTCCATTCACATGACTTGCTCTACATATCTGTTACAAATTGTAGTTAAAATACTTATTCTTCTTGATGCTAATCAAGGTAAACATTAGCAGAAATGATTTTTTGTAAGTAGAAGGGAAATACACTAAACTAAATCTATAGTCAGATCTTTTAAAAGCTGGTTGCCATGTAGATGAGCTCCGTTTCTTTGCATTGCCTGGAGTTGACAAAGTTTAAGTATTAAAAATCTGATGTGTTCCATTCACATGATTTTCTCTATATCTCTGCAATAAATTATTTTTAAAAAGCTTATGCTTCTATTTACTTCCTGCTAATCGAGAAAAAATTAGCAGAAATAGCCTTATTTCTTGCTTCCTTGTAAGTAGAAGCAAAATAAGGGAGTACCATAGGTTAAAGTGATAGTCTAAAGCTGGTTGCTATGTGACTGAAGTTCCTTTGTTTGTATGGACACGAGTTCACAAAGTCCTGTGTGAGTAAAAATATACATTTTTATAGCTTAAACCAAAAAACAAGGAATATCTCAAAAACAATCAACTCCACGAAAAAAATGTACTTATCATAAACTGTGTGCTTTAATGTGCTCTACATGTTTCGTGTGGTAAGTTTTTGTCTCTTTCTTACGGTTTAGCACTTATGCAAAATTCCGTCAAACTCACTCACAATAAAGTAGTCTTCAGAGGCTATTCCCAGAAAATTCAAAATATACATTTTATTTGTCAAGTAAATATCTTTAATATACGATATTTTAATCAAAATCGTTAGATCCATTTTTTAGAAAATCAAAATTTTTGAAAATAGTTCCATGTAAAGGGTAGTTTGGAGTGGGGGAATTTTTCTCAAAATCTTCCTGTCGCATCTCCGGAAGATACTAAACTTAAATACCAAGTTTAGTATTTTACCGACTTTTCGTTTTTGAGTTAGTGTTTTCACAGACACATGGACACACGGACACACACACGGACTTTTTCCGAAAAAACTTTTTTGGATACAAGGGACCCTAAAACATATATTTCCGGTCAAATCTCGGTATCTAACTTTTTGATGCATTACCCTCTCTATACAATATGTACAAAGTACATATAGAGAAAGTAAAAGTGAAGTCAATAACAGTGAATGTCTCAAAAATGGTCAAATCTACGAAAAAGAAATATATGACATAAATTGTATGCTCCAACGAGATCTACATGTTTTGAGTAGTAAGTTTTTATCTATCTCTACCGGTTTACACGATATGCAAAAATCGTGCAAAGTCATCCAGAATAAAGAGGTCCTCAGAGACTGTTCCTGGAAAATTCAACATATACATTTTATTTGTGTGTAAATTTTGTATCATGTAAATATATTTAATATACGGTATTTTAAGCAAAGTCGTTACAGCCATTTTGGAGAAAATCAAAATTTTCGAAATTTCTTCCATGTAAAGGGTAGTTTGGGGCGGGGGGAGATTTTCCTCAAAATCGTGTCGCATCCTTGGAAGACACTAAACCGAAGTACCAAGTTTTTTTTATTTTACTGACTTTTGGTTTTTGAGTTATCGTGTTCACAGACATACGAATACACTCACATACACGCAGGGTTATTTTTCTATAAATGTTTTATTTGGATGCACTAAAACTCTATTTCCGGTGAAATCTTGGAATTGGATTTTTGGGTAAAATGAAATACATTCTCTAATCACACAAGTATATGGTACGTGTAGAGAAAGTAAAAAATCTGACGTGTTCTACTTGCCATACTTTCTCTACGTGTTCTGGAAGCAAATTATTCTTATAAAGCATCATCCATATCGTGCTAATCGAGATAAACATTAGCAGAAATTGTCTTATTACTTGGTCCCTCGTAAGTAGAAGGGAAAAATACAATAGGCTAACGCGATAGTCAAATTTGAAATTCTATGGCTAGGAGTAAAACAAAATAGGTATGAAATGACAGATACCGTTTAAACAAAATTTAAGTAATTTAAAAGCAAAACCAATAAGGAATTTCACTCGGAGGGTCCGGGTTTGATTCCCGGCTGGGGCGGAGAGTTTTTCTTTAACCAGAATTATTCCCTATCCCCCAATGAGTCTGGAAGTATGTATGTGAGAGTGAATGTGTATATGTGTTGGAGGAAAATAAAACGATTTAAACCAAACGTAAAAAGCCTACAGACAGCGAGTTGTTTCAAGTACAAAGCCCCCGATATGACCTTAGATGTCAAAGGGGGCTATATAAATGAAACAATTAAAAATAATAATAATAATAATAATAATAACAACAATAAGCAATATCTTGAAATCCGTTAACCTTAATATATATGACATAAATTGGTATTCTAACGAGGTGTATATTTCTTGTGTATAAGTTTTGGTCTATCTCTTATGGTTTACCAGTTATACAAAAGCCATACAGAATGAAAAGTTCTTCAGAGGCTATTCCCAGAAAATTCAAGATATACTTTTGTTTTCTCATGAAATATCTTAATTATATAGTGTTTAATCAAAATCGTTAAAGTATTTGTGAGAAAATCAGAATTTTTGAATAATGTTCCATGTAAAGAGTAGTCTGGGGTGGGGAGATTTTCTTAGAAATTTTCTTGTCCATCCTTGGAAGATATTGAATTTTGTTTTAGAGCTATGCTGCCCACAGACAGGCACACACACATACGCATTCAGGGGTGTCAAAATGTATTTCTGGTGTCATCTCGGAATCACATTTTTGGTTGTGGTACAATACCTTTTCCATCTACTATGCTCAATGCATATACGTACTAGAATAGGTAAAAATCTATCCAGATTAATGACTGCCGAGACCTACAAACCAGGTTAAATCTTTACCGGCCATTTTGTATAGTTTACGGATCTAAATCGTAATTAGCGGACCTAAAAAAGAGTTGACGCCACAGCGAGTATCTGATTTAGTTATTGAGGACGGCGAATATGAAGTGTTGATAAATATGTGTGGTACAAGCCAAATAGGAGGACACTATTGACAAATTAATTGATTTCTATGCGTATTACGATGTGGATTTTTATACATAATACTGTTATGTAGAAAAGAATGTGTCAGATCCCTCTGTAGCTTAATTATTAATAAAGCTTCCACAGGACGTCCAGTTTGAAAATGTTGAAAATGCTAACCTGAACAATAAATATTCTCATGGAACGTGTATCTTATAGTAGATATGAGTTGCTGTGGCCTACCCATCCACGCTAAGTAAAACATTTTCTTATATACAAAAGTCATTGTAAAATGTAACCAACATACTTCATTTTGTAATTTGTACGCACGCATTGAATACCTTTTTGATAAAAAAAATGGCATGAGTAGGGGTTAAAGGGGGATTTCGGGACTCAAAGGATGCCGCCCATGTAAACATCATGTACATATGTAACACTTAAGATAAACATCAGCCGACAGACCACCCACACAGCGCTGCCTCTTTGCCAAGACAACAGTCTAAAAGCTTCCCCATGTACCTGTCAATCAAAGTATGTGCTGCCGGCTACTACCCCCTCCCCCTTTGCCAAACCACCTGTCTAAAAGATTTTACTTGCAGGGTTCTTAATCACTTGAACAATCGTCTTTCACATTCACAGATCAAATTCAATTTAATCGATTGACCACGCCCACTCAAATTTCTAATTTTTGAGCTACAAGGCTCATCTGCATATCAAATCGATCTAGTTTTTCACGAGGAATCTGAATCTCTGATCATAAATACAAAATTCTTTTGATTTCAATTCGATAGTCTCTTTAATTAAAAACACGTAGGATTTCTCTATCTCTGGCAATTCGAGAGCTACAAGGCTCATTTGCATGACAAATCAGTCTAACTTTTCACAAAGAATCTGAATATACAAACATAGTTCAACTGTCATGGCGAAAAAACTCGATAAAATTACTGAGTGGAATATTTGATATAAATTATTAG
Organism: Hymenopus coronatus; assembly: GCA_030762935.1. Classification (NCBI taxonomy): domain Eukaryota; kingdom Metazoa; phylum Arthropoda; class Insecta; order Mantodea; family Hymenopodidae; genus Hymenopus; species Hymenopus coronatus. The sequence continues at coordinate 60,566,971 of CM060887.1, read as the reverse complement.
ATATCAATTGAACATGCGTTAGCGGTAATATTTTTGCAAGGAATTATAACACTCACACGATTGAACATGTTAAAAGCTTTATTATTCAATACCAACATATGAAATGAAAAATAGCAAGAGAGAGAATTGCTTTTATAAAACCTACTAACTTATCACATCAAAAACCAATATGGCGGCGAAGTGATTGTGTTTCCAACGAGCAGAGGGCACCCAACAGGGAATTGAACCCGGGATCTCTCGAACACTGAGAATGTCAACATCATTACAACTCCAAACATTATAAATCTTAATATCCGTTCTTAAACGAGGACCTACATTCGACTTTCAGTGAGGATGCAATCACATGACTTTACGACTATGTATAATTAAACAACGGGAAAAAATACCGATTGTAGAACACAATTATAACAGTCGATATAACTAAAATACACGTACTCGTTACCTCAGCGTGCAAGCTAAAGAAGAGCTATGAACAGGCTCTTGTAAACATCATTTTCAATCTACAAAATACTTTACGATTTTAAATACCTCGAAAGCGGAATGAAATCATTTTTGAAACTAAATGAGAACCTTTAAAAAATGTAATATAAAATTACTGTTCTTAGTGGAGTATTCAGGGAGACCCCGTAACGCTTATGTAACCTGATAATTCACTTATGCCAGAGAAGTTGCCTTCCTTTCTAGGCGTCTTCATGGTGCGCTTTCATAGTAGCTCCACAGGCAACGAGTGTTTTTGTTTTTTTCTTAGAAACCAGACAATCCACTTAGGCAGAAGAGGGTAGATGTTGTTTTTAGTTTAACAAATATATGAATGGTTTGTACCAAAACACATAGTCAACCACACCCCACTTCGGTTTGAAAGCATTTTAAGGTTGAATAGTTCACGTAAACAAATATGCTATTTTGAAACCTCGTTAAGTGTATCGCTCTGGTTAAGCTTAAAAGCGTGTATAGTTTATTTTAAATCAAGATGCAATGATATTTTCTGATGGATACTACTGCCAAGTCCGACGATGTATACCTATCAATGTTTTGAATCTGAGACAGAGAAAAATAGAATACACCCCTTCCACCTGCCATGGTAAGAAGCAGGAAATAATAATATACACTTTTCAGAATGCACAGCCCCAAAGACGCCTTAAATATCAGACTTAGACTGAAAGAATGTTTACTACTCAGAAACCCTTTTAACTATTTTAAGGTTGAATAGTTCACGAAAACATATATGCTATTTTGAACCATCGTTAAGTGTATCGCTCTGGTTAAGCTTAAAAGCGTGTATAGTTTATTTTAAATCAAGATGCAATGATATTTTCTGATGGATACTACTGCCAAGTCAGACGCTATGAATCTATCAATGTTTTGAATCTGAGACAGAGAAAAATAGAATACACCCCATCCACCTGCCATGGTAAGAAGCAGGAAATAATAATATACACTTTTGAGAATGCACAGCCCCCCAAAGACGCCTTAAATATCAGACTTAGACTGAAAGAATGTTTACTACTCAGAAACCCTTTTAACTATTTTAAGGTTGAATAGTTCACGAAAACAAATATGCTATTTTGAACCCTCGTTAAGTGTATCGCTCTGGTTAAGCTTAAAAGCGTGTATAGTTTATTTTAAATCAAGATTCAATGATATTTTCTGATGGATACTACTGCCAAGTCAGACGCTATGAATCTATCAATGTTTTGAATCTGAGACACAGAAATATAGAATACGCCTTTTCCAACTATCACTCCAAGAAGTATGTAAATAACATACGAAAGTGTGTTTAGAGTAGGTATGTAGCCAAACGACGCTATTATTTCTGGTCCTATTGCGATTCAAAAATACCCCGAGGGACATTCTGTTTACAAGAAATGGGCAATCTCTCAAGTCCAGACACGATTGGTTCAAGCCCCTCCTCTCTAAACAGAGAGAAAATATTTCTAAATTCGACCAATGAAATATGATTCTACAATAAAGGAGGGGAAATGTAAATAGGGGTGCGCTGCCAATCGAATTCAGGATAGTAGGCGGTCCTAACACCGTATCCATTATAAAAGACGAGAAAAAAAGCTAACAGAACATCGTCTTTATAAAATTCGCTTCGTGTAGTGAGCTACGGAAATCGATCGAGAACCTAGAAGATAATTTGTGTACGAAGACTTCACTGCAAATCGAACATCTTGAAATGAATGGTAAGTTTTAAAAGTATACTCTCACTAACTTTAATATGGTTATCACGCAGGAAAATAGGCTGTAGTTACTTCCAACATTTTTCAGAAACTTTTACAATGAAATGGAATGCATTTTTTTAAAAAAATATATATATTAATAAGAACTTCGCATACCTAACGATAGTGTGAGAAATAGAGAATCTATAGTAGAATCAAAAAACAGTATGAGAGTATTGGCAAATGAATTCGATGTAAAGATTTTACGGTGAATGAATTTTTTTAGAACCTCGGAACACATGAAATAAATTCAGAAAAAGTATATGACGTACACACGTGAACATTTTAACCCCAGAGCATACATACATACACACACACACATACATAAATCCATTCTAAATGAAATGTAATGAAATAACAAGAACTAAATGAAAAACATGTATTTTTTATTTTTTTACCAAATTTTTTTTACATTTTTATATATAGCTATGATCAGCTCATAACTTATAACTTGTGAAACTAGTCCGTAATATCTCTAGGTAATATTAGATTATAATTAATTGTTTTATACAATTAAAATCACGTATACACGCACGCGTTCATACTTCTAGACTATGGGGGACAGGGAATAATTCTGGTTAAAGAAAGATCATCCGTTCCAGCAGGGAATCGAACCGAGACCTCGAGTCGAGAAGTCAGGTCGCTAACCGATCGAACACAGCGGCAGTCACATTTCACACACAGTGGTTAGCGCTATATTTGTGAATTATGTATAAAAAGAAAATCTTTATTTCACGTGCTTGCGATAGTAGTTTATGGTAATTTATTCCACTGAAATAACATAAAAGCTTTAAAATAATTTTACATTTAAATACCTTAAACAATAAACATTTTACTCTTAATGAACAGGGTTTTATTATTACTATAAAAATCTATTGACTGAAATACGCATGAAGAATGCTAGTAACACTTAAACAAAGTTGAATGACGAAACTAAAGAATAAATATTTATTTTTCAGCCAATTGGTCCAACGAATTGCGAGAAGCATACAATAGAATGCAATCAGTCCTATATATGGTGACAATGCCAGCTGATCAATGGGATTTTCCGGCGCTAAGCGATATTTGGACTCCAGCAATGGAACAATCTGTCCAAAGAATGGCTATATTCGCAACACAGCAACTTGTTACGGGACAGAATCAACATGGTGAACTAAATAGAGGTAATTATTCTGAATATCTTACATACAATAGCCAATAACACATGCATATGAAAAAATACTTACAGTTCAAATAGAATATACGAAAACGGCTCATCTTTCTAAAGCAAAAATGACTGATTTACAGATTTACAAATCAATATAATTAATGAAATGATGGGTATAAATTAATGATGAATGAATATTGTTTTAACGATTTTAAAATATTATTATTATTATTATTATTATTATTATTATTATTATTATTATTATTATTATTATTATTATTATTATTATTATTATTATTATTATTATTATTATTAGCATCTTCATTTTCAGGAGGCGCAACAGAAAATGCAAACAGCCCCGCAGTGATCCGGTTCGGAGGAGACACGAGACTGGAGCTTCCAAGACCTGGTAAGTTTCATTTTCTTTACTTTCTCTACACGTACTACATACATAGTTATTAGAAAAGGTATTGTATTCCACCCAAAATCGGATGCTGATTTTTCACTGGGAATATATATGTTTTTAGGGTCCCCTGTATCCAAAATAATCCATTTTAGAAAAAGATTCGTGTGTGTTTGCATGTCTGTGTGTTTGCGTGTGTTGGTGTGTATATGTGTGTGACTGGGCAGCATAGCTCAAAAACGCAAATTCGGTAAATTACCAAACTTGGTATTTAAGTTTAGTATCTTCCAGGGATGCGACACGAAGATTTTTGAGAAAAGCCCCACCCCCAAACTACCCTTTACATGGAACGTTTTTTTCGAAAAATTTTATTTCTAAAAATGGTTCTAACGATTTTGATTAGAATATCGCATATTAAAGATATTTACCGGACAAATAAAATGTATAACTTGAATTTTCTGAGTATAATCTCTGAAGACCTTTTTATTCTGAATAAATTGTTATAACTAGTAAACCATAAGAGATAGATAAAAGCTTACCACACAAAAACGTAAAGTCCGTTAAAACACGAAATTTGTGTTATGTACATTTTTTTCATGGATCTGATTGTTTTTAGATATTCCTTGATTTTATTCAAATATTCTAAAATTATACTTTTCAGAAATGAAAAGTCAATATTTACATAAATGATTGTATTCATGCAAGAAGAACGGAATTTTAAAGACATCTCATAGGGACCCTCTCTTAAAGCTTAAACTATAACATTAGTCTTGTATCTATCTACAAGAAATAAGTTTCTGCCAAAGTTTATATAGATTAGCGTAAAGTAAATAGAGCAATAAGCTATGGCCGAAAATAGATAAAGTTATGTTAATGAAACACATCTTATTTTTTTTGCAGAAATAATAAATATTCGAAACAGTTTGAAATCGCGGGTGAAACAAAGCCTAATTTCTTTCATAATTTGCAGAAATTGCCGATCTCGAAGCTGGTGGTGCTCTTCGAGAGGGGCCTCCAGAGGATAAGGCGATCTGTTCTCGACCCTTTGAGACAGCGAGCGCCTTCTGGGATGAGTCCTCAGATGACGAAGGATGGGACGCTGCCATGGGACGCTGGATGACACAGGAAGCAAGCTCTCCTCTGCCCGAACCGTTCACCAATTACGCTAGGTGCGAATCTCCGACGCCCGGACCTTCCTGTAGACCCGATCACCTATGGAATGCAGGGAGAGACATCACGGCAAAAGTCTTCAGAGGAGCTGGCATGCAAGTGGAGGAGATGTCTAAACCTTGCGGATGCAAGAGGACCCATGATGATTCTTCTGAAGGGGACAGCAGTGTCGCATCAGCAAAACTTTCCAAGGTCAGTCATAGCCAGCTTCAATGCGATACAATAGAAAAAGCCTTTAAAGGTCATATTTATAATACCGAAATTTCTAACACATTAGACATCAATGATCCCCAGGCATTCCTAGAGAGGTGTAGACCACTAGTAATTAAAGAAATGAGCTCAGTACTTACCAGAAATCGGGCTGGGTTCAAGATAATCAGCTCATTGCAGCTGACATTCATGATTCAAGCACCCGAATCTGATCTTATAGAGAACATGTACTTTAATAGCTGTACTAAATTGGGTCTCCAATCATGCAATTTGGATGCTTTATTCTCAACTATGGCAGATGAAATTCTTGTTAACATTTCAAATTTTCAAGGCCAAGCCAGTTCTAAATCACTTCTTTCTGTCAATTCCCTTGTTAATAGCTTAAGCTATTACAAACCTCTCAATGCATCAAGCTACTTAGAGCTTCCAAAAGATATAAAACATAAGTTATCAGTTGTAAATATCAAGAACTTAGACGAATATTGCTTTGCTTGGTGTCTTCTTGCATCAAAATACTCTATAAAGGCACATGCCGAGAAAACTACTAAGTATCCTAAGGAAAAACTACTTACAGAGTTCAATTATACAGATATTAATTTCCCTGTCAGTCTCCATGAAATAAAGCACTTTGAAAGTCAGAATCCAGGAACAAGCGTCGCTGTATTCGGTTTAGATGATGATGATGAAACTATTATACCACTTTATCAAACAGCCAAAAAAGAGGGACATCACGTTAATCTTCTCATGATAACAGAAGGACAAAATTCACATTATTGTCTGATTAAGAATCTCAGCAAGCTATTAGGAAAGCAAATAAGCAATCACAAGGAAAGGAAATGGATCTGTGAGACATGTCTGATACACTTCTCCAGAGAGGAAATACTTAAAAAACACCAATTGCGTTGCTCCAAGGCGCATTTGGTTAAAATGCCTACAAGTGACGAAGTTATCCAGTTTTCATCTTATTCTAAAGGCGTGCCTGTAAATTTTGTTATCTACGCTGACATTGAGAGCGTGCTAGCAAAGGTCTCCTCTTGTGAGCCATCGACTACTGAGAGTTGGACCCGAGCTATCCAGCATCATCAAGCAATGTCAATATCGCTCAAGCTGGTATGTCGCCAAGATGCATCGCTCTCGAAATTCATGCTTTTTAGAGGTCCTGACGCTATCAAGCAGTTCCTCATTGAAATAAGAGCGATAGCCGATATGGTTATTGCTCAATATAGTAAAAATGAAGAAATGTGTATGACATCTCAGGACAAGGCTGATTTTCAAAGCGCGCATCTTTGCCACATATGCATGAAGACGATTGAGGTATACGAGAAAAAAGTAAGGGATCATGATCACATGACAGGAGTTTACATTGGCGCTAGCCATAATCGCTGCAATCTGAATAGAAAGGTACCCACTTTCATTCCAATCTATTTTCATTGCTTGAGCAATTATGATAGCCACTTCCTATTTGAGCACATGTCATATGATGATAAACCAATTTCGTGTATCGCAACCACTTCTGAGCGGTATATATCCTTTACAAAGCGATACAGGGGCATCAATTTACGCTTCCTAGATAGCTTCAAGTTTTTGGACGACAAGTTATCTAGTCTAGCTAGTATGCTTGAAAAAGATGAATTCCGGATAACAAATGCGGAATATCCTGATCCAAATCATCAAGAGCTCGTTCGATCAAAGGGAATATTCCCGTATAGCTATGTTGATAACATAGATAAACTGGAAGAAAATCAACTACCACCAATTGAAGTGTTTGATGGAATAAACCAGGAAGAATATATGCACGCCCAGAAAGTGTGGAGGACGTTCAATATTCAAAATCTAGGCCAATACAGCGACCTTTACCTGAAGACAGACACGCTCTTATTAGCTGATGTTTTTGAAAAGTTTAGGGACCTCTCTCTGGAGGTATATAATTTAGATCCTTGCTGGTATTTTACATTACCAGGGCTTGCCTTCGATGCTATGCTGAAAATGACAAAGGTAAAGCTCGACCTCATTACCGATCAGACCATGCTAGAATTTTTTGAGGGAGCTATCAGAGGTGGGATGTGCAGCGTATCAAAGCGCTATGTAAAAGCTAATAATAAGTATGTCCCAGGATACAACCAAGAAATGAATGATGTTTATATCGCATATCAAGATTTAAACAACTTATATGGGAGCGCAATGAAGTGTCACCTTCCAATGGGAAATCTAAGATGGCTGAAAGAAGAGGAAATAGCTAGCATTGATTTCACCTCTGTACCTTCAGATTCAGCTACTGGATATGTGCTAGAGGTAGATTTGGAGTACCCTAGTCATATCCACGACATCCACAATGAGCTTCCTCTCTGTCCTAAAAGCGAAATACCACCACAAGGTCATTATAAGAAACTGTTGGCAACTTTGGATAATAAAGAGAAGTATACCTTGCACTATAGGAATCTACAACAGTGTCTTGATTTAGGTCTGAAATTAGAAAAGATACACCGTGTGGTGGCATATGATCAAACTAATTGGCTTAAAACCTATATACATGTTAATACAGAAAGACGTGCAAGGGAAACGTCCAAATTTGGACAGAATCTATGGAAAAAAATGAATAATTCTGTATATGGAAAATTCATTGAGAATGTCAGGAAATATACTGACTTCCGAATTGTTTCGTCTTGGAAGCAGGCCAAGAAACTGATTGCTCGCCCGACCTACATTCGGAGCATTATATTTAATGAAAATCTTGTGGGTATAGAATTGAGTAGAGAGGAAGTGCATATGAATAAGCCTATTTATATAGGCCAGGCAATTTTGGATATTTCAAAACTGATAATGTACGACTTCTTTTATAATGTAATGAAACCAAATTTAAAAGATCTAGTCCTGGCCTACATGGATACTGACTCATTTATATTTGAAACTTCAACTGATGTCTACAAGTTTATGAGACAGAATCCACAATATTTTGATACCTCAAATTTTGCAGTAGACAATCCTTTCGGCATAATACCACAAAATAAAAAAGTGATAGGCTTATTTAAGGACGAGCTAGGGGGCAAGCCCATGTATGAATTTATAGGTCTAAGGTCTAAGTTGTACAGCTACAGATTTGAGGGACAGACTGTAAAGAAGGCCAAGGGCATAACCAAATCAGGCACGGCAACTCTAAATTTTGAACAATATTTCCACTGTCTTAATGACCTTAGAAAAAAGTATTTGGCAAAACAAAGAATATTTAGGAGCTTCAAGCATTGCATCCGTACAATGGAGGAGAATAAAGTCGCTCTGTATGGTAGGGACGATAAACGTAAAATTATTGAAGGCTCTGATTATACTCTTGCCTGGGGGCATTATTCATTGGCTATGACTGACAATTAATAAGGAAATGACTTTTCTGCCGGCACATGCTCTGTCATTTGTATATATCACATTTAATGTATTTGTATATTAAAATTTATGTTGTATATAGTTTCTTTTTCTCCCGCTCATGGGTTCTTTGAAATATATGATTAACATTTAAATTTATGTTGTGTATAGTTTTTTCCCGCTAACGGGTTTTTTTGTTGTTTTTTTTAAGGTAAATTACGTATTTTCTTCACTATTGGAAATGTGAAGGGAAATTGTTTTTTTCTAATAAAATACACTTGAAACTGAAAAGAGTCTCTTTATTTCAATATTTTATTACAATAAGTCATTCATAACAATCCATTGTTTATTAGCAAATCCATACCATTTTACAAGAATCCTATTTCCTTGTCTACGTATCACCTTCTCAACTAAATAGGTGTTGGGAAAAAGTGTAGAATGGATTTCATGTCCATAGAAAGCACCTTTAATCTCCTCTCCATCCTTATCCTTTAATATATATGTAGTAGGATTGGTTCTATTCACTTTGTCAACTTTGAAGATTTCTACGCTCCAATTAGCTTCGTAACCCTTTTCAAAATGCCCCTTATTTTTCGATATTCTCACATAATCACCAACTTTAAACTTTCTTGCTTTCCTATTCTCCCTTTGATGATGTTTATAGTTGTAGACTGTTAGAAGAAGACTATTATCCTTGACTTCATTAGGTTTCATCCGAATAGTTGAATGGTATGTGTCATTATACTTTGCGATAATTTTCGGCAGAAGATCCAGCCACTTGTATGAACCTTGAGTTAAGAATTCCTTATACATCATATTCTTCAATGTTCTTATTAAACGTTCAACAGCTGCTGCCTTCACATTGCTATATGTACTATAGTGGTTAATGTTATTCTTGATCATTAGTCCTTTAAAATGTTTATTATAAAATTCTTTTCCATTATCACTTTGGATATTTTTTGGAGGTGTTTGCATTTCTTGAAGAATCTCTTCCATAGCTTTTGCAACATGAGGACCTGTCTTGTTCTTTAACGGTCTTGCGTATGCCATTTTAGAATAGAAGTTGACTGCAATAAGAATGTACTTGGTGTTTTTGTTGAGTTTAGCATGGGGAAGCATTTCAACCAAATCAATTTGTACTAGGTCATGCATTCCCTTGCTGACAATCTTTCGACGTAAAAATTTTCTCCTTGCAGGGGCGTGAAGTTCTGCTGCTATATTTTTCTTCACTTCCATTATGCTATTATTTTGGAATCTTTTAGCTCTTGTATAATCTCATTAATTTCTCGAGTATGATTAGTATTTCCAGCGTTTTTGGATGCAATGAGCAGTCTCAAGCGATTCACTAATGTATTTGGATCGTTCCAATAGATGTAGTCTTGTTTTCTCTCTGGATGATGTTCTTTCCATTCTAAGCCCAAGCCTTTATGTTTTCTAAGGAGAGGACGTATGATATTTATATACTTGTATGAATTGCTATATTTCAATCGTCCTTGTCTGGTATTCTTCTGTCGGTGCACCATTGTTGACTCCAGAATTCTTCTATAAGTATCCAAATCATCTTCTGTAAAGACAGTCATTTCAGGTATCTTCTTAAAGATCAGCTCATTCAATCCAGCTGTAACATTGAATTTTTCTTGTCCTACCCTAATTTGATTATTAATAAAATCAATTGTCTTGTTTCCTAACATGTAGCTTCCATCTTCATATCGCACACCGTAAACTGTATCGATTTCATCTTTATCTTTCCTTCGAACTCTCTTCAGATATGATGTGATGCTCTCGTCTTTCTCTTCTTTAGCAGATACAACACTCTTTTTCTGGATATCTAGTATTTCTTGAAGAGGTTCTGATACTGGCTGAAGGGCTTCGCTCATGGTCCTTTGGGTCTCAAACCTTTGCCCCCTGAGTTCTCGTAGCTTTTCTCTTATTGCTTTTGTATGTTTGACTACTGATTCTTTAAGTCTTATTCTTTGGCTATCCATCTTTGAATGATGACAACTATGAGCATTCTCTCAATTTATAGCTTGCGATCAACTTGAAGTCTCAAAGTATCGACAGCCTTAGCTATCATTTCAATTGATCTTTTCAGCTGATCAGTGTCCTCCTTGTGCTCGTACATCTTTGCCTTGAATGCATCAGCAAATATTGCTGTATTAGTATACAGACTTTTAATTGATTCCTCTATAGACGTTATTTGTTCTTGTAGTTTATTGTGATTATCCATCAATGAGTTTACACGAATCTGCAATGTACTCAGTTTCTCGTCCAACTGCTTAGTGCTGCGGTTATTTAAAGTATCTGTCTTTAACCGTTTAATTTCTTCGTCTAGTCGCTTGCCTTGCATGTTCATGTGGTTCTCTATGTTATCCATCTTCTTAGTGCACATACCATCGAAGTTTTTTCGTTCACTATCAAATCTCTCTGACAATTGCTTTATAGATTCCATTAGTGAATTGGTAGACTCACTTGAAGACTTTGATAGAGAATCCACTATGCTTATAGTATTGTTCAGGGATGTGTTGAAACCTTGAAGTTTCTTGCTTACTTGTATTTCAATTTCCTTCGGCACATACCTGCTTAGTTGTTGACGTGTCTCATTTGATTTTTTTATAATTGAATTTCTAACGTATCTTTTATTTACAGCATCTGTATCATCGATAGGATCTGCTATATCAACAATTCTCTTTTTTCCGAATATAATGTTACCATTACCGTCTCGTGGTTGTGTTTGAGAATTGAAATATTCAATGACAAATTTTCTATTCGCTACATCGTGATCGTGTAATGGGTTTAGTAATATTCTCAATCTAACATCGTCCATTACAATATTGTTTTCATCGTCTCTCTTCAGAATATATCTTGCAATCAAACCATTAAGCTTGGTATTAACCATAGCTCCCACTTCTTTTGAGTTTTGCTGTATGAAAGAATGTGTCTTTTTCTCTAAAGCGTCAACATATCCCTTATTGGATGCGTCACTATCGCTTATAGGCTCCGCTATCTCTCTTAATATTTTCTTCATAAATGTGAAATTTCCATTGGAATCTAATCGCGGCGTTCTTGCATTTATGTAATCTTGTATGTATTTAGTATTAGGCACGTCTGTGCCATCCGATGGTGGTAATAATACTTTCATTCTTATAGTATCCAGAATTATATTTCTTTTCGTATCTCGTTTCAGAGCATTTTTGTTTATGTGTACCATTATACTTCCATTCTGCGCTTCAAGTGATTTCTGAATATGCTTCCTAAGAACGAGCTCAAATTCCTCTAGTCCTTTCTGAGATGTTTTAACAGAAAACTCTTGTAATCGATTCTCAGAAGAAGCTGAAAGTGTATCCACATATCGTTTATTTGTAGCATCATCTTCATCTTCGGGGTCTTGAATATTACACAAACGTCTTTTCTTGAATTGGTAGTTGCCTTTCCCATCTCTGTTTATAATGAGCTGATTAAGAGTTCTCTTAACTGCCGAGATTCTCGATGAGCCGAACCTGTCAACACTCATTCTGAACTATGAATGACTGGATTCATTCATATTGACCTTAATATATCGATCAAATCCATTCCTATATCGACCGTTACTCATAGGGAATTCAGGTGCTATAACTACGAACGGTCTTCCTTCTGAAAAGCTCTCCCAAACGTTTTTACACAAATCTTTAAATTCATTGTATGTCATATCAGTGTTTACGTAATCCTCATATATATGTTTCAAGTTTAAATTGTCTTGCCTGAAAAGTATAATCATATTTGCATTATCACGTATTAAATGTTTAGGTACCTTTGCGTAGGATTGGGCTAAATATAAAGAGTCAACGTTACGATGTCTACCCATACTATAAAATGCTGCAATCTTCTCTTGCTTTTCAGTAATGATGTCATCAAATATAAATATTGAATTCTCTTTAACTTCTGATGGGTGTAATACACTTTCTCCATCCTCGCATGTTTTCACATCTATGCCTTCAATGTTTTCAAGGAGTTTAATAAGGTATTGATATTTTGGCTGATAGAGAGACTTTGAATAGATGTACAAGTTTTCGAAACGTAGTCCATTTTCGTGTACCAGCATATTGAGTAGTACATTTGTCTTTCCTGCACTAGAACTTCCCAAGATGAGTCCTCTAACATTACACGGAAACAGCTTTCCATGCCTATCACATTTAAGATCACTTTCAAAGTCCAATACTTGAATAGGTAGCGCACATTCTTGCTTGACGAGCTCCATCTTATCAACTAAAATAATAACACCCTGCTAATGTATATATATATATATTTTTTGTCTTCTTTCAGTATTGTCTGAAATCTATTTTTATAAATTTGGGTGCATAGCGAAATGTGTTTAGTATGCAATGAGAGCTAGAAGTGATAAGGTCAAGAGAGGATTTGGTCTCCTCAACAAGATTATTAATTGGCTGCCATTTGAAGCCCATTTGCCCGGTTATAGATTTTGCGGGCCTGGAACTAAGCTCGCCAAAAGACTAAAGAGGGGAGACAGAGGGGTTAATCAGCTGGATGAGGCCTGTAGGGTTCACGATATAGCCTACGCAGAGTCCCAGGACGCTGTCTCAAGAAATATTGCCGACAAGACTTTAGCTGAGAAGGCTTGGAGTAGAGTTCAATCACCAGATTCATCTGTAGGGGAAAAGTTGGCAGCAAGGCTGGTAGCGAGCATTATGAAAGGAAAAGTCACTCTTGGCGCAGGTTCTAAGTTAAAGAAGAAGCGAGGAGGATTTTTACCTCTCATTCCTATTATTGCTGCATTAGGAGCTGCTGCAGGGGGTGCAGCTCAAATTGCTTCAGCTGTAAATAAGAAAAAAGCTGCTGAGCGACAGTTTGCTGAAATGAATCGTCATAACAGAGCTATGGAAGCGAAAGGAAGAGGCCTTCACAAGAAAAAGAAAAGTGGAGGATTGTTACCAGTGCTACCTCTGGCTGCATCTTTAGCTGCGGCTTCTAAAACTGCAAGTGTCCTAAAAGGGAAAAAGAGTGGTGAAGGAAATGGGTTAAAAATCAAGAGGAAGAATTGTCAGAACAGAAAGACAAATTCAAAAAATTCAAAAAACTCTGGGCGAGGGTTATATCTATCCCGGAAAAAGTCTTAAGCAATGTTGATATAGAGCTGTATGCTAGACGTTTGAAGGTACCTCATTTTCGAGGTGTGTACATGAGCGACAATCTTCCTTCAAAACCTCATTTCAATGAAAGAATTGTTGTGAATCTAGATTCGTCTGAGAATGAAGGAACACACTGGGTTGCTGTGAAGAAGATTGGAAATACAGCGTTTTATTTTGATAGTTTTGGGGATTTAAAACCTCCAAAGGAGATAGAGATTTACTTAAAGGGTGTTAAACTATACTATAATACAAAGAGATTTCAAGATTTTGGCTCAGTTATTTGCGGACACTTGTGCTTGCAATTTCTATCACAATGAGTTATACTATTACAGCTAGCGGTAATGATTCAGTGTTTACAACGTATCTAAATCCGCCTCTGCATCTAGATCCAAGAGGGTTTTATGAGATTGCTCTCTTGAACTTTGAAACTTTTTATTCAATTCCCAATGTTGATTCTAGTAATAATCGATTTCATTATATTTTCAACGATGAGTTGAAAATCATTCATATTCCTTCTGGAACGTATGAGATAGCTGATCTTAATTCATACATAGGGAGTAAGCTCGGTTTGGGGAGGGATGTCTTCTTTATTCAAGCAAACAATAATACAATGAAGGCTGAGATTAAATGTCCTTATACTATCGATTTCTCGAAAGAGTGCTCTATTGGCTCTCTTTTAGGATTTTCAAATACTACTGTTATTCATCCAGATAAAATATCAGAATCTGATTTCCTTGTAAATATATTTAAGGTTGGCATCATTAGAGTTGAGTGTAGTATTGCAACAGGATCCTTCATTAATGGTAGGAGCGGGCATTCAATATATGAGTTTTTTCCTTCGGTTGCTCCTGGTTTTCATATTTCCCAAGAACCGTCAAACCCTATATACTTGCCAATTGTTGCTTCAAATTACATCGAGCAAATCACTCTCAGGATTGTTGATCAAGACGGGAGTGTCCTGAACTTTAGGAAAGAAGATATAAGTATAAGACTTCACCTCAGACGCAATGGGAATCGATTTTAAGCGTCGTCGTCAATTGTATAATAAGCAAGCGATTCATCAACTTGCTCGTACTTTGCCACCAGTCATCAGACTGTTAACATTGAACAATCGAAAGTTCCTAGAGAGTTTGGGATATCGAATTCTGTGATGGACATCTTCAATGTCACTAGCACTCCTGTCTTTGACAATAAGATTGCTAAAGAAGAGGAGCATGTGTTTCTACCGTATAATTCGTCAGCTTTGGGATTTAACGATGAAATTAGAATTCCTTGCCAAGTTGAAGATTTGTATACATTGCCTAGCAAAAGCTATCTCTACATTGAAGGAACGATTGCTAAGCCTGATGGGACACCTACTACTGCGAAACTCGGTAATAATGCTATAGCATTCATGTTTGAGGAGATTCGTCTTGATATGAATGGCTCGACTATCGATAGAACCCGAAATCCTGGGATTTCAACAACTATGCGCAACTATGTTTCTCTTAATGCTATGGAGTCAAGTCGTTTGCTGAATGCTGGATGGAGCTATCCTGGGAATGAGGTGGACATAGTACATTCTGAAAGTGGCGTATTCAACGCTATTGTCCCCCTATCAATGTTACTGGGTTTTGCTGATGACCACCATGAACTTATACTAAATAGCAAGTTTGAGCTTGTGATGATTCGAAGTAAGGACTCTAGAAACTGTATTGTGGCTCCTGCAGGAGCTGAAGATGGTATAGTTAAATTAAATCGCATTGAATGGAGAATGCCTGTGATGCGTCTTGCAGATGGAGAAAAGGTGCAGTTTCTCAAGATTGTTAAGGAGGACAAATCTCTACACATCGCATTTCGAACTATGGATCTTCATACCCAGCCTGCGGTTCCACAAACTAAATCATTTACATGGAATGTTGCTACAACATCAAAGCTTGAGAAGCCGAGATTTGTTATAGTTGGCGCTCAAACAGCCAGAACAAATGACGCGAGAAAGAGTTGTTCTGAGTTTGATCATTGTAATATCACAAACTTGAGGCTTTATCTTAATAGCGAGTGTTATCCTTACCATGACATGAATTTGGACTTTGGAAATTATAAATTTGCCTCTTTGTATGAGATGTATTCAAAGTTTCAGAATTCATATTATAACAAGGAAAACTATCCTTTATTGCAGAGGAAGGATTTTCTAAAGTATGCTCCGTTATTCATCATTGACTGCTCTCATCAGCCAGAGGAGACAATCAGCGGTGCTGTTAATATTAGACTTGAAATTCAAGCAAGCGCTAATATTCCAGCTCAGACTTCATTATACTGTCTGATTTTTCACGATAAGGTATTTACCTACAAGCCCTTATCTCATGTCATGCAATGTATAATTTAAATATTTATTATGAAAGGAATAGGACAAGGAAACTTGTACTTGGTTTTATGCAATAAAACACTGTGGTGAATGTATATACAAACTCTTTTTATTTATAAAGTATTTTCATTACATTCCCTCTCCAGCTCCTTGTTCCTGCGTAAGCGTCATTATTTACATTAGATAAGAAATGTAAATGTCTGGTGATAAATGCAGATGATTTTTTAAGACCTTTTACACATTTTCTTTTTAAAATTATCTCGCCTTCGTGTAGAGATGTATTAACGAGTTTAATTGATTTATTTTCCATAATTGCAATTAGATTGTATGAATACACTAAATGTTCACTGTATTCACGTGTCGAGCACTTGTGTCCTTTCATGAACATTTCGAATTCTGGGAGCACGTTAATGATAATTTCCCAATCTGCCAATGTCACATATACAAATGAATTATACTCGCTTTTGATGATTAGCACTGGTTGGTCATAGTAAAAAGCTACACACAAATATTTTCCTTCAGAGATGTATACGTCTTGGGACACCTTTCGCACAGGAGCTGGCGTCAACATCTTTGTTGCGTTTGCTCCGACGTGTTGGAATTTTTCTCGTCCGGTCTTCAAGTAATCGTAGCTTCCTAGTAGGAATATCATATGAAACTCCCTGTTTCTGTTTCTCCTCTTCCTCCTCCTTCTCCTCCTTATTCTTCTTATTCTTTGGATGCCTCTTTACCAATCTGAAACATTTGAATTACACTCAATAGAAGTAATGTCAAATAAAATTAAATCCTGCTGAAATAAAATTTAGTTAGTTTTTTCCTAAAATCTTCTCTGTATTCCTTTTTTCATTATTTCATATGTGTGATGTTACCTCGATACTTGTTCATGTTTCTGGCTGGCAATCCTTACATTGTCGTCGCCATCGTGTACAGAGCAGTCGTTCCACGGGTTTGAAATGCAGCCGTCTACTTCGTCTACACCATCTCCGTCTCGGTCCTCCGACTCTGAAGTTTTTGGGGTTGTTTCTCGAATTCTGAAAAATACAGAGTCAATGGTAATATTTTCTTGAATTGGTATATCACAATTGTGTCTTCAAACAAATAAACAAACAAACAAGCAAAAAAATCTTGAACAATATTCTTACCTTAACTTTGCCAGTCTTTGTCGATAAACGCTGCATGCAAAGTTGCAGATAAAGTAAGAGGTGATTCGATCATGTTCTGCTGGCTTGTAGCAATGTACCACATGTGTGTAGCCATTACATATCTCATTATGATATTGGTTATCGTGGACTCCTCTGTACACATCCATTTCATTGCCATCATTCATAAAAAATTCTGATGATAATGATAGAGATCTGGAAATATAAAAAAGCAATTTAAATTAACTAATATTAGCTGGAGTTAATTCTCATAATGTATAATATTGTTTATTATATATATATATATATATATATATATATACTTACAACATCCGTCTTTCGTAGACAGGACAGTTCTCTGTGCAAATATGTCTCGATGACATGTAATCGTGATATGACGGATTGGCACACACAATTGTATGCATCTGCCCGTTACACGATTCATTGTGGAAATATGCGTAATGATGTGATTCTTCTCCTGCTTCACTCCAGTACTCATCCATATCCTCAAATGTTTCAATATCTCTCTTAGAAAACCCTCTCACTGAAGCCATTTCGAATAATATGTTTGGTATCGCAGTTGCCATGCTTATATATATAGCTACTCTTCTAAAGCTATGTTTTTCCAGGTATAGGGATGGGCGGGGTTTTGTTGAAAGCGTTTAATGGATGGATGAGTATACTTGTTTACGCCTACATTTAAGAATTCTTCCGGAAAGCTCCTAATGACTTGCAAGGGCACGTTTATGCTGCGGCGCCAGCATTCTTCGTCGTCTGAAGCAGGTTAGAACGGGTTTACTACTATGATAGGAACTCACTGTTTTCATAGCTCCTCTTTAGCTTGCACGCTGAGGTAACGAGTACGTGTATTTTAGTTATATCGACTGTTATAATTGTGTTCTACAATCGGTATTTTTTCCCGTTGTTTAATTATACATAGTCGTAAAGTCATGTGATTGCATCCTCACTGAAAGTCGAATGTAGGTCCTCGTTTAAGAACGGATATTAAGATTTATAATGTTTGGAGTTGTAATGATGTTGACATTCTCAGTGTTCGAGAGATCCCGGGTTCAATTCCCTGTTGGGTGCCCTCTGCTCGTTGGAAACACAATCACTTCGCCGCCATATTGGTTTTTGATGTGATAAGTTAGTAGGTTTTATAAAAGCAATTCTCTCTCTTGCTATTTTTCATTTCATATGTTGGTATTGAATAATAAAGCTTTTAACATGTTCAATCGTGTGAGTGTTATAATTCCTTGCAAAAATATTACCGCTAACGCATGTTCAATTGATATCTAATAATTTATATCAAATATTCCACTCAGTAATTTTATCGAGTTTTTTCGCCATGACAGTTGAACTATGTTTGTATATTCAGATTCTTTGTGAAAAGTTAGACTGATTTGTCATGCAAATGAGCCT
This sequence comes from Hymenopus coronatus, assembly GCA_030762935.1. NCBI lineage: Eukaryota > Metazoa > Arthropoda > Insecta > Mantodea > Hymenopodidae > Hymenopus > Hymenopus coronatus. Next base: position 60,548,437 of record CM060887.1, on the reverse strand, counting down.
TGTAGCTCTCGAATTGCCAGAGATAGAGAAATCCTACGTGTTTTTAATTAAAGAGACTATCGAATTGAAATCAAAAGAATTTTGTATTTATGATCAGAGATTCAGATTCCTCGTGAAAAACTAGATCGATTTGATATGCAGATGAGCCTTGTAGCTCAAAAATTAGAAATTTGAGTGGGCGTGGTCAATCGATTAAATTGAATTTGATCTGTGAATGTGAAAGACGATTGTTCAAGTGATTAAGAACCCTGCAAGTAAAATCTTTTAGACAGGTGGTTTGGCAAAGGGGGAGGGGGTAGTAGCCGGCAGCACATACTTTGATTGACAGGTACATGGGGAAGCTTTTAGACTGTTGTCTTGGCAAAGAGGCAGCGCTGTGTGGGTGGTCTGTCGGCTGATGTTTATCTTAAGTGTTACATATGTACATGATGTTTACATGGGCGGCATCCTTTGAGTCCCGAAATCCCCCTTTAACCCCTACTGGCATGTAGGGAGGCAATGAAAACACAATAGTGATAAAAAAGTAATTGATATGCTCTTCCCACTCAATGGTGGTCCGGTCCAATCACTGGTTCACAGTTATTTACAAATACTAATATGGAACAATAGTCACTTCGATCGTATACTCAATTAAAAACGCTAGAAATTACTAAAAGCAAATTGCAGGAAATATAGTTTATTAACACACCCATACTAATTGGTTTATTTAGACACTAACCAAAAACTAACAGAAAGCATGTTAGCTTCGCTAGGATGCTTTGGTGAAACTAATGGAAAGCACTAAAAAGAAAAAAATAATAACAAAAACAAATTAATTAATTTACACTAACCTGAAACCTAACGTAATAGAGCGTATACTACTTTCGTGAAAGCAATAATAGCTATTAAAAGAAAATTCATTAAAATCAGTTTATTTATACACACTAACCTAGAGTTTACAAAGCGCAGAGTTGATATAGAATGGCATATCTACTTATGTGGTTAAAAATGTACAATAGCCTCAAAGTCAAGAGATAGCTTGTGACCTCGCGGTATTTTTTATTGATGTTATCAGCCACCGCTATAATGAATCATAGTGACGGAAACAATAAAGACTGTACACAACTACATAAACACCGAATAATATACTACCAAATCTGGGTTGCCAAAGGAAGAAAGGCCGCATTATTGTATATCAGATGAAAGTCCCGAGTTTCAATACCGGCCACGGCAGATATTTTTATTTTCTCTATACACACTATGTACATAGTGTATAGAGAAGATATTGCACTACACCAACAATTTCGATACCGAGATTTCACCGGAAACATATGTTTTAGGGTCCCCTATATCCAAAAAAAGTATTTTCAGAAAAAGGTCCGTGTGTCCGTGTGCCTGTGAACACGATAACTCAAAAACGAAAAGTCGGTAAAATACCAAACTTGGTATTTAAATTTAGTATCTTCCAGGGATGCGACGCGAAGATTTGAGAAAAATCCTCCCACCCCAAACTACCCTTTACATAAAACTTTTTTCGAAAATTTTGATTTTCTAAAAAATAGCTTTATAGATTTTGGTTAAAATATCGTATATTAAAAATATTTACCTGAAAAATGAAATGTGTATTTTGAATTTTCTGGGAATAGCCTCTGAAGACTACTTTATTCTGGGTCAATTTTACGGAATTTTGCAAAACTGGTAAACAGTAAGAGATGGACAAAAACTTACCAAATAACAAATGTAGAGCACTTTAAAACACACAATTTATGCTATATACATTTTTTCCGTGGAGTTGGTTGTTTTTGAGATATTCCTTGTTTTTGGTTTCAGCTATAAAAACATACGTTTCTCATACAGTACTTTGTGAACTCGTGTCCATACAAACAAAGGACTTCAGTCACACAGCAACCAGCTTTTGACCATCACTTTAACCTATGGTACTCCCTTATTTCGCTTCTACTTACAATTTTTTCTCGATTAGCAGGGATTAAATAGAAGCATGAGCTTTTTAGCAATAATCCATTGCAGAAGTGTAGAGAAAGGCATGTGAATGGAACACAATTTTTTATATTAGAATTTTACTTTGCACCTCAGAAAGTCTGGAATGATGTATGTGTGAGTGAATGTGAGACTCTATCAAGACAGATATTATTTAAAAGTGCACGTTAAAACATAAGCTACACTCAATGAATTGTTCTGCGATTTCTTAACCCCACGTATTCCCCTCGGCAGCGTAGGCATAAGATTTCCAATGGGGGTCTAGCTCCTAGATGTCTCCTCCGTTAACCACGTATTGTCATTATAATTGTCTAATTCATATCTAACACACAGAATTTGCATAACCCAAGATGTTATTATATTACTAAAGGCAGGAATTATATGCTCTCAATATGTAAACATTAATGTATTGAAAATATTTATGATATACACATAAATATGCCCATATGAAGAGTGTTAATTATAGTATTGATATAAAATAAAGGTTTAAGGCAGTTTATGGGAACATCCGTATTGTGGAAACCATATAGATTATTTAACTCATAAACATTATTTTTAATACTGAAGAGTAGGCAAAACGCCTCTATAATTTAGGTTTGTCGGTCAATTTTACTTTGATGTGTTTCCACGAAAACAAGGGGATCGCCATTTACAAGGCAACAGAACACACAATTGAATCATCTGGAGTTTCAACTGAAGAACGATTGCAGGGACATTTTCATTATTAAATTTATAAAACTGTTAATAGTAGAATAGTTTCAAATGCTTTCCTTCGTGTAAATTGTTACTCTACACGTTTACACCGTAACGTTTAAACTAAATGTAATATTTCGCATAAAAATTAACCGTCAAACTTGAGCTCAATTCCGACTAATCTTTGACAGCCACCTTCAAACCGTGACGGAGCGGCTATAGCCATATAAGTTGGGGATTCACCTATATAGTGATTTATTGATTGATTGAGTTGCGTGAGTTACTATCAGTGTTGCCAATTTTCAAGACTGACTCACAGGCACATATTACACAATATATGTCACTTATAAATAAACCACGAAAGATCAAATAAATAAAATATGATATATTTATAAACCAGCAAACAATGTTCACCATAATTTACAAACGGCTGATTATTTTTTTTTTTGATTCTTTGTTTGTTTTCTTTTTGTATTAGCTGACGTCCTTTAACCAGCTTGGATATATCAATCTATGAAAAATTATACCTTTTAAAACGTTCTGTACCTCTTCTGTAACGAACTTTTCTTACAAAAGCTTGTTCTTTACTAGTCGTGATAAATATTAACAGAAATAGTCAAATAATTTCAAAGCTGGTTGCTATATGGTTTTCATGGCCAGGAGTAAAACAAAAATAATAAAATGACATATATCGTTTAAAAAAGGTTTTAAGAATTTTAAAATTGAAACCAATAACAGCTAATAATTAACTCTATACCATATATATATAAAATAAATAAAATGTCAACGAAAAGAAAAATCAAAGAAAACCTATGACATAAATCACATGGTTTACCAATCATGCAAAAGTTGTCAGAAATGAAAAGATATTCAGAGACTATTCCAAGAAAATTCAAGAAATACATATTATTTGTCATATAAATATTTTAATACACCCATTTAATCAAAATCGTTGAAGACATATTTGAGAAAGTCAAAATGATCAAAGTAAACAGTAATTTGGGGTGGGAAATTTTCTTGAAATATTTCGTGTCGTATATTTGGAAAATACTAAACATGAATTCCAAGTTTGGTATTTAACAGACATTTTGCTTTTCAGTTATACTTTGTTACCTATGTCTAAGAATAATTTCTTTTATTCAGGTTGCTCAAAACACGTATTTTCGGTGATATATATTGTCGAATTTTTGGGTGAAATACAATACCTTCTCTACCTACTATACATTTTTCTTACGTGCTAGAGACGTTAAATGAACGAAATATACAACATAAATGATTTTAAATTGTTTGAAATGCAATTAACTTTATAATAGATGAGCATTATTTCTTCCACCAGAAAAGAAATATGGATATAAATAAAATCACACTCTCAAAATGAGCCAAGAGTGAGTATTCCACTGTATATTCAATAAAAAAATATATATAGACGTAAATTTAATGTTAAAATTATTCGTTGTAGTGTTGCAACAAGCATGAAACAAAAAGGTTTTGAGGTCCATGAGGAAGTGCATTGTTTGTCGAACAATGGTAGCAGCAGGCGCATCGACATCATTGCTTATAAGATATCTGATGGTAGCGGAGTAATCCTCGATCCTACTGTTCGCTTTGAGTCCTACTGTGAACAACCTGAAGAAGTGGACATATAAAAAAGGCAGTTTATGAATTTACCATTCCCTTTTACAAGGACAAGTATAATCTTAAAAATATATCAGTCACCGGATTAATGACAGGAGCCAGAGGGACAATACCCAAAAACTTACACCAATTTTGTAGATTACGGTCTGGATAAACATCTACTGCATACAATAGCGATCATGGCAAATCAGAGGATCTATTCTCATCCTCAGAAATCATTTGTATTCGTTTTAATGCTGGTGCTATAACAATTCATTAAATGTTGTTCCGTAATTTTGAACTTACTAAAGTGTTTTTTGAGAAAATTGTATGTGCTATTTGTATTAAATTTGAAGTTTATCATTTCTGATGTTATATGTTACTTGTACTTGGTTATACGATTTATTTTTAGCATTGTAAATTATTTTTAAAAATGTTAGTTGTGTAGTTATACTTTGTCTACATGACAGCCCTCAATTGAAGAAAGTAATAAAATAAAGTAGAATAAATTGATGTTTATCTTGAATTCATCCACCTGGGATGGATATATTAATTCAGATGGGTTTGGCAGCAATACTAACCTGTTCAAATATTTAGAAGTGTTTTCCTTCGCCTCCATCAAGGGTTCTAAGTACGTTTACCCGGTTATATTAAACCAGTAGCTCGGGGCTAAATATTTAAAATGGAATCTTAATGGCGCTACACGATTTGTGGTGGTGATTGAACAGAGAATATTTACATAACCATCTTATTTCCAGCTCGCATTAATGTAAACATTTACCACAATTACTATTCAGTACATAACGTTGAATGTACCCCGGTAATAATCCATAATCCCGGAGGTGAAACCTGAGTTTAGCTTAGTTTGCATCCCTATAAAGGAAAAATCCTCACGTTTTACATTCGCATGACTTCTTCTAACTTTTAATGTTTATTTCTGACTATATAATCATTCTTTAGAAAGTTTATTACTTTCATTAGCCCATATGCATATAAATGTACTTAGCAGATAGAGAAACTTGTGTATTCCACCTAAAAATTCGATATCGAGATTTCGCCGGAAATATAAATCTTGAGATCCACGGTTCGTGTGTGCCTTTGGACAGCATAACTCAAAAAACGAGAAGACCGTTAAATACCAAACTTGGTGTTTGTGTTTAGCATCTTCCAGGGACGCAACATGACTTTCAAAATAATCCCCCACCACAAATTACCCTTTACATGTAAACAATTTTGAAAATGCTGTTTTTCTCTAAAATGGTTCTAAAGGTTTTGATTAAAATGCCGCATATTGAAGATATTTATACTAGAAATAAAATGCATATGGGAATAGCCTTCGTTCTGGATGAATTTTGCATAACTGGTAAGCCGTAAGTGATAGAATAAAACTTAGTGTAGGAAAAGTAAATCTCATTAAAACACCTAATTTATAACATAGATATAATTTTTGGTGAGATATTGTGTTATTTATTACAGTTTTAAAATGCTTAAAAGTTTTCTCATAAGGGAATTTGTCAACTCTTGGCAAAGCTAAGAAATGGATTTCTACCATATTAAGACAATGTAATGTAGACAGAAGAATAAACTTTGCAATAACAATTAGTTACACAGATGTAGAGAAAGTCATGTAAATGGAACGTATGAGAGTTTTATTTCTCTACACGGACTATGTACATAGTTTATAGAGAAGGTATTGTACTGCACCCAAAATTTCGATGCCGAGATTTCGCCGGAAGTATATGTTTTGAAGCCCACTGAATCCAGAAAAAGCATTTTTAGAAAAATGTCCGTTTGAGTGTTCGTCTGTCTGTTAGTGTGTGTATGTATCTGTGAGTAACAGCTCAAAAACGAAAAATTCGTTAAGTACAAACTTGATATTTAAGTTCAGTGTCTTCCAAGGATGCGTCACGAAGATTTTCAAGAAAATTATGAACCTCCAGCTACCCTTTATATGGAACATTTTTCGAGAATTTGGATTTTCTCAAAAATGGCTGTAATGATTTAGATTAAAATATCGTATTTTAAATATATTTGTATTAAAATATTATATATATCTTGAATTTTCTGGGAATAACCTCTGAAGACGTTTTTATTCTGGATGAATTTCGCGGAATTTTGCATAACTTGTAAACCGTAAGAGATAGGCTCCACTGACATGTAGAACTTGTTAAAACACACAATTTATGTTATATATATCATTTTCATGGAGGTCACCGTTTTTTAGATATTTGTTGTTATTTGTTTCAGTTTTAAAATATTTATACTTCTCTAATACGGAAATTGGTCGTCTCCTTAGCGCGGTGGTAGCGCAGCTGCTTACCAAGCGGGAGACCTGGGTTCGATCCCCAGTACCGGCGTGGGGATTTTTCCCCCGCTGGGAGACCTGGGCCGGGGTGCACTCAGCCTCGAAAGGTCCCTGGGGGGGCCAATTGAGGAGCTACTTGATGGAGAAGTAGCGGCTCCAGGTCATGAGGACCGCATTAACTGCCCGGGAGGGACTCGAGGCGCTGACCACGTCTCACCCTCCAATACTGCACCCCATGCATGACGTCTGTAGTGGACCGAGATGGGGGACGCAGCGGCCGGGCGGTAGGCCAAGGTTCCCCGTGAGCTGTCGTGCCATGGAGTTATTATAATACGGAAATTTGTCAACTTCTGGTCATAAAATCAAAGGGACTTCAAGCACATGGCAACCAGCTTTTAGAAGATATAACTATTGCTCTAGCCTATGGTACCCACTTATTTCCCTTCTACTTACAAGGAAGCAAGTAATAACGCCATTTCTGCTAATTAAGTAGATAGAAGCATAAGCTTTTTAACAACAATTTATTGCAGAGATGTAGAGAAAGTTAAGTGAATAGGACACAGGAGATTTTTTCATCTATTTGATTTTAATCAAGCCGAAATTTGAAGAAATAACTACTTTATACATTTCTTATAGTCATCAAAGAAATAGTGATAGTCAAATGTTTCAGTTGGACCTATATTCTGGCCTTAAAGCTCCATAGTGTTACCATGAAATAGCAAATGTCAACCGAATGTTAACAGGACTTTAAAACAGTGACCACTATTGAAATAATCGAATCATTCATAATGGACATAACTCTAAGTAACTATGACTTATATCCTCTTACTTTGAGAAAATATTTACTTTTCAGCCTGTATTATTTATTCCACTTGGTGTACGCTTCACAGACCTAGTCATTTTGGTGGTTTACATATTCCAGGTTAAAATGGATGGTGCTGTTAATAATAATAATAATAATAATAATAATAATAATAATAAAAAAAATAATAATGATAGTAATAATAGCAATCAATAATCTATAAGCCAATGACAGCGTATGCTAAGCAAGTAATCAACCAAAGTAATGCTATACTAATAGTATGATACTGATACTTCGATTACTACACTGACATTATTTCATCGTAATGCACTTCCTTTTTACTTTCTCTATGCGTACTATGTACATTGAATATAGAGAAGGTATGGTATTCTACCCAAAAAATTATATGTCGACTTTTGTGGATATATATGTTTTAAGCTCCCCTGATATATATGTTTTAAGGTCCCCTGATAAATATGTTTTAAGGTCCCCTGGATGCAAAAAAGATACTTTTTAGCCACAAATAGTGTGTGTCTGTGAACAGCATATCGGAAAAATGACAATACCGTTGAATACAATTAAAAAAAAAAAACATTTCAGACTATCCTTAAATATAGAAATGATTTCGAAAAGTTTGATTTTCTCAAAGTGACTATTGATTTTGATTAAAATACCGCATTTTAAATATATTTTAATGATACATAAAATGTATAGCTTGATTTGTTTAGGAATAGTCTCAGAAGACCTCTGCATTTTGGATGACGTTTGTATGACTGCTAAATCATAAGAGATAAGCAAAAACTTAAAACATAAATATGTTGTTAAACCACACAATTTATGCCACAAACATTTCTTTTGGAGTTAATCATTTCCGATATATTTCTTGTTATTGGTTTCAATTTTAAAATACTTATACTTTTCTCACACACGAAGTCGTCTGTTTTATTTTATTTTATCCCTGGTCATGCAAAAAGACGAATTTCAATGATAATCGAAAACTTTTAAAATATTTGACTATCACTTTAGGAAACTTGTAAGAAAGTAATTAGGAACTTCAAAAAAATTAAGTACATAATAATAGCAATTCTGACAATGTTTATCTCGTTTATCATAAAGTAGAGAGACGAATATTCTTTTATAAGAACGATTGTCAGCAGACTAGGTAGAGAAAGTCTTATGAATTGAATCTAACAGATTTGTAATTTATAGGAATGCATTGTGTGAGATCGTTTAGGTAAATTAATCACTAAACCACGCGCGTTGGTAGTTAAATAACATTACAACAGCTGTTGTAGAGAAGTCAACCCCTGAAAGCATAATGAACAAGAGTATATAGTGGAACGAATTTTCGGAAATCTGGGTAGAGAAGCCATATGAAAGTGACGGCTCAGTTGGTAACAAGGAGATAACTCCCCTTCTACAGCGCTGAGTTATAATTTGAGAACGAACGGTGAGAATTACAAAGAAACAGATATATTTTGTTTCAATAATATCATATTATTGTTTATCGCTTTTGTTTCCTTTTGGTAAGCATGCATCTTCGTCTACAATGCAGTGTCTCACACAAATAAATGCCGCCAAACTAGTTAAATTCATAACTGATAAACTTTTCTTGTTATTATCGAGCCGAGTAGCACTTGTTCTATGAGTTTTCTAGGACGATTTTATTAGTTTCAAACTCATGCATATTTTCATAAGATAATTATTTCGAGACCTTTGCAATAAGCGTTCGTTAACTTCAATCAAATTGTAGGAAAACTGTCTGCATTTGTACTAAAAGTGTTGATAGCATTTTATAACATACTGAAAGGACGTATCTGAATGATAGTACTTCAAACTTTAAACCGCGATAAATATTATAGTATTTGAGATAGGATATAAACCAAATTGGTCACATACTGAGCAAGCAATGGGGTATGGTTTTCTTATTTATCAGTTCACCATTACCAAGTGTATAGTTTTTTTGACTAATAAATTAGTAATTTTATTCGTACTTTTATAAGAATTTAATAGTTACAGATCAAGTCTCTATCGCTAAATGATAGAATACAGGTGATTTAATGTTATTATGAAAGCAAGAGGTGGTTTTCTCGAAGTCTGAGAACTATTAGAACTCCTAATAATTTAAGAACATGCCCATAATCCATTTTAACTATGGAGATTCAATCAAGAAATTCCAGGAAATTGGTTCTGTTGCTTATACCCCTACAAAACCAGATCTTCGGCAATCGTGTCAGCAGTAGACACTTTCCAGGAAGTGGCCACCGAGATCTCCAGATCTTAAGTCAACCGACTTTGTTTGTGGTTTTACCTTAAAGATAAGTTTATCTGACACGTCCAACCACCTCACAGCAACAAAAAGATTATACGTCGCAAGAAATTGTTTACATTCCAAGACATCATCTGTAAAATGCTGTGAATGGAGTCAGAGAAAGAAAGAACAAGAGAATGGAGGACATATTCCCTACGTTTTATAAAATCCAACTGCTTGCCCAGTATGTGGCTTATTTTATTGCTTTCTTTAGCCTAGTATATACAATGTACATAGTGGATAGGGAAGGTATTGTATTCCACCCAAAATTTCGATACCGATATTTCACCGGAAATACATGTTTTAGGACCCCCTGAATACAAAAAGAAGTATTTTCCGATAAAGATCCGTGTATGTGTGTCTGTGGACAGCATAGCTCATAAACGAAAAGACGGTTAAGTACCATCTTCCAAGAATGCGACACGAAGATTTCCAAGAAAATCCCCCCCTAACTACCCTTTACATGGAAAAAGTTTTGAAAATTTTCTTTTTCTTAAAAATAGCTCTCACGATTTTGATTAAAGTACCACATATTAAAGCCGTTTCCATCACAAATAAAACGTATATCTTAAATTTTCTGGGAATAGCTTTTTAAGGCCTGTTTATTCTGCATAAATTTTACAAAACTAGTAAACCATAAGAGATACACAAAGCTTACTGCTCAAAAATGTAGATCATGTTAAAATACAACATTTATGTCATATACGTCGTACATATTTGTCGTGGAGTTTGTCGTTTTCGAGATATCTCTTGTTATTAGTTTCAATTGTAAAGTAGTTATACTTTTCTCAGACAGGAAGTGTCCGTTTTTCTTTTGTTCTACTCCTGGCCGAGCAAAGAAGCGATTTGCAATGACAGTCGCATAATGACAGCTTTTAAAACATTTGAATATCACTTTAGCATAGCGCATTCCTTTAGTTCCCTTCTACTTATAAGGAACTAGGTAATAATAACATTCTGCTAATGTTTGTCTCGATTAGCACTGTATAGAATAAAGAATAATCTTTTGTATGAAGTTTGTTTGTAGAGCAGCTAGAGAGAGTCATGTGAATGTAGCACCTCAGAGTTTTTCCCTATCTCAAATATGTCATATTTATAACGGTTTAAAGTTTGATGTGAGTTTTGAAATACCCTATATAATTCATAAAGGCAACTTTAAACTAACAGTCCAGCTTAGACCGTCAAGTGGTAGTGATCCGCAGTGAAACCGTTATGGCCCGTGGTTTCAGATTTAACCGCAGGTTACGTCGGTGACTGTGTGTATGTGTATGTGTATGTGTGTGTGTGTGTGTGCTGAGAGACAGAAAGAGATGACGTTTTTTATTGCAAAAATACAGAAACGGATGCTGTGGCAATTTTAAGCTGATTTCATAATATACGTACAATGCATCCCAATGATAAAGATTTTGGTCAATTCGATGGATCATTGATTCCGGAGCTTTCCTTATGATAACACTGGGTTATTTTAACATCTTCTACATTCTTGTTAGTTTTGAGTTGTTAGGTCTTAAAAACAAATGTTATTTTCCCTGCCAAATATTTCACATGATGGAGTTTTAAAAATCACTTTTCTTTAGAATCACTTTTCTTCCTCACTAGCTAGTCGCAGAAAATCAAGAATATACGATTTATTAGTCAAGCAACAATAGTATTAATACTGCATCTTAATCAAAATCCTTGAAATAATTTTGTAAAATAATGACCTTTTGTTGAAAGCCTTGTGCCCTATTCTTGAGATGTATTTAACTTAAATTCCAAGTTTTATACTGATACGACTTGTCATTTTTGAGGTTTGACAGTTTCATAAAAATGCTCTTCTTGCCATAAGAAGAAATTAATTATACATTTTCAAAATGTAATCTTACAGCATAATCTAATTTACCTTAGATTACGAAATCTTAGGCAAAAGATTATGTTTCTTCAGCTTGCTTAAGATTCCACACTAAAAGTTATCATCTATGAAGCTAGATATAGATTTTACTTGGATATAAATGTCTTTAATATGTAATGAAAATCACTAGATCCATTTTTGAGAAAAACAAAATTGTAAAGTTTTTCGGTGTAAAGGATTGTTTCTTGCGAGGGAAAATGGAAGATACTTAACGTAAATACATAACTTGGTATTTAACGGTCTTTACGTTTTTGCCTATGGTACCCACAACAAACACACATACACGTATACGTGTTCATGCACACTATTTTAAACTTTCTATTATTATGCCATGCAGTCTATAAAGGATATTTAAACTGATAAATTCAGTTACAATAAATTTTGCTTTCTCTACACGACAAAGTGTATAGAGAGGGTATTGCATACCACCCAAAAATTCGACACCGAGATTCGCCGTAAAATATGTTTTAGGTTCCCCTATATCCAAAAAAAACAAATAAAACAAAAAAAACAGTATTTTTAGAAAAATGTTCCTGTGTGTGTTCATGTGTCCATGTGCATATGAACACGACAACTCAAAAACAAAAAGTCGGTAAAATGCCAAACTTGATTTTCAAGTTTACTATTTCCCAAGGATGCAACACGAAGACTTTGAGGAATATCCCGTAAGCTACTCTTTACAAAGAAAAAATTTTCGAACATTGTGATTTTCTCAAAAATGGCTCTAACCATTTTGATCAAACATGTCGTACATTAAAGACATTTACACTACAAATAAAATGTATATCTTAATTTTCTAGGAATAGCCTCCGCTATTCTGCATGTGTCTTTGTGTTTGTCTGTATGGTGTGTGTGTGTGTGTGTATGTCTGGGCAGCATAGCTCAAAAGCCCGTTAAATACCAAACTTGGTATATAAGTACGATATATTCCAAGGATGCGACACGAAAATTTTCATGAAAGCCCCCCCCCCCAACCCCAACTATCCTTTACATGGAAAAATTTTCGAACATTTTGATTTTCTCAAAAACGGCTGTAACGATTTTGATTAAAATCTCTTACTTTGGGATACTTACATGACAAATAAATCATATATCTTAAATTTTTTGAGAATATCCTCAGAAGTTATGTTCATTCTGGATAAATTTTGTGGAATTTTGCATAACTAGTAAACCGTAAGAAATAGGCCAAAACTTACCAAAAAAAAAATGTAGATCTCATTAAAACACACTATTTATGTTCTATATATATTTTTTTCATGGAGTTGAGCGTTTTTGAGATACTTCTTATTATTGGTTATAGTTTTAAAATACTTATATGCCAACTACTGTCCGTACAAACAAAGGTAATTCAGTCACATAGCAACCAGCTTTTAAAGGATTTGACTATCGATTTAGCCTAGTGTACTTCCTTATCTCCCTTCTACTTAAAAGGAGGCAAGCAATAAGACATTTTTTGTTTTTTTCTCGATAAGTATTGTAAATAGAAGAATAAGCTTTTTAACAATAACTTTTTGTAGAGAAGTAGAGTAAGTTATGTGAATGAACACATCAGATTTATCGTAAGAGAAAATGAATTAAACCCCACAAACCTGGGTTAAGTAAATATTTCTCATGCACTCACCTGTATGCCTGATAGCGCTGAACTTGATGTCAGATTATATTAGGTGTAGGAGGAGAGATAGGAGACAGTGTGCGGCTGCTGCTGTGATGAAGTGAGTGCTGCAGATTTTCTGCTCTCTTATATACTGCACGTGACAATGTGACAAGGATTATTCTCGTCGGCTATAAGTCAAGTATACGGTGTACGTGAAAGAGTTAACTGATGAAGAACAGATACAAGCATGTTCTTTTCTAACTTTGTACAGCTACTGACAGTCAATTCTGTTCATTAACACACTTAGCAGTGTATATAAAGAACTTACGCATACCGCGGCAAGGTTCGCTTCCTCAGACATTGGGTTTTTTCATAGGTACTCCGGGTCGAGAGGAAAATACTGGGATGGTTCCCCTTTTATTACAAATTTCCTTGGCATCGTTCCTCTACCCGACATTTTCTTTTATCCGTTGGTGTGTTGAAGTACGATGGTGAAATTTGCGCTATGTAAGGATTAGAGCTCAGTTTTGATTTCCAAGCGCACACAATTACGAACACATAAAACAGTCAACAGTATAAAGAGAGAGTAGTGGTGAGGGGTTTGTAACCTAAACATGCACACGTTAAGGTATAATCTGTTCCAAAAATAGCTCATTATTACCTGTTTTGGCATTATATGTATCATTCTAATTCATAAAGCAACAGAATAAAACAATTATTTGATAATGTGATTAGTAAATAAAAACAAATAAAAGTATAAAGCTAGATACAAAAAAACTCAGGATAATATGCAGAGATTTGAGAAGACAATAAAATAAATCAACCAAACTCACTCTGGATTCATTACAGTGAATTACAAGATACATCTTTAGTGCATAAAAACAAACGGCTCTCCTCCTGTCCCTCAAATATGTTTGAATCATCCACAAGTTTGTTCAGCGTCGAACGCTTACCCTTTCGTGTTTGCAACATTTTTCAAACTGTGCTCTTTTTCAGTGCTCGCTGATTTATCTATTACTAACATGAACTGAACGAGGCTAAGCAGTGAGCAATGCTAGATGTGCAACACGTTTCGAAACGGGCTCTAGAGCCCACGTCTGCTCCATCACGTCATATTATACTGTGAGTGCACCGAATCTCAATCCGGCAACTTCATGACCACGGACCGAGTTCTAGAAAGGATATATCCTCAGCCTTTGGTAGGACTTTGAGGTCTCCTTCCTTTGGGAAAGTCTCCTTTTCATCCTGGATCCCTATGCTGAGGATGGGTAAGCTTGAAAGTGGTATTATGAATATAAATGGTATGACTGATACTTGGGAAAAAGTTTGCATACATAGTAACAGTGTCAGTACTGTTAAATTTGAAGAGTATTGCAATTCAAGCAATCACATTGAGGACTTAAAACCAGCGACAGTTCCACCATAGTTTTCTAAAGTATTTCGATCTCGCCAGAAAGAACGATGCCACAACCACCAGAAGACAAAAAAATCTCATTCCCATTCAAATGTGAGCCAGCCAGCTTTATTGGAGATGGATTACCCTCCTCGTATGGAGGACTTATACTCTGGAGCTAGAGCCATAGCATGGTTCAGCTGCCTGTTGAGCAGCAGAGAGAGAGAGTAGCCAGAATGGGTGATCAGCACAATATCTGGTGTGAGAGTGAGGAAGAATATAATATAATTTGAAGATGAAATTTATGAAAGGAAATTTGTTATAGAGTACATAGTGCAATGAATCTCGGGGGGAAACTAGCCAGAAGAAAACCCATCTTAATGCTGTTGTCCCCCACAATTTCCACAAGCAGTCTCCTGGGATCAAACACTGGCCACCTTTGTGAGAGTTAAGGGGTCTAACCACTGACCACGACTTCGGCCGTTTAAGATACACTTAAAATGGTATATAATTCCACGGTTGTCAGATATACATATTACACACGGAATATTTGTTATAAAAATTCATTTGGTAGAGGACAGCATGGCTAGATTAGATGTCCATTATTGAACATTCTTACGGTCGCGCGGGTTTAAAACATTTAATATAACAACACAAGTTTTTTAATGTATTCGGTTTATGCAATTTTACAGAAATAGTTATGCAGAAACAAAGTTAATTGTATCAAAAAGTAGCCCCATTGATATTTGCTGATAATATATGTATTACAGTATTGGAATTAATTAATAATTCAACATAGTTCACACGCACATAACAGGGAGCTGAAAATTGGAGATATTTGATGTATTTAAGATTATGGTATTGGTTGTGTTGAAGTGTTACAGACCCAAAATCAGTCGATTCCTCCAAATCGTGAACTACTCTGCTGTAATATGACAGTAATATGCCCAATTTTTACATTCGAGACAAATACAAATAAGTAGAATATTTATAAAATGGTAGTATAGTTTCCAAAATTGGGTCAAAGTAACCATTAGGGTCAAATTTGTTCCAGTGAATGCTACAAAATGTAATAATGTATTACATTAAGCTGCCTGGCTATAAGTTATTCGATAAGAATAATTTTAAATATTAAACCAATGGAATATTCCAAATCAAAATTTAATTTAACAAAAAAGGGGTTCCTAATTAATGCATGTAAACCCCAAATCGATTCATTTGTGAATTTGGTTCTTTACTGGAATAGTTTGCTTACTTAAAGTTATAAGGTTATTCCTTACTTAGAAAAGTAAACACCGTGAATCTTCGGGGACGCAGGACTTAACGTTCATTCATGTTAAAATATCCCTCTTTGTAATATTTTCTAATTATGCAAAAATGTTTAACTCAAAGAATCACGTTTGTAGCCTAAATTCAATGTGGAAAATATATCTATATCAGCGGAGAAAGACTAGTGTGGAAGGTATTTTGTTTTCTTAGATTTTAATTTTCCATACCATGTGTATGTATATAAAGTGTGTGCTTTCACGAGATCTTAAATTTTCGCGTTTCTTCCCGGAGTTTCCGTGTTCGATTTCCGGCTGTTGCGTGGAATTTTTATGTAATTGAATTCATTTCCGATCCCACACAGTGCCTGGAAGTATGTGTGAGAGAGTGAATGTTTGAGAAAAAAAAAATGATAAAAAATCCAACATACAGTCAGTCAGTTGTTTCTTAAGATAAAGTCCCCGATATGACCAAGATGTTAAAAGGGGGCTATATAAACGGTAACAAAAAAAAAATCGGAAAGTAGCTTTTGTCTGTATCTTACAGTTTACCAGTGCCTATGGAAAAGTCATGTGGAATGAAGAAGCTTATTCTCAAATAATTTAAGACATGCATTCCATTTTCTGTAACATATTTTAATCATATGACATTTTAATCAAAATCGGATTAATTTTTGAGAAAATCAAAATATTAAAAAAAATATTCCACGTAAGGGGTAGTTGGGATGGGGTATTTTTTTTTTAAATTCTCCTTGAGAGATACAGAATTATAATATCAAGTATGGTATTTAACGGACTTTTAGTTTTTGAGTTTATGATATTCACAAAAACACACAAATACAGGTGAGCACACACATACATGCACGGACATTTTTTCCAGCTGTTTTGTTTGATTTAGGGGACCTTAAAAACTGAAATGTTGGGTGAAATATCGAAATGGAATTTTTGGCCTAATACATTTCTCTGCAATACAGTGTGGAGAAATCAAATATTTCTGAAGATATGCAAATTACTTGGAAAAAAGTATTTAAAGCATTACAGGCTTCCGTGAAGGACAATACCATACTTGTTCGTCAGCATAAATATTGAATATTTACTGATTTGAATATTTTAGAATAATTTATAATCCTTTATTTTATGAACAGAAACATGAAAGCTACTGAAAAAGGATAACAAAGCTTTTGAGACAAGGTGTAGTTTACATAATGACTCCATATCATGTGTCAGCTGGTTTTCCGATAATTCCCTGGCAAGGTCGATCATCCACTTAAAACATGTACTTTCGATTAAATCTCGATATCTAATTTGAAATTTCTCTACACGTTCTATGTACATAGTGTGTACAGCAGGTATGGCATTCCACTCAAAATTCCATCCCGACATTTCACCTAAAATACATGTTTTAGGTCCCATGTATCCAAGAAAAGCATTTTCAGAAAAAGGTCCGTGTGTATATGTGTGTCTGTGAACAAAATAACTCATAAACGAAAATTCGGTAAAATACAAAGCTTGGTATTTAATTTAGTATCTTCCCACACCCCAAACTACCCTTTACATGGAAAACATTCGAAAAACATTTTGATTAAAATATCGTATATTAAAGATATTTATATGGCAAATAAAAAATATATTTTGAATTTTATGAGGACCTCTTTATTCTGAGTAAATTTTGCTGAATTTTGCATAACTAGTAAACTGTAAGAGATAGATAAAAACTTGCTATACAAAAATGTAGAGCATGTTAAAACATACAATTTATGTTGTATATATTTCTTTTTCCTGGAGTTTATCGTTTTTTATGTATTTCTTGTTTTTGGCTTTGCTATAAAATACTTATACTTTTCTCATACGGGAATGTCAACTGCTGTCCATACAAGCAAGAACTGCAATCACATATCAACCAGCTTTTGACTATCACTTTAGCATATAATACTCCCTTAATTCCCTTTTACTTACATGAAAGCAAATAATAAGACGATTCTGCTATTTTTCTCGATTAGCATGAACTAAATAGAAGAATAACCTTTTAACAATAATTTCTTATAGAGATGTAGAGAAAGTCATGTAATTAGAGCAATTTTTTTTTTACTTTCTCTACACATACTATGCATAGTGCGTATATAAAGTATTGTATTACACCCAAAAATTCAACACCGAGATTTCATTGGAAATAGACGGTTTAGGGTCCCCTGAATCCAAAAAAAATATTTTTAAAAAAAGTTCTGTATGTATGTATGCCCGTGTCTCACTGTGGCTGTAAACACGATAACTCAAAAACGAAAAGTCGGTAAAATACCAAATTTGGTATATAAGTTTAGTATCTTCCAGAGATGCAACCGGAGATTTTGAGGAAAATTCCCCCATCCCAAACTACCCTTTACATAGAGATATTTTCGAAAATTTGGATTTTCTCAAGAATGGCTTTAACAATTTGATTAAAATATCCTATATTAAAGATATTTACGCCAAAAATATAATGTATCTCTTGAATTTTCTAGGAATAGTCTCTGGAGACCTCTTTATTCTGGATGAATTTTTTCGTATTTTGCATAACTAGTAAACCGTAAGAGATAGACAAATACTTACTAAAAAGAATTTCTAGATCTCGTTGAAACACACAATATATGTCATATAGTTTTTTTTTCGTGGAGTAGACAATTTATTAGATGATCCTTATTATTGTTTTCGGTTTTAAATACTAAAACTTTTCTCACACGGAAATTTGTAAACTCCTGGCAATGTAAGGAAATGAATTTCATCCTCATGGCAACCAGCTTTTAAAAGATTTGACTATCGTTTTAGCCTAATGTATTCCCTTATTTCCCTTCTACTTACAAGGAAGCAATTCTGCTAATGTTTATCTTGATTAGCATGACGTAGATAGAAGCAGCCTTTTAACGATAATTTGCTACAGAGATTACAGAAAGTCATGTGAATGGATATCAGATTTATTGTTGTATCCATTACCTTTTCTAGCTAGATAGTAGAGGAAGTTCGTGGATGTTGGGCGCTTAAAAAAGCATTTCGAATCCTTCAGTTGTTCCATGACTAAACCTAAAACGGATGATGCCACAAGCATCTGTTCAGTAATTAAGTGGAGCAGAATCGTCCTTGCCAGAGAATTATCGGAAAACAAGCTGACATGTGATATGGAGTCATTATGTAAACTACACCTTGCCTCAAAAGCTTTGTTATCTCTTTTTCGTGTTGCTTTCATGCTACTGTTCATATTATAATCTGAGCGATCTATTGTTCTAATATGTTCAAATCAATAAGTATTCAATATTCATGCTGACGAATATGCTATGGCATTGTCTTCCACGGAAGCCTTTACAGCTTTAAATACTTATTTAGACTCTGTTTTAGAAAGGATACGGGTATGTTAAAAAAAAAAAAAATCAGATGTGCTCCATTTACATGACTTTTGCTACATCGCTGTAAGAAATCATTGTTAAAAATCATATTTTTCTGTGTACTATATGATAATCAATATAAACAGTAGCAGAAATTGTATTAGTTACTTTTTTCTTGTAAGCAGAAGGAAAATAAAGGAATACACTAGAATAAAACAAGTCAAATATTTTAAAAGCTGGTTGCCATGTGGTTGAAATTCGTTTCTATGCATGGCCAAGAGTTTACAACTTTTCGTGTGTATTTTAAATCTGAAACCAATAACAAGAAACATATTAAATGTGGTCAACGAAAAAGCGTGTGACATAAATTGTGTGTTTTAACGATAACTACATTTTATATAGTTTTTAACTATCGATTATGGTATACCAGTTATGCAAAATTCAGCAAAATTAATCTAGAATAAAAACGTCTTAGAGCATCATTAATATCTGTTATTTTAATCAAAATCATTAGAGCCATTTTTGAGAAAATAAAAATGTTCGAAACTTTTCTACGTAAAGGGTGGTTTGGGGTGGTTTTTTTTCTCCTCAAAATCTTTGTGTCGCCTCTCTGGAATATACTAAACTTAAATATCAAGTTTGATATTTCACCGACTTTTCGCTTTTGAGTTATCGTCTTCACTGGCACACGGACACATACACGAATCTTTTTCTAAAAATAATTTTTTCCGGATTTCCGGTGAAAACTCGGTATCGAATTTTTGGCTGGAATGCAATACCTTTTCTGTATACTATGTAGATAGTACGTGTAGAGAAAGTAAAAACAGCAATTGGTTAAATACCAAACTTGATATTATAAGCTCTGTATGTCCCAAGGTTATGTTCCGAAAGATCTTCAAGAACATCGAATCGCCAGATAACCGTTTACATGAAACAAATTTTCATTATTATTTTCTCAAAAATGAGTCTAGGAGCTTTTAGTATAATAGTACCTATTTACATGAGAAATAAAGTGTATCATATTTTGAATTCTCTGGGAATTGCCACTAAAATCCTGTTCACTCTGACTGACTTTTGTATAATTGGTAAACCGTAAGAGATAGTTGAAATATTGCTACAAAATATATAGTGATCGTTAAATCGCAGAGTTTATGTCAAATACAATTATTTGTGAAGTCGACCATTTCCAATATTTCTTTGTTATTGGTTTTTATTTCCAAAACATATTTTTCAAGCTGGAAGTAGTTATTCATTTTATTTCTCGTAGTCATGCAAAAATACAAAGTCATCACAAACAGCGATCCACTTTTTTATGATGTGACATCCCTAAATGGGTATGTCTAAATGGTTAATGAACAACTTTCCCCATTAACAACAAGTGTGACGAAGTAAGAGCTTTTTTAAGAAAAGTTTAGAGTAATTAGAAAAAATCCTGTGTGCTTTACCACTGTCATGAAGATATGCAAGCTAACTTTTAACCTTGGTGTCCTTCCTTATAACAGAGATTATATACTATCTGCACCAGGAAACTATCTGGGCATTGGACAAGGCGTCCAGTGCTGAGAGAGTTTCCTGGTGCACTGTAGAATGCCATAAGCAATCATAAGTTTCATATTTTTGGGACCCGAAATCATAATGAAGTGGTTCAAATCTTAACGAAATATTTAAAAGAAAATCTAGAGTAATGTCTCTAATTTAAATAAGAATTTAAAACTAATAAAACTTTTACTGTCTGCTATTCCATGGGTTCTCAGTTCAATGTTTGAGAGAGATTCCTGGTGCACTATAGAATGCCATAAGCAATCATAAGTTTCATATTTTTGGGACCCGAAATCATAATGAAGTGGTTCAAATCTTAACGAAATATTTAAAAGAAAATCTAGAGTAATGTCTCTAATTTAAATAAGAATTTAAAACTAATAAAACTTTTACTGTCTGCTATTCCATGGGTTCTCAGTTCAATGTTTGACGGGTTTTGATTTTTTTTTCTGTAATGAAGATTATTCCATGTGTCCAGAGTCGTTCGTGACTGCGATGGCACGTCTATACCGGTTATTTATTAAGCAGCTAGTCTATACAAGGACTGTTGCTAGGTTGATGCCTGATTACGTGTGCCATGATGCTAATCATATCCAACTAAGAAATGCACATGACTTTCTCTACATCTCTGCAACAAACTATTGCTAAAACGCTTATGCTTCTATTTACTTCATGTTTAAACGAGCAAAAATTAGCAGAAATAGTCTTATTACTTGCTTCCTTATAAGCAGAAGCGAAATAAAGGAGTACCATAAGTTAAAGTGATAGTCAAAATATGGTTGCTATGTGACTGAAGTTTCTTTGTTTGTATGGACACGAGTTGACAAATTCAAGTTTTTCAAAGCTGAAACCAAAAACAAGGAATATCTAAAAAATGATCAACCCGACGAAAACAATGTAAATAACATAAATTGTGTGTTTTAATATGCTCTACGTGTTTTGTGTGGTAAGTTTTTATCCACCTCTTACGGTTTAGAAGTTATGCAAAGTTCCGTAAAATTCAGCCGGAATAAAGTAGTCTTCAGAGGCTAATCCCAGAAAATTCAAGATATACATTTTATTTGTCAACTAAATATCTTTATTATACGATATTTTAATCAAAATAGTTAGAGCCATTTTTGAGAAAATCAACATTTTCGAAAAAAAAAGGTACATGTAAAGGGTTTTTGGGGTAGGGGGGATTTTCTTGAAAATCTTCATGTCGCAACCTTGGAAGACACCAAACTTAAATACGAAATTTGGTATTTAACGGTCTGTTCGTTTTTGAGCTATGCTGTCCACACACACACACACACACACACACACACACACACACAAACACACACACACGGCTATGTTTCTAAAAATGTTTTTTTCTTTTAATTCAGGGAGTCCTAAAACATGTATTTCCGGTGAAATCTCGATATCGAATTTTTGGGTGTGTACGTGTGTACATAGCACGTGTAGAGAAAGTAAAAATCTGATGTGCTGCATCCACACAAATTTTTCTACATGTTCTGTAAACAAGCTAATTATAATTAGGAATAAAGAAGTACACTAGGCTTAAGCCACGGTAAACTGTTTTAAAAGCTGTCACTATGAGATTGACTTTTAAATTTAGTTCTCTTTTCATAGTCAGGATAAACTAAACGAAAAATGGATGACAGCTTTCTGTTAGAAAAAAGTGTCAATATTTTAAAATTCAAATCAATAACAAGGAATTGTTAACTGTACAAGAAAAATAAGTATGACAAAAAGTGCGAGTTTTAAACAAATCTGGCCGCGCCGTGAACGAGTGGGCAGACAATCCGCCTTCCACCTAGATGGTCAGGGTTCGATCCCAAGAGACCGCATGTGAGATTTGTGATGGATAAAGCGGCGCTGGAGCTGGTTTTCTCCGGGTTCTCCGGTTTCCATCACTTCCCCCGCCATCGCATTCCATATATCATCACATGTGGTGCCATAAACACTATAAAGAAACAAATCTACATTTCTGGCATCCTAAGTTTTTCCTTAAATCTTACCATTACTAGCTATGCAAATAGTACTCCAGAGGTTACTGGCAGAAAATTCAATACATACATTTTATTTGTTATGTAAATATCTTAAATATGATAGTTTAATCACAATCGTTGGAAACATTTCACAAAAATAAACAGTTTCTAAACTAATTTTCCTTGTAAATAGTAACTTGGAGTGGGTAGATTTTCTTCAAAATGTTCGTGTCGCATTCCCGGAAGATGCTGAACTTTAATAGCAAGTTTACTATTTAACAAGCTTTTCGTTTTTGAGTTATTCTGCTCACGAATACACTCACATACGCACACAAAGCTTATTCTAAAAAAGTTTTTTGTTTGTGACACAGGCGATCCTAAAGCGTCTATTTCCAGTGAAAACACGGTTTCAAATTTCAGGTGGAATTTAATACCTTCTCTATTTATGTGCTATATACTAAGTAGAGAAAGAAAAATCAACACTTTTAACTCCTTCCTACATTGGTAGGACATTTCTGATTTTTATTGCTGTCTTATGGGCGGAGAAAGATCCTGTTTTAATTGTCTCTCTAGGATCTAACCCTCGATTTCATACATTGGATCTTTATTAAAATATTAAAGAAGAGATGGAAATGGTAAAGTGACCAAGGCGACTGGTTAAGTTTAGCTACAAGCAAACTTAATTGAATAAAATTCTTGCTTGTTCTAAATGTTCTCCATAGGTTTTTCAATTGTTATAGCTGACCACAAATCTCTTCCAACGGTTGCAGTTCTCATAGGAATTTCTTGGCAGCGTTTTCCAGAATGTTCTGCTTCTCTTTTATATTTCGCCATGTAGCTTTTATTCTGCTTCTACTAGCTGAGCTTTACACTCCATTGCTCACCCACATTCGCTGTTCTCTGTTCGTGCTCTTTCTCACAGTGATGCTAATGGCCGTGTGCGGCAAATCTTCGGTTATCGCCTCTATCATCATATCCCGATTATTGCACTTCTGCTACAGCTGAATTCTCAGCACATATACAAGAGCAAAGCTGAGGTTGGAGCACTTGCACCATCTGCTAGTTTATTTCTTTTGTTAACTCATACGTTGTTTTAACTTTTTACTTTCTCTTGCCCCGTATGTACAGTGTACATAGGGATAGAGAAGTATTGCATTCCACCCAAAAATTCCATGCCGAGATATCACCAAAATACGTGTTTTAGGACCCCCTGAATCTAAAAAAAGCATTTCCAGAAAAAGGTCCGTGTGTGTGTGTGTGTGTGTCCGTGTGTCTGTGAACACGTTAACTCAAAAACGAAAAGTAGCTAATATACCAAACTTGGTATTTAAGTTCAGTATCTTCCAGGGATGCGACACGAAGATTTTGAGAAAAATCCTCGCACTCCAAACTACCCTTTACATGGAAAAGTTTTCGAAAATTTTGATTTTCTTATAAATGGCTCTAACGATTTTGATTAAAATATCGTATATTAAAGATATTTACCTGAATGATAAAATGTATATCGTGAATTTTCTGGCAATAGCTTCTAAAGACCTGTTTATTCTGGATGAATTTTGCTTAATTTGACATAACTAATAAACCGTAAGAGATAGATAAAAACTTAGTATACAAAAAATGTAGGCCTTGTTAAAATACACAATTTACATCATATACATTTTTTTCGTGAAGCTTACCGTTTTCAAGGTATTCATTGTTATTAGTTTCAGTTGTGAAGTACTTATGCTTTTCTCAGACGGGAGTGTCCGTTTTTCTTTTGTTCTGCTCCTGGCCAAGAAAGGAAGCCATTTGTAATAGCAATCGCATAACGACAGCTTTTAAAACATTTGACTATCGATTTAGCCTAGTGTATTCCCTTATTTTCTTCCTACTTATAAGGAACTAAGTAATAAGAACATTGTGCTGAATACCTCGATTAACAAGGTGCAGAAAGAAGAATAATCTGATGTAAGAAGTTTGTAGAACGGCTAGAGAAAGTCATGTGAGTGTAACACATCAGATATTTAATTTTATAGCAGGTATGTAGGTACAATGTTAATAGTAGCTAGAGAAATTAATGTATTCCATCCAAAATTTTGAAGTCAAGATATGTTTTGATCTCCCTGAGTACGAAAAAACGTTTACAGAACAATGCTCCATGTGTATGCATGTGGGTCTGAGGACAGAACAGCTAAAACGGAAAGTCCGTTAAAAATCAAACTTGGTATTTAAGCTCAGTATCTTCCAGGGATGCGACACGAAGATTTTCAAGGGAGTATCTACATCTCAGTCTACTCTTAATGGAAAAAGTTTCGAAACTTTATATTTTCTCTAAAATAACTCTAATATTTAAGATATTTGCATGCCAAATGAAATGTTATCTTGAATTTTCTGGGAACAAGCCTCTGAAGATCGCTTTATTCTGAATGAATTTTATGGAATTTTGCATAACTGGTAAACCGTAAGACATAGATAAAACTTACTTAACAGAAAATGTAGAGCTCATTAAAACACACAATTTATGTTATATACTTTTTTGTAGAGTTAATCGTTTTTTCGATATTCTTTATTATTGATTTCAGCTTTAAAAACAGTCGCCCTCCGTGGTGTAATGGTTACCATGCTAACTTCATATACCCAAGGTCGCGGGTTCAAACCCGGCGGAGGACGATGGATTTTTTTCGGGCGTAAAAATCCTTAGCATGGCTTCCTTCGGAAGGGAAGTAAAGCTGTGGGTCCCGTGTCGTCGATTTACGGCACGTAAAAGAACCTCAAGCCTGATAAGAGAGGCCTCTGAGCAAAATTAAGTGATCTTTCACGCCCAATATAGAATGGGACGCTGAGAACCAAAAGCAGTTAAAGAGCGTCCATAAATAACATGCCATTTTTCAGCTTTAAAAACCGTACACTTTTCTTATACAGGAATCTGTCAACTCCTGTCCACACAAAAAAAAAGGAACTTCAGTCACCTAGCAAGCAGCATTTGACTACCACTTGAACCTATGGGTCGCCCTTATTTCGCTCATACTTGCAAAGAAGCAAGTAATAAGACTATTTCTGCTCATTTTTTCTCGATTAATAATAAAATAAATGGCGTGTTATTTATGGGCGCTCTGTAACTGCTGTAGTTATCAGCGTCCCATTCTATACTGGGCGTGAAATACAGCTTAATTTTGCTCAGAGGCCTCTCTTATCAGGCTTGAGGTTCTTTTACGTGCCGTAAATCTACGACACGGGACCAACGACTTTACTTCCCTTCCGAAGGAAGCCATGCCATCGTCCTGCGCCGGGTTTGAACCCGCGCCCTTGGGCATATGAAGCTAGCATGGTAACCATTACACCACGGAGGGCGACTTTTCTCGATTAGCATGCAGTAAATAAAAGCATAAGCTTTTTAACAATAATTTATTGCAGAGATATAGAGAAAGTCATATGAATGGTAAACATCAGATTCTTCTAGCTGGTATGTCGGTACATACGATGTATGACAGAGTAGAAACAGAAGTTATTGCATTCCACCCAAAAATTCAATGTCAAGATTTCACCGAAGATATGTTTTCAGCTTCCCTGAGTGCGGAAAAACCGTTTTCAGAAAATGGTCCGTGTGTATTGTATGCGTGTGTGTGTGTGTGTGTCACAGTGTCCTGTGATTAAGAACTAAATTAAAAACTAAAAGATCTTAAATACAAAAAATGGCATATTTATTTAGTATCTTCCAAGGATGCAACACGATTTTTTATAGTGTTTAACGCCCGCTTTTATTACTTATGGCACCGCAGGTGATGACACTAATGATACATGGAATGAATAGAGCACCGTTGGAATGCCATGGTGGAGGAAACCGGAGAACCCGAAACAAGCGCCCCTACGCCGCTTTGTCTACCACAAATCTCACATGTTTTGGGATCGACCCCGGGCCATCTAGGTGACAGGTGAGTGGTATAAACACTCACTCACGGCGCGGCTCTGCGACTCAAAGATTTTCAAGAAAATCTCCCACCAGAAACATCCTTAATATGGCTTATTTGTTTTCAATTTAATCTTTTTCAAAACTGATTCTAATGGTTTTGATTAAAAAAAAGGTATAATATAACATAAATTGTGTGTTTTAACGTGCCCTACATTTTTTGTATGGTAAGTTTTTGTCCATCTCTTACAGTTTAATAGTTATGCAAAATTTCTTAAAATTCATCCAGAATAAAGTAGTGCAGAGATTATTCCCAGAAAATTCATAATATACATTTAATTTTCAGGTAGATATCTTTAATATACGATATTTTAATGAAAATCGTGAGAGAAAATCAATTGATGTGGGGGATTTTCTTAAAAATCTTCGTGTCGTGGAAGACACCAAACTTAAATACCAAGTTCGGTAATAAACGGTATTTTCGTTTTTGAGCTATGCTAATCATATTCAACCAATTATTCTATTTAATAAACCAATTTCTCCCAATAAATTTAATGAAATTTTTTATTTTTATATTTAGGATTAAAAATTTTCTTTTAAGAGTTTAGTTAAGTAACCCATAGACACACACATACACACACAGACAGACAGACAGACAGGCACACACACACACACAGACATTTTTCTAAAAACGTTTTTTTTTTTTTTTATTCAGGGGGACACAAAACATATATTTCCGGTGAAATCTCGGTATAGAATTTTTTTGGAGTGGAATACCTTCTCTACACACTATGTACTTTTTCTGGGAAAAAGCCTCTGCAGATCTTTCTATTATGGATGTGGTTAGCAGAATTTAGTATGGCTATTAAATCATAAGATAAAGACAGACACTTACTACATGAAAAATGTAGATGTCGTTAAAACACATCTTTCAGAGAGTTGATCGTTGTCGAGATATTTCTTGTCTTATTGGTGTCACAAAGAAAACGCTTTGTACGCAGAACTCAAGGAGCATTTCATATTAAAACCCACCGTGAGGAATTGACCTGAGCGACCTTCGTTTTATTCCTCTCCATGAACCCGACCCACTTATCGTATCCTAAAATTTCAATTAGTTATTTTGTATTATTGTATTATTTCTTAGCCATTTATATCAGAAAATTCTGTCCTCGGGGGCCCTGAAGGTTCAAAACACAAATCTTATTTGTCATTTAAATATGTTTAATAAATACATTCTAATTAAAATCGTTTGAGAGAATAAAAAATTTCGAAAAGTGCACCATGTGAATATTCGTGTTAATATTCGAACAGGGCCTACCAGCCCGGACAAATACACCTTTTTTCTGATTATTTTAATTCTGGGACGGAAACTCTCGACATCGAAATTTTGGTTGGAACGTAATATCTTTTGTATACACTATGTGCATAGTGCGTTGTAGAGAAAATGAAAACCTGAGACATGTGGTATTTTGCCAGGTACGTCCACGTGACCATGGTGGTCAGTTATAGTAACGGCACGGAAAGCAAAATTTCGGTGATTAAAATCGCGTCTATGACTTTGCATTTTTCAGTCTTGGTTGTAATTTTCCTAACATCTTTAGGGATGCGGTTGAGGAATAATCCAGTAAATAGTGTGGTATCAATGAATAAATCCGGCTATAATAGCACTCACAACCTTCCTAACAGCTTTTGGGACACTGGTGAAGTTTCCAAAAATGAGTAACCATGTGCAATCATAATTTCAGTCATCCCCGTCTCAAAGAGTTGTCACGGCCGTTGCAGATGAATTTCATCTGAGTGTTCTAAAAGAATTCTTCACAAAGCGATGTTCCTTTGTGCACTTTTTCAGCTCTCCAGTTGCGAAACTTAATACATTTCAAGACATTTCAAGGGGATGACAGTGGATCCTGTAATATTTCTTAGAAACCTCGGGGATGATTATTAAAGTGACACCAATAGTTTCCCCACTGGATACTTTGAAGGACATTCGAGCACAGTAAAATCACAGTATTTCACATGGGTTATATAATAGGATGATCTTTTCAAACCTAATGCAGTGATGTTGATCTAAGAGCCTTTACCAATTGATTCCATCGACACTGCCAAAATAATAAAATGCTTGGAAGGTGAAGCTTTCTGAGAAAATATCACTCTGTATTCCTAATACCCTTTATAATTTATCGATCACATATGTACATATATGTAAATACACATAGTAGGAGATAAGATATACTTTAGCCAAAAATTTGATTCCGATATTCCACCGAAAATAAAGGTTTTGAGCACCCCCATATACAAATCTGATGTGTTCCATTCACATGACTTTCTCTACATCTCTGCAAGAAATTATTGTTAAAAAGCTTATACTTCTATTTGCTTCACACTAATCCAGAGCAAAATTAGCAGAATTAGTCCTATTACTTGCTTGCTTGTAAGTAGAAGGGAAATAAATATGTAAGTACCATAGGTTAAAGTGATCGGCAAAGGCTGGTTGTTATGTGACTGAAATTTCTTTGTTTTTATGGAATGGAGTCGAAAAATTCCCGTATAATACATTTTGTTAAAGCTGAAATCAATAATAAGAAATATCTAAAAAACGACAACTCCACGAGAAAAATGTATCTGATATAAATTGTGTGTTCTATCGTGAACTACATTTTTTGTAGTTAGTTTTTGTCTACCTCTTACCGTTACCAGTTTTGCAACTTTCAATAAAGATCATCCACATTATATCTTCAATTTTCTGGGAATAGCCTCTGAAGATCTCTTCATGCTGGATAACTTTTGTATGACTGGTAAAACATAAATGTGGAAAAAAGCTTAGGACACTAAAACGTAGGTAAGAAGGTGTAGTGAAAATGCAATATTTTGTACAATTAACCATTTTAAGTCTTTCATTATGAAAGTTGATGAAGAAAAGACATTTAAAACCACACATAGTGAAGTAATTGACTATCGATTTAGCCAATTGTATTTTTCTATTTATCTTGCACATGGAAATAATATGTAGGTAACAGAACCCTTTCTGCTAGTGTTTATCTTGATAAACGCGACGTTTAGAACAATTGGCTTTTTAAGAGTAATTTGTTCTAGTATAAGTAGAGAAACACACACGATTATTTTCCTCTTTTGACGTTCTATAAACCACTTTTGTTATTTTAAAACTTTCACAAGCAAAATATAGAGAATTTCATACTATATACAGTATTAGCGATTTTCAATGCTAGTGTTCCGAATCAAGTAGTTAGAGAATTTGGAACGATCTTCAGCAAACACCATACCATATTTAAAAATATATAATTAAAATATTAATTAAAATTCCACACTGTAATACTAAATTAATTGAAACAATTAGAAGAAGAACAACTTGCAGTGACTTAATACCTACTTACAATTTTAGTTTCATCTTGTACTTTCTTTAGTTCATAGGGGATAACTTGTTTAGGCCCCCCCCCAAAAAAAACATTTTACAGAAAATGATTAATGTGTGTTAAACAAAGAGCTTGGCATTTCATTCCAATATCTTTCAAATATTGGACACATTCCAAATAACGCCTTACATTATTTCTTTTTATTTTCTCAAAATATTTTTGGGTTTTGACTTAAAACACCGTATATTAATATACTTACGTGAACAATAAACTGCATTTTTTTCTGGGAATAGCCTGTGATTGCTGTTTATTCGTACATCTGCTTTTTATTTGGAGCTCTTTATTTATACTCTTGTATAGCTGGAAAACATTTAAGCGATAGATGAAACTACACAGAAATGTGGATCTCTTTAAAACACATAATAGCTCTCAAATAACTTTTTATGCCTTAAGCCACTTCCAAAATATCCGTTATTAATGTTTGGAATTTGTCAGATTCTTAGTCATTGTTTACTCGTAAAAGTCCTTTCGATGTTTATTTGCTCCTTGGGATTTCCTGGAGTCATTGTCTATGGCATTTTTAGTCAGTACTAGCATATGCCATTCTTAACCATTTAATCACACTTTCATTTGAATCTATAACTTAATATGTAATGCCCTATTGCTTTAAATGTTCATTGCAAATAAAATGAAATAGATGAAAAATAAACTTCTACAAAAACAATTTGTAAGGTATATCCACTAATAAACGATAGAGGTTATAGAAATGCATGCAAGTATACATCATAACTTTTGGTAAATATATAAATGTCCACTTATACCAAATGAGCAGAGTATAAAATTAAAAATCTGATATGTTCCATTCTCTACAAATTATTCTATAAGAGATTATTATGTTATCTATGTTTATGAGATAAACATTGTAGAAATTGTCTTATTACTTGCTTCCTTGTAAGTAAAAGGAAAATAAGGGAATACACCAGGTTAAAACGATAAACGAGCCCTTTAACAGCTGATCGCTATAGCCAGGAGTAAAACAAATGAGATGATATTAATCTTATGACGACTTCCCATTTGAGAAACATTTAAGTATTACAAAATGCAACCAATAGCAAAAAATATCTCTGAAGTCTCACAAAAATTGCATATGACTCAAATGGTATGTTTTAATGGGATCTAAATTTTTTATATAGTAGGGTTGTATATCTTTTATATGGTTTACAAGTTATGCAAAAGTAATCTTGAATGGAAAAGACTCGGATCTATTTCTAGAACATTTAAGATATACATGTTACTTGCCATGTTTATTATATCCATTAATGCATGGCGTTTTCATAAAACTGTTGGAGACATTTTTAAAAAAATCTGAAATTTCGAAAAAGTTGCATGGAATATGAGATTTGTCTAAAAATCCTCATGCTGCAGCCTTGTTCCTCACATGGAAACAGTATAGAATTTTACAGTCTGTAGTAGCATATAGCATACAGTTTTTAAGCAAACAACTATTACAAATACCTTTGAATCTGTAAATAAATATATAATGCGTTTATTCTGCAAAGGGCTATTAGAGAAAATGAAAGAGATGGATGAATAAACTTTCGTATGAATAGTTTTATATCCAATCATAAACGATAGAGATTATAGAAGGTTATTTAGGTGTAACACATCAGAATACCCATTTTTACCATGAGTAGAATATAAAATGAAAACTTTTAGTTTGGATTACATTTTAGGATTAAGTTTTTGAAACTATTTTAGCTGAATTCTAATCCAAATGCTGATTAAATACAATTCGTGATAGAGAATACTGGTATTCTAAGATTGCTCGTATTTTTTCACGGCTGACAGACCTTAATGGAGTTTGTTTCCTTTTTGTGGCAAATAGCTGTCTCAATCTTAGAGGAAATTCCCAAAGAACCACTTTACAGCCAACAGAAATGAAACAGATGGTACAGGAATGCGATTACTTCGCTAAGACCATCAATCTGTGAGGGGAGAGGGGAGACAGCAAGAAAGAAAAAGAAAAGCAGGGAACTGAATGCTACCTCAAAAGTTTCATTTGCTCAGACACTGCAATGAAGTTCAGCTGTCAAAACAAAAATAAACAACCAGAGAAGTTAGATCCCATTTCTTGTGTAAACAATATCAACTTCTCTGTGCAAATTAATATTTCAAAGAAGCACCGAGAGTTTATTAATACTGTTAGTAACTTAGTTTTAGTTCCTAATAAAAGGAGAAGGTATGGAAGATACTAGTTGGAATTCACCAAATACCAACTCTGATATATATTTACCTCATTATAGTACTCTGGTAACTTTTGGTGACATTCTGTTTGTTCAGTTGACAACAGTACAGCAGATGCTTTTAAACTATACACGTGGTCAAAATATGCTTGCAGTTTTGCAGTTGCTAGGTTGCGATATAACGGCTGTCCCAAATGAGTCTCCGCAGGTGAATGCGCTAGTACACTCACTAATCATAGTTCGGTTGGTAACGAATCACGCTAGTTAGTACTGGAAATGAAGGTGAGCTGAAACTAAAATTGTTGCAAATGCTGTCCTCAATCCTGTTCGACTGTTTTACCGTAATTTCAGACACTTTGTGTAGGATTTCCCGCGTAAATTTGTGATTTCCTTTAGTTCATCATTTTTACTTCGGGACAACTTAGGTACATTTATCGGGATGCATTTTTATTTTCTTAGTAACGGCTCATGTTTGCTTGCATATACACGGTTGTTTCCGTAGCTAATTTTTGCATTTATTTAGTGGAGCTTCTTAACATCACATCCGAAATTTCGTCCAGTTTAGTCTATTAAAAGTTAGACCTACCACTTTTAGGAACATCATTCTGTTTTAGGGAATTTGAAATTTAGTAATTAAATCCCACGGAATTCCAATGAACACATGTCGAATGTGCAAAATGTTCAAGAAGTTTACGTTTTACATTAAGGAATATGTTCTCAACTAAAACCTTTCTTTTCAATGTACAATCTTGACTTTCAATTGTTAATCTTGACTTCGCAAGCACAACCAGACAATATTGACTTAGAACAAACCGCTCTTATAGTAATATTCAAACATAAATAATGCTCATCCTCCATAGCTCCATTCCAACTTAGCCACAGGCATAAGCGCCCGAGTGTACTGTGGAGACGTTTTACAACCCGATATTTTAGGGTGTTTACTGTTGAATTTAATGCGTCGTTAAATACGAGAACTCTTAGCGAAATCCTAACGATATATCCATGATTGTTACTAACAGTACTGAAATACAGGAACTAAAGACAACTCATTGGCAGTGTTACCTTTCAATCGTCTTTTGAGATGAAATAATCAACTTATCAATCAAGCGGCTTAAACTACGCCAGAAGTACATTGTGCGCTTGGAATGAAAAGAGAGACATATCTCTGCAACGGTTAGTATAGAGGCCACCTTTTTATATTCTGTATTACTTAGTAGGTAAGTAGAGGAAGCAATTAATAGCTGTGTCTGTGGCCGCGCTCGCTAAAGCGTCTCGCTTTGGTGCTTCGTGGTGTAGGAGATCGTGGATTCCAGTCCCACCTTGGGCATGTGCGTTTGTGAGTTTGTAAATGTGTATATGTCTGTGTGTATATACAAATAAAAAGAAAACGGTAAAGAAACTCGAAAAAAATAGAATCCCAACGTTGATTCCAAATTTAAATCTGAAATGTATGTTTTGAAGCCCCTGAAAAAGCGATTATGTGGGTCTTTGTGTGAGTGAACAGTATCGCTCAAAACTAGAATTCCGTTCAATAGCATATTGTTATTTTCTTTCATCATTTTTAATTAATTTAACTATTTTTTTCATCCGTTATGAATAGAATATGAGTTGGATAGGTATTCAGGTGAAATATATAAGGCAGTAGCCGAGATTTGAACCACGGATCTCCCAGTCCCCATCCGGTTGGTTGCTCTTACCGCTGGGCTATCATAGCAGTATGTTGGCAGGGCATTAAAATAATTAATACTTTGAATAAATTAGTATGAATAAATCTCAAAATGATTTGAGATTCCTTATGGTTTACTGGGAAACATGCGAGTCAGTTAAGGAATTTAATGTTGTGCCGCCATGCTGTCATGGTAGCTCAATGGTTAGAGCAACCGGCTGGAGACTCTACTTATCCATTTTTTTAATTGTTTCTTTTGTTTTAACCTTTATATTCATATCAGGTGTTTTTGACTTGCGAAACAACCCAAATATTTACCTAAATTATTCACATGAGATTAATTTTATAATAATTAAGCACACCCACATATTCAGTCTCACATGCATACTTCCAGACACCTTGGGGATAGGGAATAATTCTGGTTAATGAAAAATGTTCCACTCCAGCCGAGAATCGAGCCCGGAGTTTATGGGTGAGAAGACAGCTCGCTGACCACTCATCTACAGAGACTCTAATTTCAGTGTATATTAAGGGTGTGACATTTAGATTTTCAAGAATATCCCCCAAACCAAACTACCTTTTAATAGAAGAATTTACGAAACTTTTTCTCAAAAATGACTCTAAAGGTTTTGATTAAACTAGTATATATTTAATTATTTTGATGACCAAAAGAAGTATGTATATCATACATTTTCCAGAAATCATCTGGAAAGTCCACTTAACTCTGAATAACTTTGTCATAGCTATAAGAGCTAGACAAAAGCTTAATACACAAAAAATCATATCTCGTTAAAGCACAAAATGTATGTCCTGTTACTTTTTCTGTAAAGTTAATAATTTCCGGGATGGTTCTTGTTATTTTATTACTTTCTCTACACTTACTGTTAGTAAATGAGAAATAACATCTGAATTTTGAATTTTCTGGGAATAATGTGTGAGTCCTCTACCCTGGAAATATTTTAAAATAAATTTATAAAAGCATACTACACAAAAAATGCAGAAAACATTTAAAGCGCAACCTTTCCTTCAAATACATTTTTTTCTGAAATGGCCATTTATGAAATATCCGTTGTTATTGGCTTGAGTTTTTCAATACTTCATCATTATCTATAGTGGTGTGGTTATCGAGTTATTTCTCGCTTTATCATGAAAAAAAAAACCAGCATTGTGTGACCCGAGTTTTAAAATCTGACTATCGATTTGAAAATATTTTCCTCCCTTGTAGCCATATAACAAAATATTTAATTAAATTTCGCTGCAGGCGACACCGTAGCCGAGTGGTTAGACGACCCGTCTCCCACCTAGGCAGCCCTGGGTCGATATCAAGCGCCCATATGTGGGATTTGTGGTGGACGAAGCGGCGACTGGGCGGGTTTTATCCGTTTTCCCCCGCCAGTTGTTCCACCAATTGCACCATCATCACCTTTCCATCATCCATCTCTTGATTTCATACCATCTAATTCCTCAAGCTCATACTTGAGTCAACGGACCGACCACTCGTTCTAGGGTTTCCACTCTATTGTTTTGTATGTCCTAAGGGAATGTCACACCTAAAAATACGGGGAGGGTAAGCCGACTACGAAAAAAAAAATCTGATGTGTTCCATTCACATGACTTTCTCTATATCTCTGTAAATTATTATTGTTAATAAGCTTATCTTTTATTTATTGCATGCTAATCGAGAAAAATTAGCAGAAATAGTCTTAGTTCTTGCTTTATTGTAAGTAGAAGCGAAATAAGGGAGTAGCATAGGTTAAAGTGAAAGTCAAAAGCTGGTTGCTATGTGACTGATGTTCCTTTGTTTGTATGGACATAAGTTGACAAATTCCTGTATGAGAAAAGTATAAGTTTTTCAAAGCTGAAACCAAGACAAAGGAATATCTCAAAAACGATCAACTTCACGAAAAAAAATATATATAACATAAATTGTGTGTTTTAACGTGCTCTACATTTTTTATGGGTTAAGTTTTTGTCCATCTCTTACGGTTTAGTAGTTATGAAAAATTCATCCAGAATAAAGTAGTCTTCAGAGGCTATTCCCAGAAAGTTCAAAATATACATTTTATTTGTCAGGCAAATAATTTTAATATACGATATTTTAATCAAAATCGTTAGAGCCATTTTTTAGAAAATTAAAATTTTAGAAAAAAGTTCCATTTAAAGGGTAGTTTGGGGTGGGGGATTTTTCTCAAAATCTTCGTGTCACATCCCTGGAAGATACTAAACTTAAACACCAAGTTTGGTATTTTACCGACTTTTCGTTTTTGAGTTATCGTGTTCACAGGCACACGGACACACGGACACACGGACACACTGCACACGGACGCACGGACACACACGCACGGACACACACACACGGACATTTTTCTGAAAATACTTTTTTTGTATACAGGGGACCCTAAAACATATAAGTTTACTTTCTCTATAAGCACTATGTACATAGTGTATAGAGAAGGTATTACACTCCTCCAAAAATTCGATACCGAGATTTCACCGGAAATATGTTTTAGGGTTCCCTTTATATAAAAAAAAGCATTTTCGGAAAAAGGTCCGTGTGTGTGTCCGCGTGTCCGTGTGTCTTTGAACACGATAACTCAAAAACGAAAAGTAGGTAAAATACCAAACTTGGTATTTGAGTTTAGTATCTTCCAGGTATGCGACACGAAGATTGTGAGAAAAATCCCCTCACCTCCAACTACACTTTACATGGAACTTTTTTCCATAATTTTCTCAAAAATGGCTCTAACGATTTTGATTAAAATTTCGTATATTAAAGATATTTGCTGACAAATAGAATGTATATCTTGAATTTTCTGGGAATAGCCTCTGAAGAGTAGTTTATTCTGGATGAATTTTACTGAATTTTGAATAACTGCTAAACCGTAAGAGATGGACAAAAACTTACTACACAAAAAATGTAAAGCACGTTAAAACACACAAGTTATGTTATAACATTTTTTCTTGGAGTTCGTCGTTTTT
Source organism: Hymenopus coronatus (assembly GCA_030762935.1). Lineage (NCBI taxonomy): Eukaryota > Metazoa > Arthropoda > Insecta > Mantodea > Hymenopodidae > Hymenopus > Hymenopus coronatus. The sequence continues at coordinate 60,511,582 of CM060887.1, read as the reverse complement.
GTGACATTCCTTATTTTTGTTTTCTGCTATGAAAAAGTTATACATTTTTCATGCAGGAATTTGTCAACTGCTGCCATATAAACAAAGGAACTTCAGTGACATAGCAACCATCTCTTGATTATCACTTTAACCTATCCTACTCCCTTATTTCACCTCTACTTACAAGGAAGCAAGTAATATGGCTATTACTAGCTATTTCTGCTATTTTTTACTGATTAGCATGAAGTTAATAGAAGTATAAGCTTTTTAATAATACTTTGTTGCAGGGATATAGAGAAAGTCATGTAAATGGTGCACATCAGATTTTTTGGTGTAGTGCAATACATTCTCTATACACCATGTACACAGTGCGTATAGAGAAAGTAAAAATGATCTGCAAATGTTTATTTCAGTTATAATAAGGTAGCTTTGTAAGAATAATCAGTAGAAGTTAAATATTAATAAATAATAACAGATAGAGAAAATGCTTTACATGCACACATTAGATCTTAGTCTGGAAGGCATTTGTGCTTAAAGCTTAAAGCTTTGTCCCTTTCAAGTTCTGATACTGCTCATAATGCTTTGCACTCTGGACTTAGTCGCAGATTCAGCTATGCTAAAGGCACTGTTGAGACAGAACGAGGGAGTCAGCTCCATCAACTGTTCTGTAGGCATGACACAATCCCTTATCAGTTCCATGTATGGAAGATTACTTACGTATACGTGAAAGATAAAATCAGACGCCGGTCTGCAAAATTGAAGCACAGTTTGTCACAAAGAGAACCCTTGTTTGGTATATTAAGTATTAGGATCCTAGAATTCGCCTTTTTGGGCAGCATTCTGTTTCCGGCATTACATACGAATATATCAGATGCAGGGTTGCAAACTTGACGAATTTTCCGTCAAAATTGGCGGATTTTCAAGTTATATGCCGGGAAAAATTTAGTGACGAGTTTTCTGACGAATATTATTAGAAGTTATTAATATTATATTGGTTTTCTTTAGAAAAAACTGTCATGGATGTAAATATTTGTGCACCTGCTTTTATATATGTTCCATAAAAACATATAACATGTAAGCGAAAACAGAATTGAAAAGAATTCAAATTGAAAAGAATTCATTTGATTTCCTTCGAGAAGATGCTCTTACGTTGTTTGTAGTTAATCATTGTGCAATTGTTCTAGACGTTCTCGGGCTTCAAGCCAGGTGTAGTGATGAAAAGTCATCGACGTTTCGGAAGCGTGCATCTCTCCCATCATCTCCTGAAACCGAGAACGTCTAGAATATGTTTGTCGCCAGGAAAGCTTCAGATCCTATTTTACTGTGCAATTAGGTCTCTTGATCATCTTTCAGACCTAACCAAAATATGTATCATAAGTGTTGGCCTGAGCTTTAATTTGACTTATATTTTGTGAAAGAGAATATGGAAATTTATAATTTTGACAGATTTTTTGGTGTTGGTCTGAAGAAGAAAATAATCATGTGTTGGCACTCCTGATCAGGTGACTTCCATCAGTAACAAAGCTGATCACCTTTTCTAACAAACAAAGGACTTTTCGACTATAAAAGCGACTAGGTAAAGGGGCCTCGCTGTGGCCAAATGGTTAGACCACTCACCTCTCACTTAGATGTCTCGATCCCAGGCGGCCGCATTTGTGATTTGTGGTGGGTAAAGCGGTGCAAGGGCGGAGTTTCTCCGGGTTCTCCGGTTACCCCGTCATCGCATTCCACCGGTACTCCATCTTCATTTCATATATCACTAGTGTCATCGCCTGCGGTGCAACAACTAGTAAAAGTGGGCGTTAAATACTACTCCCCCCCAAAAAAAAACAAAAAAAACAAAAATACCTAAATGAAGTCACACAAGAAACTATAAACCCCACTACAGGACTTAATCAGACTTTGAATCGTACTTCCTTACCTCTTTATTCCTGTTATATTTTGAAATTCTAAAAAAAAACAAAAAAAAAACAAAAAAAAAAACAACTGAAGTAGCATTTTTAGCTTTCATAAAAGCATAACCTATAAAAAGAGAATCTTATGTGTTCTATTCACATGAAGGTCTTTGCATCTATTATTCTTTCATCTACTTCATGCTAATTAGCAGAAATTGTCTTGTTACTTGATTTATTGTAAGTAAAAGGTAAATAAGGGACTACATTGTGCTAAAGCAATAGACAAATCTATTAAAAGCTGGTTGCCATGTGGATGAAATCCGTTCCATTATTCTGCCAGGAGTTTACAAATTTCTGTATGAGAAACGTCTAAATATACCAGCAGCAAGGAATATCTCAAACATGTCAATTCCATTAAAACCTGTATATGACATAATTGGTGTGTTTTAACGATATCTACAGTTTTGGTGTAGTGAGGTTTTATCTCTTTCTTACGTTTTACCAGTTATGCAAAATTCATCCAGAATGAAGAGCTCTTCAAAGATTACTCTCAGAAAATTTAGGCGATACATTTTATGTGTCGTGTAAATATATTTCAATATGGGTACGGTATTTTAATCAAAATCGTTAGTGGCATTTTTGAGAAAATGATAATTTTCGAAAATTTTTCCATATTCATAGTAGTTTGGGGTGAGGGGATTTTTCTCAAATTCTTCGTGTCGCATCCTTGAAATATACTAAACTTAAGTACCAAGGTTGGTATGTTACAGGCTTTTGAGTTATCGTGTTCTCAGGCACACGGACAGACTGACACACAAACCACATGGATCTTTTTCTAAAATTGCCTTGTTTAGATACAGGGGACTCTATTTTCTTATGAAATGTTGGTGTCGAACTTTTGGGTAAGTGCAATACCTTATCTATCTACATATCATGTACCATGTAAGAAAGTAGAAATGTAGAAACGGTTTTATGCAAAATATATTATTAGTTATGTATTTTCCAATCTAGTGCAGAAATAAACTGCAGGACGGAGAACGGAAAGGAGCTTGGTGCTGATGACTGGAGGTATCGAGATTATACGCTTTGTTGTGTTATTTGTTATGGTATAAGACCTCATTCTCATTTACCTGAGACGATTTGATGCCACGTTAATGGCACATTAGCGTAATCTCTCGACCGTACACATGCAAGTACTTGACGCTTTAATATCACTAAGGATGTTGAAGAGATAACATGTCTATGGATGCAATAATGCCAGTAAAACCTCCATAACAAAGGCAGATATAAACTGTGTACATCCTATATTATGGGGATAGCGAAGTGCTTTTTTAGCGATTTTTGGATGTTTAACGTAAAAATTACACCATACTGAGTGGCGTCTCTAGAATTGCCTAGAGAGCATCCTCTTTACAATATTGCCCTTTAGTGTCCACGGGAAGTGCAAGCTACCCCGCCATCTGACGGAATTTGAAGCTACATTTAAAACATAAGAGGGAAAGAGAATGAAAGGGAAAATGATAAAAAAGGCAATGGTAGGTATGAAAAACCACTCCGAAATTACTTAGCGACCAAGGAAAACCTCAGATAACATATTTCTGCCCTTATGTGCATCTTCTTACAACTCAGCTAAAAGATTTCTCGACCTGCTCCTACAAAAATTAAACTTCTCCAAGAGGCAAATTCAAAATTAATCATAGTATCAAGCACACTTCTCGCAATAATCACGCCCACAAGATGAGTTACAGTGTCCATAGGTCATTCGTGAATTGATATTACTTATAAGTCCAGCTTAGTTTTGGGTTCCGAAGCGCACACAGCTACGAATACACAGAGCAGTCAGCGGTATAAACATAGTGTAGGTGGGAGGAGTTTCTAGCGTAACTATGCACACGTTAAGGTATAATATCTTTCAAAAGTAGCTCATTTCGTGTATTGACATTATATGCATTGACATATTCATCGTTCTAATACATAAAGTAACACAATAAAACAATTATTGCATAATATGATTAGTAAATATATACGCCTTGTTCTTTTACAAATAAATCTAGAAAGCTTGATCAAAAAATCCAGGATAATAATATTCTGAGTTTTTAAAATACCATGAACACAAGTCAACCAAATGCACTCAGAATTCATTGCAGTGAATTACAAGATATATCATAACTGTATCGAAAGAAAGTGCTCACCTTCTGTCACTCTAAATATGTTTGAATCATCCACAAGTGTGTTCAGTGCCGAAAGCCTACCCTTTCATATTTTCGACATCTTTACTTTCTCTATACGCACTATGTACATAGTGTATAGAGAAGGTATTGTACTCCATCCAAAAATTCAATACCGAGATTTCACCGGAAATATATGTTTTAGGGTCCCCTTTATCTAAAAAAAGCATTTTCGGAAAAAGGTCCGTGTGCCTGTGAACACGATAACTCAAAAACGAAAAGTTGGTAAAATACCAAACTTGGTATTTAAGTTTAGTATCTTCCAGGGATGCGACACGAAGATTTTGAGAAAAATTCCCCCACCCCCAACTACCGTTTCCATGGAACTTTTTTCAAAAATGTCAATTTTCTCAAAAATGGCTCTAACGATTTTGATTAAAATTTCGTATATTAAAGATATATACCTGACAAATAAAATGTATATCTTGAATTTTCTGGGAATAGCCTTGAAGAGTAATTTATTCTGGATGAATTTTACTGAATTTTGAATAACTGCCAAACCGTAAGAGATGGACAAAAACTTATTACATAAAAAATTCAGATTACGTTAAAACACACGATTTGTTTTATACATTTTTTCCTGGAGTTCATCGTTTTTGAGACATTCCTTATTTTTGGCTTCTGCTATGAAAAACTTATACCTTTCTCGTACAGGAATTTATCAACTGCTGTCCATACAAACAAAGGAACTTCAGTGACATAGCAACCAGCTTTTCATTATCACTTTAACCTATGATACTCCCTTGTTTCGCTTCTACTTACAAGGAAGCAAGAAATAAGACTATTTCTGCTAATTTTTTTCCCGATTAGCAGGAAATAAATAGAAGCACAAGCTTTTTAAAAATAATTTATTGCAGAGATTTAGAGAAAGTCATGTGAATGAAACACATCAGATTTTTTAATTTGCGCTCTCTTTCAGTGTTCAATGATATAGCTACTAGTAGGAACTGAACGAGGCCAGTCAGTGAGCAATTCTAGAGAGTGCAACACGTTTCGAAATGGACTGTAGAGTCCACACCTACTCCATCACGTCATTGTTATACTCTGTGTGCACTGGGCTGTACTTATAAATCATGAATAAAAAAGATCAGAAAAGTCTACATATGTTATCATCAGATTTGGGTCCACTGATCAGAAATGTCTCCAAAATAATTCACAAATTTGTTTTTCCATCGTTTTCTAGTGTCGTCTACTCCTCTTTCTGCTTATGAATTATAATTGAATGGGATAATTGGTAACCTAGTTCTATTTATTCTTTAAACATTATTTAAATACAATTTTGGTTTCTTTGAAATTCTTTCATTTAGATTAAAAATATTAAGCTTCAACCGTATAACTTCATCAGAAATTTCGTCTATAAGTTCCTTTCCTGTAACTGAGCGGAAGCGATTCCTTTCGGCAACCTGGGTTCTTTCTTTTAATTTATTTTTTTTAAGATCCAACGCCTGATATATAAAGTAGCAGTGGAACTGCCAATGGTTTATAGAAGTTCTGAACATCTCCTTCCTGGTTTTATAAAGAAACATTTTACTTTCTCTACACGTACATGTTCATATTGTATAGAGAAAGTATTGTATTCCATCCAAAGATTCGAAGTCGAGATTTGGCCGGAAATAAATATTTTGAGGTCCCCTGGGACAAAACGGATATTTTTACGTTCTCTATACGTACTATGTACATAGTGTATAGAGAAGGTATTGCAGTTCACAAAAAAATTCGATATCGAGATTTCACCTGAAATATATGTTTTAGGGTCCCCTGAATCAAAAAAAGCATTTTCAGAAACAGGTCCACGTGTGTGTGTGTCCATGTATCCGTGTGCCTGTGAACACGATTGCTCAAAAATCAAAAGTCGTAAAATACCAAACTTGGTATTTAAGTTTAGTATCTTCCAGGGATGCAACAACATTTTGAGAAAAATCCCTCCATCCCAAATTACCCCTTACATGGAATTTTTTTCAAAAATTTTGATTTCCTGAAAAATGGCTCTAATTATTTTGATTAACATTTATATTAAAGATATTTACCTGAGAAATAAAATGTATATCTTGAATTTTCTGGGAATAGCCTCTGAAGACTACGTTATTCTAGACGAATTTTACGAAATTTTGCATCACTGCTAAACCGTAAGACATGGACAAAAAGGTGCCACACATTAAATGTAGAGCACGTTAAAATATAGAATTTATGTTATATACATTATTTTCATGGATGTGATCGTTTGTGAGTTATTCCTTGTTTTTGATTTAGCCTTTAAAGACATACTTTTCTCATACAGGAATTTGTCAACTCCTGTCCAAACAGACAAAGGAACTTCAGACACATAGCAACCAGCTTTTGACTATCACTTTAACCCATGGTACTACCTTATTTTGCTTCTATTTATAAGGAAGCAAGTAATAAGACTAGTTCTGCTAATTTTTTCTCCATTAGCTTGAAGTAAATAGAAGCCTAAGCATTTTATTAATAATTTGTTGCAGATATGTAGAGAAAGTCATGTGAATGGAACACATTTTATAAAAAGGTCCTGTGTGTTTATTTGACTTTGGATAGTACAGCTCTAAAACTAAAAGACTGTTAAATACCAAACTTGGTATTTACGTTTAGTGTTTCTCAAGGTTGCGACTCTATCGCTTTAGGCAGGTATTTCTTTATTTTCCTTGCACTTCCAAAGAAAAATGTAATAATACCAATTCTGGCAATATTTATCTTAATTAGTATAAAGTAGATAAAAGAATAATCTTTTCTGAGGAAAGTTTGTGTGTGAAACAGATAGAGATGGTCATATGAATGGAAACATCGTTTTCTTTTCAAACGGGGTCACCTTTCTTTTCATCTCTCTTTTATTTTACTGGCAATGCTAAGCAAGTCCACTTCAATTACTCACATATCGATCAGCTTTTCAAAGATTTGACTATCGTTTTAGCTTGGTGCATTCCCTTCTGCTTGTAGCGAATCAAGTAATAATAGCTACTACATTTGCTACTGCTTATTTTGATTAGCGTGTTGAATGTAAAACGATAATCTTTTGTAAGAATAACTTATTTGCAGAAAAGGTAGAGAAATCGGAATGGAAATGGAGATCTATTTATGGACGCTCTTTAACTACTGTGGTTCTTAGCGTCTCATTCTATATTGGGCGTGAATGACCGCTTAATTTTGCTCAGAGGCCTCTTTTTCAGGCTTTAGGTTCTTTTACGTGCCCCAAATTTACGATACGGGACCAATGGCTCTACTTTCCTTCCAAAGGAAACCATACTAAGAATTTTTACGCCTGAAAAAATCCATCGTCCTCCCCCGGGTTGGGACGAACTAAACCGTTGCCATTCATTATTATTTTGGTCCGTTTTGTTTTCTTCCCACAGGATGCCGTTATTTTGGATTTTTCTGCTGACATATGGATATTACATTTTCTCAGCACTTTAGATAATACGTATATGCATATATATTGGTCTCGTAAATAAATTGAGTAAAGTTCAGCACATAGAACTTTAAGATACAAAACTAGAACTGATACACATGTCAAATTCTATAAGGTGGTGCCTGCACAAATATTGATGTATGGTTCTCAAAATTGGGCATTAAATAGATCCGATAGGAAAATTATGACAAATTAAATGTACATTTTAAGCAGGGTTGTTACTTCTACACTGCTTGATGAATTAAATAATAAAAAAAAAATCGGAAATGAAATATATTTAACCAAAACAGAAAAAAATAGTTCAAAAATCTAAGTGGCGTCGATATTTAGATATGGACATAGTCCTACCAGTACAGTTTACTGCTGGCTGAACTATCAGGAAAAAACCAAAACCATTTCCAAAGCCCAACGGATCATTACTTTAGGAATTTTAAAATACTATGTAATAAATGCAAAAAAAGGTGAAGTTAATAGGTGTGGATAGTGTACAGTGTAATTATGTTTGCACACTTTTTTTTTTGGAATACCATTACTGCAGAGTATACGCTCAGGAATAATAACCGCATTTGGAGATATGTAATACTCCCGAGAAGCTTCAATTAAAGTAAGAAATTTGATTTATTCTCATATGAAACCAAACGGCACTCCCTCACCACTCTTATTGACATGTAAATAACGAAGTAAGCGCACTCGTGTTATAAACATTTGTATAAGCATTTGTTTTGACATTATAAACATGTTGGAAGAAAAAAAGTCACATTTTTATCTGCCCCATGACAATGTTTTATGTGAGATACATGGCTACCCAATCTTGAAATCCAGTTCACAGCATGATTTACATGCTCCATTTGTTTCTCCTCACTGAGTTCGGGAAGGGGGGAGGTATTTAGTTACATTCGGGTCAGCAGGACTAAAGGAACTACTTAGAAAATAAATTGAAAATCCCTTAGCTTACTGCAGCTATAAACAAACTAAGGAGCTTCAAAACACGCGAGTAAAAGTAGTGAACTTTCTAAGAGCTCCATATATTTGTCTGATACAGTTAATTGTTTTCTCAACCTCTTCTACTTTTTGTGTTCTACGCGAAACAACATTTCTAGAGAGTAGTAAAGGGGCATGAGTCCAACAAATAATTGTTCAATAAGCAGTTTTACATAAAAATTCCCCCAAACAGCTGTTTTACATGTCAGTAGTTAGTCACTAAGATTTTGGTTAACTTCAGTGTGACTATTTAAATCTGTCCATAACAAACTTTGTAGTTTTCTTTACTTGATTTGACTATACAATTATACGGTAATATTAGCTTGATGGTATAAAAGTTCTAAAAATAAATAAAATAACAGTTATAAAAGAACAAGAATTAAATTTTAACGTCACTAAATTAACAACAAATTTTAAATTCATATAGATACTCATCATTGAATATATTTATAAAAACAGTTTTCATGTTTATAATGAAAACGTAATTTTTTATTTAAATTAGATATCTTTAAAACATACATTTCAATGCAATATTTATATAAAATAGAATTTTTGAATTTATACCCCCTTAACCCAGCACCGATAAATTCTAATATCATATTTCTTACACCGCTATTTCAAGAAAGAAATGCATTTTCCTCGCATCCAGATTTTTTAGATATTGAATTTGACTCATATACAGGATGTTTCAAAAATACGGGGCATAATTTCAGGTATGTATTTCCCACATGTAGACAATCAAATTAGTTCATTATAACATGTGTCCGGAAATGTTTCATTTCCGAGTTATGGCCTTCACAACATTGAAATTCACTGGAACGTTTTTCTTTCCGCAGGTTGTTGTCATTACAGAAGATGTTCAAAATGTCCACCTCCTGCTTGAATACAGACCTCACATCGATGTCTCATTGACCTGCGAACACGATCCCAAACTCCAGGAGTATTGTGTATGTCCTCACAAATTGCCACAATTCGATTCCGAAGGGATTCCAAATCCGGCACCGGAGACGAATAAACCAATGATTTTAAATGGCCCCACAAGCAGAACTCGAGAGGGTTCAGATCAGGTGAGCGAAGAGGCAAAGCAATTGGGCCACCTCTACCTATCCATCGATCAGGAAACCTTCGATCCAAGTACCGGCGAGCCGTAAGACTGAAGTGTGCAGGAGCGCCATCATGCAAGAAGTGAATGTGTTGATGATTGATCAGTGGAGTGTCTTCGAAAACGTCAGGTATGGTGTTTTCCAGGAAGTTTGTGTACGCCTGCCCCGTAAGTCTGTTTACAAGTACATAGGGTCCAACTAATCGATCACCAATTATACCGGCCCACATGTTGAGGGAGAACCGCACCTGGTGATGAGGTACAATAGTTGCATGTGGGTTTTCATGCGACCATACATGCTGATTGTGGAAATTTGTTATGCTATCTCTTGTGAACTGTGCTTCATCTGCAAATAATACGACGGCAGAAAAGTTCGGATTTACACCACACTGCTGCAAGAACCACTGACAGAACCTAACTCGTGGAGGGTAATCTGCTGGTGACAGGGCCTGTACACGTTGCAAATGATAAGGATACAATTGATACTCGTTCAACAGTCTCCAGACAGTCGTATGAGGAACATTGACTTGCAACGCTAACCGTCGTGTGCTGATAGAAGGAGTCCTGTCCACAGCCTCCAGAATCTCCTCCTGCACTTCTGGAGTTGTAGATCTTGGTCGTCCCCTTCCCAAACCAGGAGAGGTGAATGTTCCATACTCGCACAGATGAAGACGTACAAATTACTTCCGATCTGGACATTGTCACTGTGGTTACCTCTCCTGGTACAAACGACGAGCCAGCGCAGCATTGCCGTCCGTCTTACCGTACATTAAGTGTATCTCTGCCAGCTCTTGATTTGAATACATGTCGCATAGTCTTAACGCCTAAAGAACACTGAATGTAACCTTCCTCAGAATGAACTATCAGAGCGCCCTCCTAATGTCTCCTTTGACGGCAAAGACCTGCGGAAAGAAAAACGTTCCAGTGAATTTCAATGTTGTGAAGGCCATAACTCGGAAATGAAGCATTTCCGGACACATGTTATAATGAACTATTTTGATTGTCTTCATGTGGGAAATACATACCTGAAATTATGCCCCGTATTTTTTAAACACCCTGTATAATTCCCCAAAATGAACCAGATCCCTTTAATATTCGACTAGTTGAAGTAGTAAGTCATTCATGAACAATTTCTATTAAGGCATTAATAAAAACAGGAGTAGTTCATCCACATTTTCTTTATACTAATGTTTTTTCCTTAATCGTTTCGTACAATTAGAATATTTGCACAAAAATGTAATTTGCGAGTTAGGGCGTCGTAACAGCCCCTCCCCGCTACACAGAGTTAATATGGTTATGTTAACTCCCCCTCACGCTTTAACATATTTATTATAAACACAGTTATCAAAATTGTAAGTCGTTTTATTTCATGTTTAAATAGCAATAAATTGTAGTCTCGTTGATTAAAACTTTCAAATGGCATATTTTGTTTTGCTAAAAGAGGTTAAACACTTGCCGGGTGGTTAGACCATTCGCCTCTCAACTAAGCGGTCCGGGTTCGATGCCGAGCAACTGCATGTGGGAGTTGTGGTGGACAAAGCGGCGCAGAGGCGGATTTTCTCAGGATTCTCCGGTTTCCCTCGCTGTCATGTTCCATCTTCATTCCATGTATCATTAGTGTCATCACCTGCGGTGACACAGAAGTACTGTCAAAAAATATCTGATGTGTGTACATGACTTTCTCTAGCTGTTCTACAAACTTCATAAAAAAGATTATTCTTCTTTCTACACAATGCTAATCGAGATTAACATTAGCAAAATATTCTTATTACTTAGTTCCTTATAAGTAAATGGGAACTAAGGAAATGCACTAGGCTAAATTGATAGTCAAATGTTTAAAGGCCATCGTTATGCGATTGTCATTGCAAATCGCTTCTTTGCTTGGCCAAGGAGAAGAACAAAAGAAAAACGGACACTTCCTGTCTGAGAAAAGTATAAATACTTTACAATTGAAACCAATAACAAGGAATTTCTCCACAACAAAAATGTAAAGCACATACATTGCGTATCGTGAGATCTACATTTTTTGTGTAGTAATTTTTTGTCTATCTCTTACGGTTTATTAGTTAAGCAAAATTCATCCACAACAAAGAGGTCTTCAGAGGCTATTCCCAAAAAATTCAAGACATACTTTTTTTTTAAATATTTCCACTGTGTATATTGTACATGCGGGCTAGAGAAAGTAATAATCTTTATTTCTTCCTGTTGAATGCTGGTAGAGAATAAATAAATGCTTAAGTTAAAACAGTAATTTATTTTACTTAACAATTCCGTTTCCATAATGTAGTAACCCATTTAGCTCGCATTCCACTTTGCGGCCTAGCAGTCAATTGGGATTCTTTCACTCATGCGGTTTTGTCAAACATACCTGCAGAATCTTTGTCTTGTTTTTGTAGTGTTTAACGCTCGCTTTTACTACCTGTGGCATCGCTGACGATGACACAGAATGAATATGGAGCACCGGTGGAATGCGATGGCGGGGGAAACTGGAGTATCCGGAGAAAACCCGCCCCTGCGCCGCTTTGTCCACCACAAATCTCACATGCGGTCGCTTGGGACCGAACCCGGGCCGTCTAAGTGAGAGGCGAGTGGTTCAGTTGTTTCTTTCATGCTAGCCGTATGATTGATATGTTTAAACGTTAGAGTCAGACTGAAGAATTCAATGCCATAGTCAGGATTTGAACTACGAGTCTATTGGTCTCCTTCCAGTTTCTTTAACCACTGATGGCAATATACCGACACAATATTAAATTCCTCAACTGGCTCGCGTTTTTCCTGTTACACCACAAGGATATCTCAAATTATTTTAGATTACATACCCCAATGGCGGCGTACAATATTGTACTGGGTTTCATAGTTTAACCAATTAATAGACTATTTATAGTCTATTTCTTTTAGCTTAAAGTGCTTTAACCCGGTTGGTTATATCGGACAATGAGTGAAATTGGTGAAATACTACTAAAACGATTTCGTGTTTGATGGAGCTTAAAGTTCTTCGACATTATTCTTCTCAGGATGAGGAAAAACCCCGAAAAAAACTTATCCGGTTAATTCACCCTAAGCGAGATTGAACTGCGACCTGTTGAAAATGAGGTAAACACGCTTGCATCACACTACCCAGACGGGCTTATATTTATTGTTTCTTTAACAGTAGCCGTGTAGGAAAGGTAAATTCGGCCTGAAAAATACAATGCCATAACTGGTGTTTGAACAACATTCTCCGTGCATGTGCTCTAACATTTGAGCTAAAATGACAGCATAGCGATAGGAGATTAAATTTCTCAACTGACCTGTGTTTTAAGATCTCAAATGATTTTATGACATACCCTAGTGGTGATTTGACTCGGATATGATATGGAATTTTGCACTCAGAATCAGTGTGACTGACTGACTTAAAAGGTGTTCATTTAGATTGTTTCAGGCTTAAATAATGACATGTGTACCGGGTGTCACTGCCAATTAAGACAATTGTTTCTGTTGGCAATAATCGATGTGCAAATTATTCTTTCCCTTGTGCCATTCATTTTCTTGATAGCAACGTAAAATCTTCTTTTTACTTTCTTTAGCCCGCATGAATGTACGTAGTGGATAGAGAAGGCTTTATATTCCACCCAAAAGTTCGATGTCGACATTTCACCGGAAATATATGTTTTGTGATCCCCTGAATCCGAAAAAAAGCAATTTTACAAAAAGATACGTGTGTATATGTGTGTGTTTGTGTGTGTGTGTACCTGTGGACAGCATAGCTCAAAAACGATGAGACTGTTAAATACCAAACTTAGTATTTAGGTTTAGTATCTTCCAAGCATTCGAAACGAAGATTTTCAAGAAAATCCCCCCCCCCCCACACACAAACTACCCTTTACATGGAAAAACTTTCGAAAATTTTTATTTTCTAAAAAATGGCTCGAACGGTTTTGATTAAAGTCCCGTATATTAAAGATATTTACATCCCAAATAAAATGTATATCTTGAATTTTCTGGGAATAGCCTCTGAAGACCTCTTTATTCAAGATGAATTTTGCTTAACTTCTAAACCGTAGGGGAGATATAGAAAAAAAATACTACACAAAAATGTAGATCTCGTCAAAACACACAATCTATTCTTTTACGTTTTTGTTTTAGAGGTAACGTTTTGAAATATTCCTTGTTATTGGTTTCAATCGTAAAGTACTTATACTTTTCTCAGACAGTTCTAATCTTGGCCAAGCAAGAAGTGTTTTACAATGACAATCGCATAACGACAGCTTTTAAAGCATTTGACTGTCACTTTAGCCTAGTGTATTGCCTTAGTTCCCTCCTACTAATAAGGAATCTTTTGAAAGAAAAAAGTAATGTGAGTGTAAGACATTCTAATCACTAATGTTTTGAAGGTAATTCAGCTGGCTAATAGGAATCTAGTAATAATGTTTCTGTTTGAGAACTGCTTAAAGTCAATGCCAGAATTGGAACAAAGACCCTCTGCAACTTATCCGTATTGCTTGAAAGACGCGTTATAGTAACCCTATAGAAGGAAACCCCAATATTTGTTCCTTCTTTTCAAAACTTGCAGAACGGCAACTAGTCTACCCCGGTACTTTTGCAATAGTGTGCAAACGAAGCATAACCTCTGACCTCCTTAGATACTTTTGGGCTCAAAGAGGGTAAAAAGAAAATATCCTAGAAGTGAAAAAGTATAAGCTGAAAATTCGGGAGTTCTTTCCAATAAAACAGCTAGAAGTATCTGAAAAGGGCATTGTGAGTGTTGTGATGGTTGTTAAAATGTTCTAGATTTCGATCAACTTCTTCCATCTTTTTTACTTTCAAGAACAATTACCGCCTTATATACATCCGTCTTCTTCTGAGGATACACATCTTTTTACATTGTTTATCTTTTTCCTAACATTAACTCCGTTTGATTTTTTCTGCTAATACACACACACACATATACACATTTTACAAACATATAAACACACATTGCCAAGGCGGGACTCAAACTTTAGCGAGCGCGGTTATGGGGACTGGCTATAATTTTTTTTAGCTTAACATGAAGGATTTGAACTCGAAATATTCTTAAAGACGGAAGTGATGGTAGCAATAAACACCGCCTAAGAACTAAAAATCTGATGTGTTCCATTCACATGACTTTCTCTACATTGCTATAACAAATGATTGTTAAATGGTATATTCTTCTATCTACTTTATAGATAATCGAGATAAACATTAGCAGAAATTGTATTAATTACTTGCTTCCTTGTAAGTAGAAATAAAATAAGGGCATACAGTACACTAAAACGATAACAGAATTTTTAAAAGCCGGTTGCCATGTGAATGAAATCCATGTCTATGCAGGGCCAGGAGATTACAACGATCCATATGAAAAAAGTTTTAACAAAGAATATCCCAGAAATGGTCAATTCAACGAAAAAAAAATGTATATGACATAAATTCTGTTTTAATGCCATCTACATTTATTGTGTAGTAAGTTTTGGTCTATCTCTCACGGTTTACTAGTTATGCAAAATTCAGCAAAATGCATTCAGGATAAAGAAGTCTTCAGAGGCTATTCTCAGAAAGTTAAACTATACATTTTATTTGCCATATATACGGTATTTTAATCAAAATCGTTAGAGCCATTTTTAGAACATAAAAGTTTTCAAAACATTTTTCCATGTAAAGGGTTTTTTGGGGTGGAAAACCTTTTCTCAAAATATTTGTGTCGCATTCTTGGAAGATAGTAAACATAAATACCAAGTTTGTATTTTACAGACTTTTCGTTCTTGAGTTATCGTGTTCATGGACACACGGACTTTTTTCTATAAATATTTTGTTTAGTGCAGGGGACCCAAAAAACATGTTTCCGGTGAAATGTAGGCATCGAATTTTTGGGTGTAGTGCAATACCTTCTCTATGCACTATGTATATAGTACGTATAGAAAAAGTCCGTAGACCTAGACCTATAAGTTTTAAAACTTTATTTCCATGAATACCCACTAATGAACATTGTTACTTCCACTATACGTACTATATAATATCTTTCACAAAAGCAAATACCCATCGTACGGTGGGTCACCTAATACTCGGGCGTTCTTGCTCAGGTGGTATGAGAAAACATTTGCCACGTGCTTCCCTTCCTTTTGTGTGTAATAGGTATTGCAACCTCCGCTCACCTTGGAGTTTTGGAAACCAACATTTCAAGAGTCATTGTAAACTAACGGGAAATTATTGCAAATTCAACTTCAATACATTTCACAAAATGTGTTGTTAGTGTGTTTCGATTAAGTAGTGGACATAAAGTAAAACTCTTCTAGTGTTGTGTACTTTGATTACAACGTTTAGTCACGAGCAATGATGTCTGCGACTAGAATAGCCAAAGTTAAATTATGCGAAAACTGAATAATAAAGAAGTTCGGAGATGGAATATATCCTGTATAGCTCATGGTTTAAATTTTGTTTTTACTTTCTCTACAAGTAATATATACATAGTGTACAGAGAAGGTATTGCATTCCACCCAAAAATTCGATATCGAAGTCTCACCGGAAATACGCGTTTTAGAGTTTCTTGTATCAAAAAAACATTTTTAGAAAAAGTCCGTTTGTGTGTCCGTGTGTCCGTGAACTCGATAACTCATAAAACGAAAAGCCGTTAAAATACCAAATTTGGTATTTAAGTTAAATATCTTCCTGCGACACAAAGATTTTACTAAAAATCCCCCACTCCAAACTATATGGAACTTTTTTCGAAATTGGCTCTAGAAATGTTGATTAAAACATCACATATTAACAATATTTACCTGGTAAATAAAGTTATACCTTTCTCGGACAGGAAGTCGCTCGTGTTCCTTTGTTTTACTCCCAGCTAATCAAAGAAGTCAATTTCAATATCAGTCGCATAATGACAGCTTTCGAAGCACCTGATTGTCACTTTAGATAGTGTATTCCTTCATTTCTGTGAGTTAAAAGAACATTCTGCTATTGCTTATCTTTATTAGTATGGAATAGAAAGAAGAAGTTTGTTGCAGAATACCTAGAGAAAATCATGTGAGTGTAACAAATCGGAGTTTTTCTGTTACTTATGCAAGTGCCAATGATCGTCTCCTTAGCGCGGTGGTAGTGCGGCTGCTTCCCAAGAGGGAAACCTGTGTTCGATTCCCGGTACAAGCGTGGAAAATTTTCCCCCTCCGGGAGACCTGGTCTGGGATGCACTCAGCCTCATGCGGTCCTTAGAGGGCCACTAGCGGCTCCAGATCGAGAAGACCGCATCACTCGAAGCGCTGATCTCCAGCACTGCATTCATAACACTCGCCTTTCACCAAGACGACCCGAGTTAGAACCCAAGCTACCGGAAGTGAGATTTGTGGTGGACAAAGCGGCGTCGGGGTGGGTTTCCTCCGGATTCTCCGGTTTCCCCCGCCAACAAATTCCACCGGTGCTCCATCTCCAGTCCATGTATCTCCAGTGTCATTGCCTGCGGTGCCAGAAATAGTAAAAGCGAGCGTTAACCACTATAAAAAAAACTCAGTCCTAGACGCCTTCGGGCCGAGATGGGTATGCAGCGGCCGAGCGGTAGGCCATTGTTCTTTGTGGACTGACATGTCATGGAGCTATGTAAGTGCCAGTATCAGAACGCAAGTTGCCATAGACACAATAAATACCGCTCTCCTTTTGTCAGACATATATTTTAACAGCCTGTGAATGTCTATCTGCACACAAAATAGTACAGCCAAAGGCCAACAAACAGTATTAATAAACTAGTATTTCCTTTGTTTTTTCTCGAGAGTTTCTTCACATCATCTAGTCACTTTAGCAGTGTGCAGCGATATTCATGTCACGAGCGCGCATTCTCCTCTAAAACATTCTTCTGAAGGAACGTGGAGGTTTTCGCCTCGCTTTTGTTCCCGCGCCCTCAAAGGGAACTTCGAAACCTTTCAATGCCAGAAACGGATGCTACTATATGCTGGTCGATCACTGACCTGGATTTCCTACATTCCGCACTCAGTGGAAAATAGGTATTTCCTTTGTTTAGGTCATGATTCCCATACGAAATTGCGGGCCCGGGTCCCATAATCTGAAGCTGGCCCCTTCTTTTCATAATTTCTTTCATACACTCTCCCACGTTCTATGCACCTGGCTCTATGGCATACGCTAATACAGGATATGGCTTAATTGAGAATAAAACCTTATGTGCTCCATGCACATGAGCTCTACCTGTTCTTATAAATGCTTATTATTTTGTCTTCTTAATGGTAATAAATATAAACAATAGCAGAATCATCTTGTTACTTAGTCCATTATAAGAATAAACTAAGAAAATACAGTGGGTTAAAGCGATAGTTGAATAATTTAAAAGCTTATGCATTTGTCATTGACATTCACTTCTTTGTATGGCTGGATTAAAATATAAGAAGCATAACCATTTTAAAACTGAAACCAAAAGAAGGAAATATCTCGGAAATAGATACTCTAAAAAAAAAGTATAGATAGAAAGAAGTTCGCTTCCTTGTATGCCTAGGATCAAAACATAAGAAAAATAAGCATTTTAAAATTGAAACCAAAAGAAGGAATATCTCGGAAATAGATAAATTCTATAAAAATGTATAGATGTAAATTGTGAATTTTAACAAGATAAACATTTTTGTGTATCAAGACTTTGTCTATCTATTACGGTTAACCAGTCATATATCCAAAATGCAGAGGTCTTCTGAGGCTATTCCAAGAAAATTCAGGATATGCATTTAATTTGTCAGGAAAATATCTATACTTATGGTTTTATTCGAAGCTATTTTTGAGAAAATGAGAACTGAGAATAAAGGAATTTTCCTGAAAATCTTTGTGTCACCTGCATGGAAAATACTGAAATTAAGTACCAAATTTGGTATTTAAAGGACTTTTTGTTTCTGAGTTATGCTGCCCACAACTACACACACACACAACCAGGCAGTCAGTCAGCCAGCCAGCCAGCCAGCTAGCCAGAGAGACAGACAGTTATTTTTGTATTTTTGTTTTTGATTCAGGGGTCTAGGTACCTATTTCGTATCAAATTTTTGGGAGGAAACAGTTGTCCTGGTATCTTGTGTGGCGCCAGTATGTCACTTTTGTGTTCGTCAAGGATTAGCACCCGTGAAATACTGTATAAGTAAACGTGTACATACCTCTGAAAGTCCTTTGCAGCGCCGGCTATGCTCATCCCTGTAGAACACCAGTTGACTCTGCCAGTAGACACCAGTAGAATAACTAAGGTATGTATCACGGGGTAGACTCAAGAAAAGAGATATTACACTAATTTCACTAAATGAATACTTTTATTCTTCTTTGTTGCTGGTTGAGGCACTAACCCTACGAGCGACTCCCGACATAAGAATTCTTGAAAACGTTGACATAATAATACTTCGTGCTAATTTCCGCTGTTGCTGAGATGCTGTCATCACACAGAATACGTTGCAACAGCAACAATAGTCACTATCACCTTCAGAATCGCAGTAAGAGTAACAATAAGAGTAACATTGCAGTCGCAGTAACAGTAACATTAAGCTTCACAGTCAGCGTAACATTCACACTAAGGATTGCAGTCAGAGTAACATCCACGATAACCTGATTTCTTGTACGCTCATCACTTAACTATCTAAAATCTCCAATATTGCACTCCTTCCTGATTGGCTAAAACAGAACCGCGAAAAAATAGCGCTGTCACATGACTAACTTGGTAAGTTCTTTGTATTCAACCCACGTGACCGCTCTTTATAGTGAAAAAGTCCCAAACTCCTGGGCATTTGGGAAATAACCTTTCTCTAAAATCCACCGTGTTGCATGTGTCTCTGTACTCTAAAACTCTTGCTCTACAAAGGCAATTGTGTCTCTAGCATTAGCAAAGCAAATAACCTTGGCGAGCATAATAGAAGCTTCTATCCCCCAAGGTTGTGCTTTCTACTCTCTGCTCCGCCTTGACTACTGAAACAGATATTTCTTGTATTAAACCTATCAAAACTAATAATTAAACTAATAAAATACTCAGCGGGCTAATATACTGCCACACAGCATCTTCTCTAACTACTATATACATTGTATATATGTGCCAAATGAAATAATATGACATATAAAACGTTGAAATGAATAATTTTGGCAATTAAGAATAATAAATAATGAGAAATGTTTTTAAATTTTTAGATAGAAAGAAAAAAATATTACGTTATTGAGATTGTACCATGTCGTTGTTTGTTTTGTTTTTAATTTAATTTAATATGTATAAAGTACCTTTGTAAGCATTTATAAATGAATTTTGGAAATTAGCTTATTATTTTTACTGACTTTCAGAAACTGTTTTTAATTTCCTCTCCGTTTCTTCATATGCCTTCCATCTTTATTTTCGTCTAGATTTGTTATAGTTGTAGACACCAACTCTACTGATTCTTAAAATTATTTTGAGCTGTTTCATAAATAAAGAGTATATTTATTTGACGTTCCAGGATAACACCTTTCATTTACCGATAAGTGAACATGTGGACAGTCTTATTTGGTTCCTTCAAATTGTGCACTTTGGATTCATATCTTCGCCTATTTAGCCATTGATTTATTCTCGAATGTACAAATACTCTTTTCTCAATTTTATCTCAAGCGTTTCCAAAATCCATTTCTGTTTTGTTGTACCATTTCTAAACTCTGAGGCATAAATCAGTATGGGATATTTTGTAATTTCTAGACTTCATTCCTTATTCGAGTACTTATTCTTCCAAATTCCACACTCGTGAAAATTGCCATCGTGACCGCTTTATTAGCTTGACATATAACCCCATTTTTCAGTAATCTTCAAATAGCTATCTCAATTCTTAAATACTTCTAGCTCAATCTCCTTTTTGGTATAATTTTGCATTCACGTTTACTCTACTAGAGTTACTAATAAACATATTTGTAAATAATAACAGAAAAATATTAGTGTATTTTCTTCCTAAATTTGTAAAACAACAAGTCGGTTAAGTATCAAACTTGATGTACAAATTCGGCATTTTTCAATGATGCGAAAAGTTGTAAGAAAATCTCCCACCCCAAGCTATTCCCACCCTAGTATCTTTCGAAATTTATTATTTCCCCCCCCCCAAAAAAAAAACAGCTTTAAAGTACAACAAGTGATTAAAGTACATATTTATGTTATTTTCTAGACAAAACAAATTATCTTACATTTTCTGGGATTTTCTCTTGATTCTGGATGAATTTGTTGATTTCAGCTTATAATAAGTAATACATAAAAGGGAAACAAACGTTATTTTATTTGAGGTTATTGTACTCAACTCATACATAAGTAATACAAATAATGATTATTTTCACTCCTTTTTTTGAACTAAATACATTATGACCGGGAAAAAACTTTAAATACGCATTGTAACTGCATTAGTCGAAAGTGCAATTGTTGAACTGACAGTTATTAAAAGTGAAGGTTGGCTGCTTGGAGATAAAACATACGGACGTCAGGTGCGACAAGATTTCAAAAAGATGAACATCAGCTCTGGTAAGTTATTTTCGACAATATCGCTCCATTCAGATGACCGCGATTGGCTGAAATTGCCTAATCTCGGACATTCCATTGGCGCTGAATTGTCAGAATAAAACGCTTCTGAATTGTCGCGGTTACATTAATACTCTGGCGTATTTGATCACAACCATCTGCTTGTACAGTTCAGAACATCAAATACAGCGAAGTGTATTGTTAGTTTGCGAGGTAACAGGAGACATACATCAGGAGTCCAGTAAACAACCGGGTGCCTATTATGTTGCACAAGTCCCTGGGGATGAAGCACAATCTTCTCCATCGATCATAAAGCTCCACTCCAGGATGATGTATAGGGGCTCTGCTGGGTAAGGGGCGGTGCACGCTGCAGTCTGCTCGGGACAGACTGCCCGGCTAAGCTTTCTGTCCCGGGATTGTCCTACACCTAAAGTTTCTGTAATCCAAAATGTCCCTGAAGACTTAGTAACTGATTTCTGATGCTAAGGTAAGCTCAGGATGCTCTTTAATAACGATAAGAAATAGAATAAGAACGAGAATTTGGGAATTTGAATACTCTCTCCGTCTTATGGAATCAGCAGTTCGTTAAAAAGATCAGCATAAATATCCCTAAAGTAAAAGATATAAGGTTTTCAGTTTTGAGTATTTATGCAATAATATCTGTCATTCTTCTACTATTGTTACAAAACTATATGCTTCTATTTCTTGTTAAGAGAGATAAAACTTGATTAGTCATTTAAAAGATCAACATAAACATGCTTAAGGTAAAAAATATAAGGTTTTCAGTTTTGAATACTTATATTAGAATAACCGCTAGATTCGTTCACATGTAATATATAATCCGGTTGAGAACAGGATAAAGTGTTTTAAGGGGACACCGAATGACAAAAGTGAATTCAAAAGTATTAAATCAAAGATTTATTATTTTTTGCAGTTTTTACTGGAAAAAGAAGTATTTATTACAAGTTCATTCAACTTAATTAGGTGTAATCAAAATTTGTCTTCTCCTATAGGTATTGAGCTACATACAACATTTTAAAGATTATGTACATTCCTAAGTACCTTTTTAATGAGTTATCTGGTTTAGGTGTTCCCATGGCCGATGGTTTTTAGCTATTGTATAACAAAGTGGAAAACTGAAAAAACTGTGCATAGTTATGTTAATTAATTCTTAAAAGTCTAATCTAATGCTCATTTCAAGACTCCAAACAGAAATTTTACTAAACATATTTTATAGAGCTTTGGGAAAAATGTACATACCTCCAGTCATAGTTTGAGTTAGTAGATAAGATAAACTTTGGACATGGGAACATAAGTATAACATGGAACCTGAGTAAAATGGCTTTAAACTTTGAAATGGATAGTCATATAACCAGCGAAGAGCTTTAAAATGGTGTCCAAAACTGTGTTACATCCGTCCTGGGATGATCAAACATTACAAATTTGTACTTTAACTATGTCGAATTTTTGCTTAAAAATAAAAAAATAAATATTTTTAGCAAAGGCAATAAAAAGGTATCCCTGTGTGTCCATAAAATTAAACTAATAACAAAGAATGTCACGGAAATTCAATGCTTTAAATATACAGAGTTACTACAAAAGAAATAGACAACTTCAACTGCCTGTAGAACAAAAAATATTAGAGATAGAAACCTAATTATTTTGGGGGTATGTTGAGAAACTCTCAAACTTTTGTTTGCTACTATTGGTAACGCTGTAGTATTTTGTTTGTTGTTGCAGAAGCTGAAATGGCGGAAAATCCTGTGGAAAAGGCATATTGCGTGTTGGAATTTGCTAGAACGCAATGAGCAACTGTTGTCCAACGACATTTTAGAACACGTTACCACAAAACGCCACCGACTAGACAGTCAATCTACGACTGGTATAGCAAATTCGAAACAAGGGGATGTTTGTGCAAAGGGGAGAGCTCGGGAAGACCAAGAGTTTCGGAAGAAAACGTTGAACGTGTTCGTTCTGCCTACATAAGAAGCCCACAGAAATCGACATCTAGGGCAAGCATGCAATTACAAATTCCACAGCAAACTGTATGGAAAATCTTGCGGAAGCGACTGCACATGATGCCTTACAGATTACAGATGTTGCAGTTTCTGAGTGAAGAAGATAAGGTCATACGGCGTGACTTTTGCATCGACATGTTGCGACATGATGAAGACGATGCTGGTTTTTGTGAGCGCATCATTTCATTTTTGTGGCAACGTGTTCTAAAATGTCGTTGGACAACAGTTGCTCAATGCGTTCTAGCAAATTCCAACACGCAATATGCCTTTTCCACAGGATTTTCCGCCATTTCAGCTTCTGCAACAACAAACAAAACACTACAGTGTTACCAATGGTAACAAACAAAACTTTGAGAGTTTCTCAACATACCTCCAAAATAATTAGGTTGCTATCTCTAATAGTTTTTGTTTTACAGGCAGTTGAAGTTGTCTATTTCTTTTGTAGTAACCCTGTATATTGGTGAGTGTGCATACATTTTGTGGTTTAATAATAGTTACCTTTTATATAGAATATTTGGTTTCTCTTCCTATTTATCAACTATACAAAACTATGCATTAAATTTGCTTGAAGAGAATTTTGATGAAAATTTCCAGAATATTCAAGGGTTAAGTTTTATTTGTTATCTATCTCAAATATACGGCGTTTAAATTAAAATCGATTAGTCCACATTTTAAAAATAAAACTCCAAATAATGAATGTAAAAATTATAAATTCGTTATAAAGCATAAACATTCCAAATTATTAATAATAAAATATCCTCCTGCTTAGTATCATATCAAAAGGAAAATATCTGGAATAGAGAACTACGTCCAAATAGAAACGAATTTCAAAATAAGCACGAATTATCATAATGTTAATAATAATGAATAATTATGTCTTGACATAGTCTATGATAAACCAATTTATCAACCTTTTATACCAAAAAGTTCCTATTTTTGCTACATTTTGTGAACAATGAATTGACTGCATCACTTGTAACGTCAATAAAGCATGCAAGGCCCTTTATACCAGTCAGAAAATTTCTTTCGAAAATGCCTCTTCAAACAAATCTCACCGTACTCGGGCATTTTAGAACGCACGCTTCACCTATACGATAGTGATTGATCAGATATGCGGCAAGGCTGACAATGTCTGGTCTTGATTTCCGATTTAAGTTTAAATATTCTCTCTCGCTTATTATTAAAAGTATTCTACGGTTAGACAACATTTTTACTGAAGACAATCTGTAAATAACGCTATATAATTTAAGGTAACGACTGAATATAATTTAAAATTTTCAACAGAGAAGACAAGAAGAGATGCGATTAGAATAAAAATTATGATTCATAATCTTCTTTCAAACAAATCAAATGGATTTATTTGTGCAGGAGTTTATATTGTCAAAGACAGAATACGATATGTAACAGAAAAATTATTTTATTTCACCACATATGCGCAACTACAAAAACATTACCAAGGAAAGTCAACAATGAAAAAGGTTTTAGCGGCCCCTGTGTTATAATTATATTGATGTGAAGTTTGGATTCTAAACAAGGATTCTTTGAGACTAATAGAAGTTTTTAAAATGAACGTTTTGAGATTTGTAGCAAGTTATACTCTTATGGACAAACAGAGGATCAAAGATCTAGATAGAATCAGGAATGTTTAAACTAACAGACACAATTATAGATACAGAAAAAATTGTTTTGATGATTGTAAATGAAATAATAAAAGCATATAACTGAATATGTGTGGTATGTTCTTAACCAATGTGATAATCTTGAATTCCTGTTTGTTGGGAAATTGGTTATTGAATAACCGATAAAAACATAGACGTACATATTCAAACACCACATTATAGCGAGAAACGTTGATTAAAGAAGATCTTTTTCTAGTCCAGGTGGGGACAGTCTTCACATAGCAGAAAGGAACTTTACCGACTGAGTTACGGAACCAGTCATAGAAAATTGTATATCTTCAAGCATTGATGTTTCATATAGCAAAGTCTCCTCGCCGTTGTGTGGATATAGTTCCCTTTATAGTTCTGCTTCGGCAAACCTTTTGGCTTCCGCACTATACGGAAGGAACCTTCTTCAACGACGAACGGCTTTTGGGGCCACCTGATATATAAGTAAGACAACATAGCACAGCAACATATACATTTTGGCTAACACCCCCAGGAGAAAGGGATGAAGTGAGGGAATCACAGGAGGCTATAGGCGGCAAACATGTCATAGAGACCCGCGAAAGTCCCTACAGGATCGAAGATTTCTCCCACTACAGGAGCCGCCCAGATAGATACAAATTCATTAAGGACTTGTGGACCAAGCAGCTCACTAGTGTCCATGGAAAACATGTATCCGCATGGTCTGTCCGGCAACGCCATACAAGACGAATCTAAAAACACATCGAAAATGACAAGAAAATGGAATGAAGGAGAAATGGTGGAATAAAAAGGGTAGTAGATGAGATTGGTTAGAATTTTCCGGACCTCGGGGAAACAAAAAAAACCCTTGGATCCAAGTAAGTCATCAAAGTGAACCCAAGAACTCCAGAATGTGAGTCGTAGACGTTATCTTAGCTCCCAATAATTAGGTAGGTATTTATTATAACCAGAAATATTTTCTTGAATTTGTAGTCTTCTTATTTCTGTAGCCGTTTTTAAGTGACCAATTCAGTATATTTGGATACACTTCAGGCTTTCGTTTCTAGCTCTGTGCCCTTAAATTCATCCTCTCATCATATTTCTTATTCTACCCACAGGGACCATTCTGAGGAACAATATTTACACACTCTACTGGTCTAATTAGTGGAAAACATTTGATAATTGTTATCGGAATTTCATGCGTATACGTTTCCCAAAATAAGTTCTAGATTTAAATTGCAGTTCATATAATAATATGTGTTCGTCTGGGTGTGCTCCAACCATCAGCATATTTGTGTATGTATATGCTCATACGCTGAGAGCATTCCGTTTGATGATTTTATTTGACCTTACAGTCGGTTTGGCGGAGAGAGAATGACTTGAAGCACTGAATTGGGTATCTGGAGATATTTTCCCTTCAGTTCAAAATGTATTGATGGTTTGCAGAGTTTAGTAAAAGGATTTGAAGATCCAGTAGCCTGGCCAGCTAAAGCAACAACAGTTGGAAATGCGATGATATCAGAGCATATGTTGTGGGGAGACCATCGTTACACATATTATCGGAAGACCTAAATGCTAGATCGGCGTCATCTTAAAGGAAGCTCTGCTTTTTTTGAATCCCCAACTACCTAGCAAATGAGCAGAAATAGACACGTGTGCAATGGTGCTAGAAAATGCTAGAACAATTTGAAAGTTCCAAAAAGATTCAAAAGCATATTTAACAATGCAATAGGCGACCAAAGATTATACAGAATAATCCACAAACTAGGCTAATGGTCGATATAAATCTTAACAGAAGAGGATACAAAAACAAAAGTGAGTGGAGCAAGAATTCTTAAAAAGAACGTGTTTGTCACAACTCGAGAGAAAACAGAGCAACAATGCATCTGAGGTTGATTTGAATGGAATTCTGTTGCGCCACAAAGTCTCTTCCCAAACTACACTAGGAACAATCGAATTTCTGTAGAAGTTAAAAGTCAAATACATGTCCCATTCTTCCTGAAATCCAGAAGTGGCTAAATTCAAGTTTTTACATGGCTGAAAATCAACAACTCATCAAAAATAAATGGCCTGTTATTTATGGACGCTCTTTAACTGCTTTGTTTTCAGCGTCCCATTCCCTAATGGGTGTGAAAGATCGCTCAATTTTGCTCAGAGGCCTCTCTTCTCAGGCTTGAGGTTCTATTACGTGCCGTAAATCTACGACACGGGACCCACAGCTTTACTTCCCTTCCGAAGGAAGCCATGCTAAGGATTTTTACGCCCGAAAAAATCCATCGTCCTCCGCCGGGTTTGAACCTGCGACCTTGGGTATATGAAGTTAGCATGGTAACCATTACACCACGGAGGGCGACTACCAACTCATCAGCAAAGCCAGTAGGCAGATGGAGGTCATTGAAAGGGATAAGACTAAGATCACTCTCATTGGTTCTTCACTGACCGGTTTTAACTTGAAATATCCCCCCTGAGTTCCGCAACTCTTTTAGCATCCGGAATGATATCTCTACATGCCAAATATGAGGAAGTTCGGACACCTGGTATAAAATCATAAATATTACACATTGTTACGGAAAATAAGTACATCATTACGGTATGTATACACTTTATTAAAGCGCTGGTGATTATTTCTGAGAATCACTCTTATTCATTTAAACTTAAATATAATATCAGTGATAGGTTTGGGAAAAGTCGATGTGTTTTAGAGTCTCCTGAGACCATGAATAGCATATGTATCATCATTAAAATAATGACTTTATCAACTCGCTTTTTAACATTAGCTGGTGATATTTGCTTTGTGTTCCACAAAATACAAACTGAAGTTCTTTCTAATCGACATTAATTATAATGATTGTTACAAATGCATGCACAAATGTGATAATTGTGATAAATTTATAGAACGTATGATATTAGGTAAATTAAAGTATCTATTTTCTTTCCTTGGGTACATATTAACAATCAATATATGGTTTGTATGTGCGTATCATTAGGTTTTTACTTTCTTTATCATGTACGTTGAGGTAGCGAAGGAATTGTATTCCACCCCAAAAATTCGAAACTGCGATTTCATCGGAATGCATGTTTAGAGATCCTCTGAATAAATAAAAAAAAACTTTTTACAAAAAGATCCTTGTGTATATGAGTTTGTGTGCGCGCGTGTGTGTCTGTGAACAGCATAACTCGAAAACAGTTCAATACCACTCTTTCTATTTAAGTTCATCATTTACCAAGGATACAGCATGAGCATTTTCCTGAAAATCCTAGTACCCAAATTACACTTAACATGGAACATAATTCGAAAATTTTGATTCTTAAAAATGCCTCTAAGGATTCTGGATAAGATATTGTATTTTAAAGATATTTCATTAATTGTTTCAATACATACTATAAAAACTCCTGGGATTTCTTAGGGAACTAGGTGAGCAAATACTTATTAGTATTATTAATGCAACCAAAGAATATAAAACTTAGTCATATTGGTAAAGCTAATAAAAAGTATTTAATATATGACCAGCTCTAATAAATTAAATGTATATGAAAATGATGTCTCTATATTTTTATATTTCTATTGATTTCTCTATTAATAGTATTTATATCAAAGTAGGGATGAAGAGTAATTTTACAATATTTGTATTAACCCGTACGCTCCTAAATGATCATTTGCTCCTGTTTGGTGAAGGAAACTAATGATTTGAATTCTTGTTCATTCTGGATGACTTTTGTATAACTGGTAAATATAACTCAGAAATCTCATTACACAAAAACTGTTTATCTCGTTAAAATACACAACTTATGACAAACCGCTTTTAAGGAGTTGGCCGTTTCCGAGTGATTCCTAGTTACTGGGTTAAAAGTTTATATATTTAAACATTTCCCAGAGTTAAACTTTTTATTTAATTTTCTTTCCCCTGGTCAAGCAAAGTGCAAAGAGAACGTAATACCAGTAACCAACTCTTGAAAGATTTGACTATTTCTTTAGCCTAGTATTTTATGATGGATAGGAAATTGAAGTCTGCATGTACTAACTGATAAGTAAAGTAACAAAAGAGGAAGTATAGACGATGAAGTTTAAATCGTAAAATTGAAATATAACTATACTGTATTCTACCACAATAAATACCTATATATATCAACAGTTGCCAAATTAAATACTTACATTTTATTAACATTGGGGTAAAAGTAGGAGTTTAAACTTCCCACGCATGATACGGTGCCATTACTGGGAAGTGGATAAACCAAACAGTGTCATTAAAAATCGGTGTGATTCCCGTTTGGCAATTATGAAACAGCTGCGATTTTGTTTTTTGATAGAGAGGCAGTGTTTTGCATGTTTATATTACAGCATTTATTTCCACAGAGACCGTGAATACAATTGTACAATTTATATTCAAATGAGCCCTGCATCTGCAAAAGTCAGACATTTGTCCCCTCAGAGTAAGCAAAAACGCCGAAAAAACCAGACAACTGCATCAATCCAGATTCGAACTCGAGCTGTCCGGAATAGAAAGCAAATATACTTGCAACACCAGGCGACTGTTTACCTTTTCATACCAGAAATTACTATTCTCATAGGATCGAGAGTCAATACATCCCCCGATTTGAGGGTGGATATTACTCACTCCAGCTTAAACGATGAGATCCTTGTCCAAATATTATGGTTTTATGAGTGTTGTCGAACCTGGCATAGTTCCGCTACGCGCTTCAGGGGTGAATTGGTTTGGTTGGTGAGGGGTGAATTGGTTGAGGGATGAATTAGAATATAACTAGATTTACGCAGCACTGTGTAGCTTGCAGGTTGAAAGTGTATCCACCAATGTTGTGCTTGGACCAGCTAACCTATTGGTTATAGTGCAATAGAAATGAAAGAGAATGAAGGCATGTCACCTCTCCTGAAGCAGCTCTCCATTTCTAAAATAAATCAACTTTGCGAGCGCCTTTCAAGAATTATTTATATTAATCCTATCTTCTTAAGCAAATTGCTACCATAAAAGCAAAAAGGCTTATGTTACGAACACCGGGTATACTTCCATCACCAGGGATGACAAACCTACATCACCAAAATCTTAAGTTCCTCATACTATTGCCGTATTCTGGCATAACATTATGGCTTAGAATCGTTGTCTAGCTTATAACAATATGTCTTATATCCACATAATTTACTCTACCTATTTTGCAAGAAACTGCTCTTACAAAAGGTTATTCTTGTATATACTTTATGCTACTCGAGGCATTAGCAGAAATTATTTTATTCCGTAGTTCCTTGTAGGTACAACAGTAATAAGGGAATACACTAGATAAGGTGATAATTAAATCTCTTAAGAGCCGGTCGCTATATGAAGGTATTAAAACTCCGTTCTCCTTACATGGGCAGAATGGATAAAATAAGAAAGAAAAACGATGACTACTCATTTGAGAAATGTATAAGAATTGGGAAACTTAAATCCAGAACTAAGAGTATCTCGGAAAAAATATGAAATATACATTATACCTATATTATAGTATATATTTGACATCATTGGTTATTTTAAACAGATTTATTTACATTTGTTGTGCTGAGCATTTGTCTATACCTTACGGTTTACCAGTTATGCAAAAGCTATCCAAAATGAAGAGGGCTTCAGAGGCCTTTACCAAAACAAATTCAACACATACACTTTTATTTGTAATATTAATATAATTAGCATTAGATCTATTAATAAAAATCATTGCAACATTTTTTGAAAAAATTGACTATTATGAAGAGTCTTCGATGTAAAGGTTAGTTTGGGGTGAGTGGATTTTCCAGAATATTTTCGTGCCGCATACTTGGAAAACTGGACTAAATAAACAAATTGCTTAATTGACTATTCGTTTTTCTAAGTTTTGTTGATCATTCACGTACACACGGACAGTTTTCTTAAAGTTCTCTTTTTCCTTTCTCTATACGTACTATGTACCGTATTTCACCGGAAATATATATATATATATATATATAAATGTTTTAGATTCCCTGTATCCAAAAAAGAATTTTCAGTAAAAGGTCCATGTGTCTGTGAAGACTATAACTCAAAAACGAAACGTCGTTAAAATACCAAATTTGGTATATTCCAGGAATATAATACGAAGATGTTGAGTAAAATCCCCCGACCCCCAACTACCCTTTACTTGGAACTTTCTTCGAAAAGTTTGGTTTTCTCAAAAATGACTCTAACGATGCTGATTAAAATGTCGTATATTAAAGATATTTACATGAAAAATAATATGTACATCTTGACTTTTCTGGGAATAGCCTCTGAAGACTACTTTATTCTGGCTGAATTTTACGAAATGTTGGATAACTCCTAAACCGTAAAGGATGGACAAAAACTTACTACACAAAAACGAAGCCCACACAAAACACACAATTTATGTAATATACAGTTTTTTCGTGAAGTTGATCGTTTTTTAGATATTCCTTGTTTTTAGTTGCAGCTTTGAAAAACTTATACTTTTCTCATACGGAATTTGTCATCTCCTGTCCATACAAACAAAGTAACTTCGGTCACATAGCAAGCAGCTTTTGACTATCACTTTAACCTATGCTACTTCATTGTTTTCCTTCTACTTGACAGGAAGCAAGTAATAAGACCATTTCTGCTAATTTTTCTATATTAGCAAGAAGTAAATAGAAGAATAAGTTTTTAACTATAATTTGTTGCAGAGATGTAGAGAATGTCATGTGAATGAAACACATCAGATTTTTTTCGTGCAGTTGATCGTTTCTGAGATATTCCTTGTTTTTGGCTTCCGCTTTAAAAAACTTATACTTTTCTCATACAGGAATTTGTCAACTCGTATCCATACAAAAAAGGAACTTCAGTCACATATCAACCAGCTTTTGACTATCACTTTAACTCCCTTATTTCGTTTCTACGTAAGAGAACCAAGTAATAAGACTACTGTTTCTGCTAATTTATTCTCGATTAGCATGAAGTAAATAGAAGCATAAGCTTTTTAACACTAACTTATTGCAGAGATGCAGAGAAAGTCATTTGAATGGAACACATCAGGTTTCTTTATTCAGGTATATTCAAAACATATATTCCTGGTGAAGACATCAACACACGTTTCTTTATGGTGCTTAACAGCCACTCTTACTACATATAGCACTACAACTGGTGTGGGCTGATGATTATTCGCGAAAGGATATTAGGAACGAACGCAGAGTTAGACACCTCCTCGGCATTTGCCAGTTTTGAGGACTTTTGAAAGCCTGAAACATATCCGGTATGAAGACAAAGGGTTTAAGCTTGAACACTAAAGTAGACTCGTGACAAATATAAGAAAAGTTTCTGTGTAACTATCTTACAAGCAACCATTCCTCCCGATCATAAAGAAACAATTTTCTTTACTTCGCTGAACCGTTGCGCTTCTTTATTGGCAGAGTTTACGTAGTCCGCTAGTTTTATTTCAGTTTTGTATTCCGAGTTCACTGTGTAAATGGATAACAATCCTTTGATGACGTCCAGTTATTCCCTAACTTTTTTATCACCGGAAACAGAGGCAAATCTAAACTCCGTTGGCTTCATCAATATGTCTTTAGTGTGGTTACTTCAAAAATGTTCCATATTAATGGCGAAAAGGAAAGTTTTCATAGTTTTGATCGCATTCTTTATCGTTATTGAGGACAACTTTTAAGGATAAATTTGTTTACTTTTAATTGTTCCATTTATACCCCCGCCTTTAACTGCAACGGTCATATCGGCGGCCTTTTTCTCTGGAGTATAATTGCCTTTCATCAATGTTTTAACTCGAGTACATTTCTCATTGGATTTTATATTTTTGGGTTTGTGTTTGTAAGAGAACACAAACATTTACACTCCAATTCATATTTCCATACTTTAGGGAGAATAGGAAATAACCTTGGGTAGAGAAAAATTCCCATCTTTCCAAGAGGAATCCAGGATTCGTCAACACAGGCACGTGCTGCACCGACTAGCTACGAGACTTTGTTTAAATAACATAAGTAGCTAATCGTAAGAGATGGACAAGTTACTACACAAAAAATATATTTCTAGTTGAAACAAACCACTTTTGTTATATACATTTTTGTGGAGTTAATCGCTTCCAAGGTATTCCTGGTTATTGGTTTCAATTTTTTAACTACTTAAAAAGTTCTCAACCGGAATGTCATCATTGATTTTATAGCTCTTTGATTCTATTCTCCTCCACGAAGAGCGAATCGAATTTGAATTGTTTTTAAAAGACTTGACTATTGCATTAATAAGGGTTAGTATATTCTCTTATTTTCCTTTTGCTTATTATGAAGCACGTAATCGCCGCGTTCCCAGGGTGGATGTGGATTAGTGGACGTCACAAAGAAATGTCTGTCATTCTTGGGGAAAACTGCCATCCGGTCACTCTGTGGTAATGGTTCTTCAATGGATAATGCGTTCTGGGAGGAGCAATTGTAGGATCCTTATCCGGTACTAGGCTTTTAAACCCATCGTCACACATTTGAAGCGCCTTCTGAAGACATGCACGGAGATTGCAACTTTCGAGCAAACCCGGAACCACTACCAACTGTTGACTGCTGCTCCGCTTGCACCCAGGATTGAAGGAAAACATGCTCGGATATGGAACATTATTTGGCAGAATTTATTCTATAAACATATTTTAACTGTTTGGCAAGAGATGGTTTATGAAGTGTAAACGAGACGATTCCGACAGAATAACTCTGGCGCCATGGGCGAGCACAATCTAATCACTGTGCACTCTGCATTTGGTTGGTGCTTAGTAGCTATCTAACCAAATGGTGCCAACCGGAGACCTTACCGTACCTGGAGAAACTCTGGCGCCTGGAATTTCGTTTCCAGAATACCTACCTTCAACGCTGTGTAATTTGGTTGGATCTTGAAAAAGAATATCGACACTGTGGCAAAGAGGGAAGACAGGTTCGGCTTCCTGACACAAGAACGCTGGAAGTTGAAGTCCAGCGATATGCAACCATTTATCACCCGGTTTGAGGTTACCAAACAATATTGTTGACTATCACCTCAACACGAAGAAGCACTGGCAATGTTATAAGGTTAAGATTCCCGCTTCTGTGAGAAGGGCTCATTCTACAAAGGCACAAACACCACCGACGAAAAGAACAGCATTCCCCAAGACGTGAAATAGGACTGACCACCATGGCACGGTCAACACAATAATGACATGAAATAAACACAAACAAAACAAATGTATTTAACACTCAATTGAATTATGGATTAAACCTATTGTAATCATGTATTGATCTAATGATGGAAAATGGTTAATATTAAAAAAACAAAACAAAAAGAAGTTATTTCCAGAAAATTCATGCTATACTTTTTGCTTAAAATTTAAGTATCTTAAACCAAAATCGTTAGAAAAAAAATTGGACGATTTCTGCTAATGTTGATTTCGATTAGTATGATGTACATAAATGAATAATATTTGGTAAGAATACTTTATTTGCAGGCCAGGTAGAGAAGTCATGTGAATGGAACGCACAAGATATCTTCAAGTGGGAAGTCGCTATTAATTAATTTCTCTTCAAATACTATGTACATAGAGAAGATATTGTATTCCAGCCAAAAATTTTACACCGAGATTTCACCGGTAATATATTTTGGGTCCCCTGAGTCCCAAGAAAAAAAAAAAGCGCGCGCGTGTGAGTGTGTGTATGTGTACATCATAGCTCAAAAACGAGAATATCGTTAAATACCAAATCCACCCACATCAAACTACACTTTATATGAAAACATTTTGAAAACTGTATTTTTCGCAAAAAGGCTTTAATGATTTTGATTAAAATAACATACATTACAGATCTTTAAAGTAATATACAATTTATATTTTTAATTTTTTGAAGTCTCTGAAGTGATTATTCATTTGGAAGGATTTTGTATAATTTTCTACACCTAGTAAATGCAAAGCGATAAATGAAAACCCACTACACAAAAATATGTAGCCCTTTAAAATATACAGTTTATTGCAAATAAAATATGTTTGTGTGGTGTGCTATTTCCAAGATATTCGTTATTGGTCATTCAAATTATTCAAATCTTGGTTATTGAGCTATTTAGCTGCATCTCACGTTTACGTGCAAAGTGCTTGGTACTTGAACATTTGATTATCGTTTTACCTTTCATCTATAAAAACCAGATGTGTTCCATTCACACAACTTTCTCTAGATGTTACATATAAAACCTATTCTTACAAACGATTATTATTTTATCTATGTCATCCTAATCGAGATAGCTTTAGCAGAATGTCTTATTACTTGCTTCCTTGTAAGTAGGAGGGAAATAAGGCTAAAGCGACATTGAAATATTTTAAAAGCTGGCTAGTATGTCAAACAATTGCGGTTCGGTTCGCTTTGCATGAAAAGTAAGGTAGCTTAAAGTTGAAACCAATAACAAGAAATATCTCGAAAACGATGTGCTTTAACGAGATCTATATTTTTACCTGTTTCTTACGTTTAACCGTAATGCTAAATTCTGCAAAACTCAACTGGATTTTCCTAGAAAATGCAAAATATATTATTGGTAATGTAAATATCTTTTATATACGGTATTTTAATAAAAATTGTTAGAGCCATTTTTGAGTAAACAATTTCAAAACGTTTTCCATGTAAAGGATAATTTTTAGTGGAGGGAACTTTTTTGTAAATTTTAGTGTCTTAATCTTTGGATGTATTAAACATAAACACCAAGTTTGGTATTTAACCGTCTTATCACATTTGAGCTATGCTGTCCATAAACACACACAAACGGACCTTTTTCTAAAAAAAATTGTTCGGACTCAGAGAATCAGAAAACATATATCTCCGGTGAAATCTCGACATCAAATTTTTAGGTGGAATACAATATCTTAGCTAATGAAATGTGAAAAGAAATGTGTACTGTAGCTATTTCCGCAAAGGTCTATCGCAGTTAAAATGAAATAGATAGAAATATACATTTTCGTAAGACAAGTTTGTATATCCTACTAATAAATGGTAGAATGTAGAGAAAGTTCTGTTTTTTGATCCCGTCTCCGGCGCCGTCTTGTAGACTGAAGTATGTACATTCCCGTTCGATAGGTATTCTATTGTCAGGGAGAAACTTTGAACCTGAAAACCTTTAGATGCGATCATAGACGCATAGAATCGTTGCCCTTTGTTCGTGAGCTTGAAATTGATTGAACTCTCCAGCTAGTACTACTCATCAAAGGTAACGCAAATAAACATAGGTAGAGCGGCAAATAAACACTCGCTTGTTTGCAATCCAAACGAAAGCACTCCTAGTGTCAGGATGGTCCGCAATAAAAAATAAAGCGATGGGAAGAGTAACAATTGACAGTCACACCGAGTGACGAAAGCGTTAACCAACACCGAGATTAAATTGCCCCGTTGTGTGGAGGAAGGCGCCTAAACCGATAGATAACAGTTTCCATTATCTGAACGGCAGCCGAGGCTCTCGAGCGGGTCTGTGACGTCACGCAGTAAACAAGTCCTTCCAGCAATTACTAGGGAAACGTTTCAATTGCTTTGGGATGTGGTACGGGTGGACAGGGAGTGGCGATAATCGATCATGACGTAATCTGCTAAATTATTGAGCCAATTATTCTTCGTCGGCTAATATATATGCAAACCCTATGCTTAAAGCATTCTTTATGTTGTACGCCTAATCTAAAAGAATGATGCCTTCTAAACTCTTAATCTCTTGCAGATGTGTTCTTCCGCGTTTTCTTTCCATCCCATTTCCACCTTTGGATAAGATGTATGGTAAACAAATAAAGCAAACTCAGTCGATAAAAGTGATAGAAATACTCTCTCGTACTCTCGTTATCCTAAGAAGATTTAAGTCTAAAATTCCCTATCTAGTTACTTTCTCTAGCACGTATGTACATTACATAGTGGGTAGACGCCGTGGTCTAGTGGTTGGACCACTCACCTAGAGGGTTCGATCCCAAGCGACCCTATGTGAGATTTTTGGTGGACAAAGCGGCGCAGGGACGCGTTTTCTCCGAGTTCTCAGATTTCCTCCGCCATCACATTCCACTGGTGCTCCATCTTTATTACACGTATCATCAGTGTCATCACCTGCGGTGCCAAGGTAGTAAAAGTGGGCATTAAACACTAAAAAGAAGAAGAAAAAAACAGTGGATAGAGAAGATAATTTCATTACACCCAAAAAATATATAAAGCGATTTTGGAAAAAGGTCCGTGTGTACGTATGTGCAAGTCCGTCCGTGAACACGATAAATTCAAAAACAAAAAACACCAAACTTGGTGTTTATATTTAGTATTCTCTAAGATACGACATAAAGATTTTGAGAAAAATACCCAAACCCCAAAGTACCGTTTACAGGGGAAAAAGTCTCGAAAATTTTGATTTTCTCAATAATGGTTCTAACGGCTTTGATTAAAATATTGTAGGTACATTAAAGAGATTTATATGTCAAATAAAATGAATATCTTGAACTTTCTGAGAATAGCTTCTGAAGACCTCTTCATTTTGGGTGATTTTTTCATAAGTGGTAAACTTTAAGTGATAGATTGAAATGTACTACAAACAAATGTAGATGTCGTTAAAAGACACAATTTATTGAAATACATTTTATCATGATATTTTAAGATATTCCTTGTTATTAGTTTCAGTTTCAAAATAATTAAACATTTCTCATACAAGAATTTGGCAACTCCTGGACATACAAAGAAACGAAGTTCAATCACATAGCAAAAGCATTTAAAACATTTGACTATCGCTTCAGTCTAGTTTTAACTGTTCTATTTATAAAGTAGCTCCTGTTTATCCAGATTAGCACGAAGCCGAGAAAAGAATCACCTTCTGTAAAATTAATCTATTATAGAATGTCTATAGAAAGACATGTGAATGGAACACATTCATTGTTTTATAAGATGCATACATTTTACGTGCATTAATTATGTTATTCTCTGGTTATGAAAATAACATTTCATAATTCTCTTCGATTGTATTAACATAAAGTATTACAAGGAACTGTTTTAAATTAATCATTCCTACAACAGCAGCAAATAAGTAACGACATATTACAAATGGTAAGTATCGATTAGAACACATGGCAGAGTCAAAGATATGTGTAAAAGTGTTTTATGTGTTGCTGCAAGCCTGACTGGCAATGTAGCAGAATGATTTATAAAGTGACACGAATCTAAACACGAAAAAATGCGTTCTATTGGCAACTCCATTGATCCAGTAATAATTGATAATATTCTTACAAACTTAAACGTACCTGGAGGTCCCGGGTTCGATTACCTTTTGAGCAGGGAATTTTTCTTTAACCGGTTATTCCCTATCCATCCAGAGTCTTGAAGTATGAATGTGAGAATGAATGTGTGTGTGTGTGTGTGTAATAATATAAAGTGATTAACCTAATGGCAGCCTATAATTAATATAAAGTCATTTCACAAATTAAAAGCCCCCGATATGAAAACAGCACTTAAAGGGAGCTATATAAGTGAAAAAAGTCTTATGTGTTCCATTCACATGACTTTCTCTACATCTCTGCAACAAATTGTAGTTAAAAAGCTTATGCTTCTATTTACTTCATGCTAAGTCAGAAAAAATTAGCAGAAATAGACTAAATACTTGCTTCCTTGTAAGTAGAAACGATAAAAGGGAGTACCATAGGTTAAAGTGATAGTCA
Source organism: Hymenopus coronatus (assembly GCA_030762935.1). Taxonomy (NCBI): domain Eukaryota; kingdom Metazoa; phylum Arthropoda; class Insecta; order Mantodea; family Hymenopodidae; genus Hymenopus; species Hymenopus coronatus. The sequence goes on along the minus strand of CM060887.1, from coordinate 60,473,207 downwards.
AAAGCTGGTTGCTATGTGACTGACGTTCCTTTGTTTGTATGGACAGGAGTTGACAAATTCCTGTATGAGAAATGTAGGTTTTTTAAGGCTGAAACCAAAAAGAAGGAATATCTAAAAAACGATCAACTCCTCGAAAAAGTGTATATAACATAACTTGTGTGTTTTGACGTGCTCTACATGTTTCGTGCAGTAAGGTTTTGTCTATCTCTTACAGATTCGCAGTTATTCGAAATTCCGTAAAATTCATCCAGAATAAAGTATTCTTCAGAGGCTATTCTCAGAAAATACAAATATACATTTTATTTGTCAGGTAAATATCTTTAATATACGATATTTTAATCAAAATCTTTAGAGCAATTTTTTAGAAAATCAAAATTTTCGATAATTTTTCAAAGTGAAAAGTAGTTGGGATGGGGGCATTTTCTTGAAAATCTTCGTGTCGCATCCTTAGAAGATACCAAACTTAAATACCAAGTTTGGTTTTAAACGGTCTTTTTATTTTTGAGCTATGCTGCCAACAAACACAAAGACACACACACATACACACACAGACGTACAGACACACAGATGGTCATTTTTCTAAAAATGTATTTTTTTTTTATTCAGGTGGTCTCAAAACATGTAGTTCCGGTGAAGTCTCCGTATCGAATTTTTTGGTACAATGCAATACCTTCTCTATACACTATGTACATAGTACGTTTAGAGAAAGTAAAAAAAAATCTGATGTTTTATACTCACATGGCTTTATCTAGCTACTCTACAAACTTCTTACGAAAGATAATTCCTCTTTCAACACCCTGCTAATCGAGACAAACATTAACAACATTTTATTACTTGGTTCATTGCAAATCGTTTCTTTGGTTGGCCAGGAGTAGAACAAAAGAAAAACGGACACTTCCGTCTGAGTAAAGTATAAATACTTCACAATTGAAACTAATAACAAGGAATACCTCGAAAACAGTAAGCTCCACGAAGAAAATATATGTGACCTAACTTGTGTATTTTAATGTGATCTAATTTTTTTGTATTGTAAGTTTTTGTCTATCTCCTACGGTTTATTAGTTAAGCCAAATTAAGCAAAATTCAACCAGAATAAACAGGTGTTTAGAAACTATTCCCAAAAAATTCAAGATATACATTTTATTTGTGATAAAAATGACTTTAATATATGAAATTTTAATTAAAATCGTTAGAGCCATTTTTAAGGAAAACAACATTTTTGAAAGTTTTCCATGTAAAGGAAAGTAAGGGGTGGGTGATTTTCTTGAGAATCTTCGTGTAACATCTTCGGAAGAGACCAATCTTCAATACCAAGTTTGGTATTTAACTGTTTTTTTCGTTTTTGGGTTATGCTGTCCACAGACCCACCCACCCACACACACACACACACACACACATACACGCGCGCGCGCGGACCTGTTTTTGAAAATGCTTTTTTTTCGGATTCAGGAGGTTCTAAAATATGTATTTCCGGTGAAAACTCGACATCGAATTTTTAGGTGGAATACAATACTTCTCCATCCTTATGTACATTGTACATATGGGGCTAGAGGAAATTAAAAAAAAAAGAAGACTTAAACGTATGTGCTTACGACTTCAACTTTATACTGTAGCGTATTATTGAATCAGAACAGAGCAACTCCACCAAATGTGCAAAAACATACTATTTTAAATTAGGGAACCTCTAATAAATCTGATATACTGACTGAAATATTAAAACCTCATTCCTGTACCTTGAAGCTCTCAAATGTATTTACACCTGCATTGGATAGCTCTATTAAGCAACTAAAGACCAGCAAAACATGAACCAGACTATAAATATATTTATATAATTCACACATTATCTATTTTTACTTTCTCTACACGTAGTATGCGCATAGGTGTATAGAGACTTTTTTTTGAGTTTAACATTCTTTATCCTGGTTGATCATACCGGACGATGAATGAAATTGATGAAATGATGCTCAAATGATCTCGGGATCCATGGAGCTTAAAGTTACTCGACATTCATCTGGGGATAAGGGAAAACCCCGAAAAAAAACTTATCTGGGTAACTCACCCTAATCGAGATTCGAACTCACGACCTTTTGAATATGAGGCAGAAACGTTACCACCACACTACCCAGGCGGGCTAAAGCGAAGGTATTCTATTGTACCCAAAAATTCGCAAGCACCGGAAATACATGTTTTCAGACCCCCTGAATCCAAAAGAAAAGCTAAGATGTTCAAGAAAATCTCCCTACTCCCAACTACCCTTTACGTGAAAATTTTAATTTTTCTCAAAAAGGTCTATAACGATTCTGATTAAAATATCGTATATTAAAAATATTAACATGACAAATAAAATGTATATTTTGATCTTTCTGGGAATAGCCTCTGAAGACATCTTTATTCTGGATGACATTAGAGTGCGGTGCAGACTAAATGATTTCAGTATATGTGGATAGATGGCAGAGCATTTTCTGTAACAGTCTGTTTTCATTTTAATACTATTTTAAAATTAAGGTAGTACCTTGTGTTAGGGAAGTTGGACGGTCCACAGGATTTGAAGGATCTCTGGAATGCGCGCCAAAGACATTACAGCCTTAGTTATCCCGCTCGGTGTTAGCGTTTTGTTTCTATGGACTCTTCCTTTTTCTGTCCTCCGAAACGCAAACTTTTAAAGCAATTTTCTGCCTCTGTTGGTTGTTAAGGCATACACTTCGCTTGTTGTTGGTGTTATTCGGATCCTGACTTCTAGGAATATGTTGACATAGCGCTTCTGTTTTCTAAACTTGTTAAAGCATCAGAGAAGTTGGAGACAGGATGTAACAAGGGCCTAGCCAAACGAAAATGGTTTATTTGCAAATATAAGGTCTCAGACTAAATGACAAAAACAGGAACATATATCATTTTAGTTTAAGTTACAGCCAGAATTCACCCTACCCTTATTCCTATGTTTTGGTTTATGTAGGAAAAGGCCCTGAGAAAACTAATTCTTCTGTTACTTTCTCAAAAACATATTTAAAATATAGTACTTTTAGGATCAATGAAAACATTTAAACATAATACCTACCAAGAACTTACAGCCTTACAGAAACTGAAACAGCTAGATAAGACTGTAAAATATTAAAAATATGTTACATTCATATGACTTTCTCTATTTAAAGAAACAATTGTTTAAAAATTTGATTTCTTACATCCAATGACCTTATCTATCTATTCTTGAAATGTTATTTCACTATGTATTTAAAACTAATCAAGATAAACAACACAGCTTATATCATACTTATACGTAGGGCAAGGGGAATAAGGAAATATACAAAATAAAGCGACATTCAACTCTTTTAAGAGCGGGTCACTTTTTGAAGTCTTGAAACTTCGGTTTATATGATCATAATGAAAGAAAAAAAAATATAAACGAATGTAGACTTCTTATTGGGTAAAAGTGCAAGTATAAAGAGATTTAAATCAAAAAAGCAAGAAATATCTCGGAAATGGTTAGCTATTCTATTATCTTGGTAACTCTCCTCCTATATTCACGTTACACAGAGTAAGATTCTTTACTTTCTTTAATCCCATATTACAATGTGCATAAGGATAGCCAGATCATGAGGACCGCATTAAACGGCTTCGCAACGCTGACCATGTCTCACCCTCCAATACTGCACCCCATCCATGACGTCTGTGGACCGAGATGAGGGACGCAGCGGCTGAGCGGTAGGCCAAGGTTCCCCGTGAGCTATCGTGCCTTTGAGCTATATAGGGATAGAGAAGGTATTGTAATACACCCAAAAATTCGATGTCGAGATTTCACCAGAAGTATATGTTTTGGGGTCCCCTGAGCACGAAAAAAGCATTATTAAAAAAAGGCCCGCGCGCGCGTGTGTGTGTGTCTGTGGACAGCATAGCCCCAAAACGAAAATACCGTTAAATAACAAACTTGATATTTAGGTTTAGTATCTTCCAAGGATGCGACACGAAGATTTTAAAAAATGATTCCCCTACCATAAACTACCCTATACGTGGAAATAATTTCGAAAATTTTGATTTTTATAAAAATGGCTCTAACGATTTTTATTAAAATCCCGTATATTTAAGTTATTTATATCCGAAATAAAATGTATATCTCTAATTTTCTGGAAATAATCTCTGAAGACCCCTTTATTCTTGGTGTATTTTGCCGAGTTTGGCTTAACTGCTAAACCGTAAGAGATAATTAAAAACTCACACCACAAAAAATGCACATCACTCAAAACACACAATTTATGTCCTCTACGTTTCTGTTGCAGAGATAACCATTTCCGAGATATTCCTTGTTATTGGTTTCAATTATTGTGAAGTACTTATACTTTTCTCAGACAGCAAGTGTCCGTTTCACGTTTTTTCTACTCCTGGACAAACAAAGAAGCGATTTGCAGTGACAATCGCTTAACGACAGCTTTTAAAACATCTGACTATCACTTTAGTATAGCCAATTCTACTTATAAGGAACTAAGTAATAAGAACATTCTGCTAATCTCGATTAGCATGGTGTAGAAAGAACATCTTTTGTAAGAAGTTTGTTTGTAGAGAAAGTCATGTGAGTATAACACATCAGATTTTTCTTTTTTTGTCCAAAGGGTGTACAATCATAATTTGTTTTGGTGAGATAGGTTTTGTTTTCTGGTGAGTGTTCTTAGTTTTCCTGTCAGCACATGGTAATGGGAACTGTGATGTAAGATGGTAGAAAAATCACAAGAGGAGAATCGCTTTCGGAGTGTAGTTTCTTTTATTTGAGGTAAACATAAATTTTAAAGCTATAAATTTCAAGTTTATAAGTTTAAGTCTAATTCAATGTTTCATCTTATGCTTGCGCTATTCTTTTTAATGACTCAATTACAATATGGTATATCATCTATTTACTTTCTCAACATGTACTATGTACACACTGTATAGAGAAGGTATTGCACTCCACCCAAACATTCTCTACCGAGATTTCACCGGAAATATATGTTCTAGGGTCCCCTGTATCCAAAAACAGCATTTTCAGAAAAAGGTCCGTGTGTGTATCCGTGTGTCTTTGAACAGGATAACTCAAAAACGAAAAGTCGGTAAAATACCAAACTTGGTATTTAAGTTCAGTATCTTCCAGGGATGCGACATAAATATCTTGAAAAAAAATTCCCACACCGTAAAATACCCTTTACATGGTAATGTTTTCTAAAATTTTGATTTTCTTATAAATGACTCTGACAATTTTGATTAACATATCGCATATTTAAGTCATTTACCTGACAAATAAATGTATACCTTGAATTTTCTGGGAATAGCCTCTGTAGACTACTTTATTGTGGATTAATTTTACAGAAATTTGCATAACTGCTAAACCGTAAGAGATGGACAGATATTTACCTCACAAAAAATGTAGAGCACGTTAAAACACATAATTTATGCTAAACACATTTTTTTCGTGCAGTTGATCGTTTTTGAGATATTCATTGTTTTTTGTTTCAACTTTGACAAACTTATACTTTTCTCATACATGAATTTCTCAACTACTGTCCATACAAACAAAGGAACTACAGTCACATAGCAACCAGGTTATGACTATCACTTTAACGTATGGTACTCCCTTATTTCGCTTCTAATTTTAAGGAAGCAAATAATAAGACTATTTCTGCTAATTTTTTTCTCCATTAGAACGAAGTAAATAAAAGCATAAGCTTTTTAACAATAATTTGTTGCAGAGATGTAGAGAAAAACATGTGAATGGAACACATCAGATTTTTAAGTTTGCGTTAAGCTTACGGTTAATTTTCATTGTGAATGGGGATTTAGTCATTGCCACATAGGTACATATAATTGTAATTAGAACACGGCAAGAGAAGGTTCAAATATATTGAGAACTGTCTACACCTCGGGAGTGCAAAGCGGTTAAATGGTTTCGTAGACAGAGATAATATTTCTCTAGGAAGTGTTAGCACGGTGTATCAAATTGGCCGTGCTTGTAGGAAGTTGCCTGGGAGTTGCTCTAATTGCCTGGAAATATCGCGAGGGAGACGGCGAATCTAATTTGTGATTGCGTTGAGGCCTTCAGGAGGAAAGGTAATTGCAGAGATGCCGTAGTCTTGGTATTGTCTCTCTAATCTGTAGCGACAGCTTTCTGCGTAACTTGAAACACTCGAATTAAAGGGATTATACATATGTTCAAAAGGATTGGAATATGCTCATATTGGAGCTATACCTACAAATTAATGAGTAAGGTTCACAATTTTAAAAAAAATATTTTTGCTTTTGAGTGTTCAAAGACGAGGTCCAACATAAATTATATCAATTGTTCGCTCTGTGATCGTAAATGTTGGGATTATTTGTACCTTTTTCTGGTATTTTTCCTCTGTTTCGTTTATTGTTCATTTTTACTAGTCGATAGAAAATATATTATATTTCACCCAAAAATTCGATCTAGAGATTTCATAGGAAATATATGTTTTGAGACGTCCTCAGTTAAGGCTCCATAGCTCAAAGACAAAAAAATGTCATTAAATACCAAACTTGATATATAGGTTCAATACCTTCCAAGGATGCAACAGGAACTATCATGGAAATTCCCTCACCATCAACTAACCTTTACATGGTAGACTTTTAGAAAATGTTGAACTTCTCAAAAATAGCTCTAAGGATTTTTATTAAAATGCTTAATGTTTCATTTTAAGCAAAATGTATATATCTGGGAATAGCCTATGAAGGCTTCTTCATTCTGGATAGCTTTTGTAAAGCTCGTAAAACGAAAGTTATAAACAAAGTTTTGTTAAAAAGAAATAATATGTATAAATCTCAATAAAACAGAGAATTTAAGTAATACTTTTTTTTGCAGAGTTATCCGAAACTTCTTTTTATTTGTTTCAGTAAATTTTACTCCCAAGAGTGCAAAAGACAACTTGATAGCGATAGCATTTAAAGATTTGAATATCGTTTTAGCCTGCTGTATTCCCTATTTCCCATCTAGATACAAGGAAGCCAATAATAAGACAATTTCTGCTAATATTTATCTCGGTTAGCATGAGCATAAAAGAACAGATTTTTGTAAGGAAAGTTTGTTTGCGGAACACCTAAGCTATTGATGTCCGAAATATACATTTATTGATCTCTGAATAATAAATAAACTAACGTCACATTTTAAGAAAAACGTGAGGGAGCGAGAGTGAGAGAGAGGGAGAGAGAGAGGGAGAGAGAGAGTGGGTGTGTATGTGTTTGTGTGTAACCAGAATAGCAAAGCTCCGATGATTCAGCAGAAAGATTTTCATGAAAACTTTCCGAAATTTATTTTTTTCCTGAAAATTTGTACTCACGATGTTTAAAGATATTTTAATAAATAATTAGATGTTTATTTTGAATATTCTGTGCCTTACATAGCGCGTAAACCTTAAGGGATGGACCACATTTTACTATACAAAAACTGTAAATCTCGCTAAATCATATAATTTATATTGTATCTTTATAAATATGTAATCATTTTTTTTCAGACTTAGCCGTTTTTATTAATTCCTTGTTATTCGTTGAGTGATCGAAGACTTAAGGGAAGTCAAAACGGAAGTTTTTATTAGGTTTTTCTTTTAGCCACGCAAAGAGATCGGAATTTCAAAGAATTGCATAGCGACCCGCTCTGACGATTGCTAAAGCCCACTGTAATCCCCTACAAAGAAATATGCAATAATTAAGTACACGTTTATTTTTTTGAATTAACATGAGGTAGATAAGCGTATTTTAAATTTAGTTTGCATTTTAATTATGTGACTGCAATACATAAAATGTCTTATACATAGTTTTCAGCAAATTCATCCTTTTTAACTACAATTTAATCACATTTTTAACTCGAACCGACTACAGTAATTTATATAGATTTAAACACTAACATAATTAAAATTATTATTATAATCCAATAAATGTATAGTCTAATTCATATAACTAGCTGTTACGCAGTAGTATACGATAGTAATGTAGTTGTGTGTTAATAAACCAATACTAATAAGAAGCTTATTTTCTCGTAGTTCTCACCTATCGTATATAACTATCACTAATATCGTAATAATTGTACCTACTAGTTTTAATGCCTGCGCTTTTTGCAAACTACCATGTGGCCCAACTGCCGCGTATTTCACTCGTGCAGATATCCCTTCGTACGTTAAAGGAGTTGCAGAACTCAACGGAGCTATTTTAAATTAAAACCTGTCAGTGAGGATGTGGCGTGATTGCTCTTCGTTTATGCCTGTCCAAATGAGGGACCCACTCAGCATCTCAGCTGATAAAGAAGAGTAAACTAAGATCCCACTTGGTAAGATTTCTGTGTCACCTTTTTGTTGCAAATAATAATAATAATAATTTTATATCATTTTTCAAATTTAAGTAAGCATGCATTTTATTTCTATGATTCTCTTAAAGTGCTTCTTTTCTGGCAAGAGCCATGGACGCGACCCGCTCATTTTCTCGCTGAGAAGCAAGAGGGGTAAAACGAAGGTTTCTTTGCCAGCTCCTCACGTTCCGTTTACCCTGTTGAGTTCTACAACTCTCCCACGAAGTCTGCACTCGTCAAATGCGGGTCGGTTGATCCAATTGGTATGTTACCACACCGTCTCCTCAATAAAGGTTCGCTGTATTCTCATAGAACGTTCACTCTCTGAGTTGAATACAATACTATCCTTAGTCTCCTGCAGTATGAAACTCACTGTGTTTCATACAAATTGTCACAAATCCGCTGGAAGAATAAATTTTTGTTCGAATCAGAAACGCACACAGTAATTCACTAACTTACTGGTAAAATGACCAACCCGCTAGAATTTTTACAGAAACAAAGAGAACGCAAAATTCCAGAAAATTCTGCTTATTTTATAGGGTTTCTAGTGTTTGTGCTGGGTGAGAGCGCTACTTATCTTTGTTTATCTCTAGAACTACCCATCGCTGGACTCCTGAAGTTTGAGCCATAGCTGCTGCATCAAAATATGCATATACAGAATATTAAGTGACAAAAAAATCGCAATTAATGCCGTAATCTGAAAAAAAAAAACAAAAAAACTTCGAAACTCAGAGCAGTTAATGAAAACATAACCAGAATAGAAGTCATATTAACTGTAATAAAACTTAATAAATCATGGAGCGAAAATATCCCATCCAATTTGTTTTTGCTTCACATCTCTTTCTTCTGGAAAACTACCGGACTTGATGAAGGTACTCGGATCACGCGTCGCTTAACATTTAAGATTACAGAGGGAAGTAAAATCTCGACTTGTAATTAACATTTTGGCTGTAAAAAGAAAGAAAAAATGTAATGTGTCCTGTAGATGCGCAATTTGGGGCACTGCAAAAATACCGTTGTACCGCAAAAGCTGGTATAATACGTAAAAGCCACTGATACCTCCACACGCTGTGACTTCACACTAGCTGCACTAGTTGACTGACAACAGAGATTATTTAAGGTTTTGTTTCGTACTATGTATATCTATCCGTAAAACTCTTAAGACATATTTTCATAGCTTTTTCAGAAAAACTCTATCCTTTGCTTTATACTTGGCTTTCTAGGAAGCGATGTTCTTTTATTCGTTTGATGTGCATTTAATGTTGTCAAATGTTTCCATTCTTAAATGCTTATTCATACTACACAACTGGAGATCTATTATAAGTTATCACAATCACAATATTCAAATGTACATAGAACATATTAGACTTTTTAACACTTAATCCGTTTCCTTTCTAATGACAGTTATTACTTTCTCTACACGTACTATGTATTATATACCACCCAAAAATTCGATACCAAAATTTCATCGGAAATATGTTTTGAGATACCCTGAATCCAAAAAAAAAGCATATTTTGAATAAATTAGTTTGTGTGTGTGTGTGTGTGTGGACCGCATAGCTAACAACAAAGAGACTGTTTAATACCAAATTTCGGATTTAAATTATGTATCTTCTAAGCATGCAACTTGAAATCTTCGAGGAAAATCCCCCACTCCAAAATGCTCTATACAAGGGAAAAAAATCGAAAATGTTGATATAAAAATAGTTCTAACGAGTTTAATTAAAATGCTGTGTATTAAATATATTTAAATGACAAAATAAAGTGTATGTTTTGAATTTTCTGGAAATAACCTCTGAAGATCTCGTCATTTTGTATGAGTTTTGCTGAGTGTTACATAACCGTAGATAGCCAAAAACTCACTACACAAAAATGTAGATCTCGCTAAAACAAACTATATAGACCATAAAATGTTATTGTGAAGCTGACTGTTTCCGATATATTCCTTGTGTTTAGTTTTAAAATGCTTGTCTCATTCGGAAATTTCTGTTCGCGCCGTGGCTGATGGTTAGACAGTCGTCTCATACTAAACCGACCTCATGTGGGATTTGTGGTGGACAATGCGGCGCTGGGGCGGGTTTTCAACGGGTTCTTCGGTTTCCCCTGCCATCTCATTCCACTGGTTCTCCTTATTTATTCCATCTGTTATCAGTGTCATCGTCTGCGGTGCCTGTATAGTAAGAACGGGCGATAAACACTATCCACAATATATCGGAGTTTGTCAACACCTGATAATGCAAAGAGACGAATTTTAAAAAACTTTACTATCGATTAGTCTACTGTATTCCCTTATTTCCCGTTATACTTATAAGGAAGCAAGTTTTAAGACAGCTTCTGCAAACATTTATCTCGATTAGCACGAAGATGATAGAATAGTAAGCTTTTTAACAATAATTTGTTACAGAGATGTAGAGAAAGTCATGTGAATGGAATACATCAGAGTTTTGTTGAAGTTCTTCACAGTAATTTATTTTGTAGTCTACCTCGCTGCCATTCATATAGAACTTATAGTATAAACCAGCAATACCGCCGGTTGCTATATGAGTGATGTAACACTTTGGGGGAGTTCCCGCCAAGATGGCGTGCAGAGGAAATATGGTTTACCGTGGCAATGGGCCTTAATAACCTCTGTTATATCCTATGGCACTGTTCGCAGGTATCTCAGTTTATTACATACCTGGATGGTGGAGAGCTTATTTGATTCACAAATTTTAAAAATCTGACGTGATCCATTCACTTGACTTTCTCTATATCGCTGTAACAAATTATTGTTAAAAAGATTATTCTTCTATCTACTTTATAATAATCGAAATAAATATTAGTAGAAATTGTCTTAATTACTTGCTTCCTTGTAAGTAGAAGGAAAATAAGGGAATACACTAAGCTAAAACGATAGAGAAATCTCTTAAAAGCTGGTTGCCATGTGGTTGAAATCCGCTTCTATATACGGCCACGAGTTCACAACTTTCCGTGTGAGAAAAACCAAGTAGGTACTTTAAATCTGAAACAAATAACAAGGAATATCTCAGAAATGCGAAAAAAACATATAAGACATAAATTGTGTGTTTTAACGTGATCTACATTTTTTGTGTAGTATTTGTCTATCTCTTACGGTTACTAGTTACGCAAAATTCAGCAAAATTCATTCAGAATAAACAATTCTTTATAGGGAATTCCCAGAAAATGCAGCATATACATTTTATTTACCGTAAAAATATCTTTAATATACGGCATTTTAATTAAAATCGTTAGAGCCATTTTTGAAAAAATAAACATTTACGAACTTTTTCATGTAAAGGGTAGTTTGGGGTGGGGGAACTTTTCTCAAAACCTTCGTATCGCATCCCTTGAAGATAGGAAACTTAAATACCAAGTTTGGTCTTTGATCGACTTTTCGTTTTTGAGTTATCGCGTTCACAGACACACGCACACAGACGCACCTTTTTAAACATGCTTTTATGGATACAGGAGACCCTAAAACGTGTATTTCAGGTGAAATTTCGGTGTCGAATTTTTGGGTGGAATGCAATACCTACCTTCTCTATGCACATGTAAGTTCATAGTACCTGTAGAGAAAGTAAAAATCCTTTTTTTTAGATACATGGGATCCTAAACCGTCTACTTCCGGTGAAACCTCGGTATCAACATTTTGGGTGGAATGCAGTAGATACCTTCTCTATACACTATGTACATAGTACGTGAAGAGAAAGTAAAAATACTTGTAGTCACGATGGCGAAGAGACATTCCGTAGAGTGTGTCAAGATAGTTTAAGCCTGTGATGTCAATGTTCTCAGCTTAAATATTCTAAAATGAGGAGTGTCAGCGTCACTATACTGTATTTCTGTGGTAAACAAAAAAGGTTTCAACCACCCACGTGTTTGACGGTACAAATATACATCAAAACAGGTACCAAACTCATTAGAGAGGGGCTCGCGTGGATTAGACTAGGAGCATGGAGGAGCACGAAAACTTCTGACGAGAATGGTATAAGAATATGTCCCATTTGCGAGGAGGAAGAGTCGTGGACTCACATCTTGGCAAGATGTAGGGGTACGGAGGAATGGCGGGAAAAATATTTGCCGCGATTTTTTACCACTGCGAATGTAGGGATAGAAGCATGTTGGACGCTACTGGCAGGCACGGAAAACATGGACGGGCTAGGTAAATTTATACTTAAGGCAAGACAGCTGAGATCTGAGGAGGCTGCCAATAGAGAAGGGGGGGGGGGAATAAGATCAACTAAACAAAAGTGACTACAATGTTCTACATACATGTTTATTATATCATACTTAGGTCACTGTTATGCTAGGGTTGTATATATTATGTGTATATATGTCTTTTAAGTGTAATTATCTATTATAAGAGTGTGCATTTATGAAGGTTTACTCTGTGCTGTAAATTTAAATTGCTATATTTGAATATCTTTGTATCTTTATTTTCGGATTCACTCTTAATTTTTATTGCTGTTTAATGTTGCTTTTGACGGTGTATTTCCTTTGTCTTTTTATTTTCGTGTTTACTCTTTTAACTCTTTGTTGTGGTTGTTGTTTTAATATTGCTTGGAATGTGTATTACAAAAGCACGTACGGTCTGTAGACCCGTGCGACTGTTCAAATTCTATGTATGATATTGCTATGTTAATAAATACACTTATTCATTCATTCATTCATTCAACTTCTGCAACAGCAAAGCAGCCTTAACTTCTTCACAATAATTCGAATAAGACATTGCCAGCAATTTTTAATTTTCTCTAGCATATTTTTACATAGTTGGTAGAGAAGTTCATGTATCCAAAAATTGTATACCGATATTTCACCGGAAATACATGTTTTGAGGACCCCTGTTTTATTTCTTATTTTAGAAAAATATCCATATGGATTCTATTTAAGGGCTTCCTATTTATGCGTCCCGAAATAATGCACAAGCTATTTATATCTTACCTCTTTTTACTTTCTCTATACGTGATATGTATATAGTGTATAGAGAAGGTATTGCACTCCACCAAAAATTGGATACCGAGATTTGACCGGAAATATATGTTTTAGGGTCCCCTGTATCCAAAACAAAGTATTTTCAGAAAAAGGTCCGAGTATGTGTCCGTGTGTCAGTGTGTCCGTGTAATTGTGAACACGATAACTCAAAAACGAAAAGTTGGTAAAATACCAAACTTGGTATTTAAGTTTAGTATATTCCAGGAATGCGACACGAAGATTTTGAGAAAAATCCCCCTACCCCATGCTACCCTTTACATGGAACTTTTTACGAAAATTTTGATTTTCTAAAAAATGACTCAAACGATTTTGATTAACATATCATATATTAAAGACATTTACATGTCAAATAAAATGTATATTTTGAATTTTCTGGCAATTGCCTCTGAAGACTTACCATATTCTTCGTCAATTTTACGGAAATTTGCATAACTGCTAAACCGCAAGAGATGGACAAAAACTTACCACACAACAAATGTAGAGCACCTTAAAACACAGAATTTATGTTATATACATTTTTTTCGTGTAGTTGATTGTTTCTGAGATATTCCTTATTTGTGAACTCGTGTCCATACAAAGGAACTTCAGTCGCAGATCAACCAGCTTTTGACTCTCACTTTAACCTATAGTACCCCCTTATTTCGCTTCTACTAGCTAAATTTTGCTCCATTAGACGAAGTAAATAGAATAATTTGTTGCAGTGATATAGAGATGGTCATGTGAATGGAAAACATCAGATTTTTAATATTTACCTCGATTCTGCTTAATATCGGCAGATTGACAGGCCTGCTGATTTGCTTACTGCTTTTAAATGGCATACCATTGTACTGAGTTTGTAAAACATGCGACGTACCTAGGTTGTCTTAAATATTAGACACGAATCTACCCAATAAATAATAGGCTAATTCATCTCGAGACCAACTTTTTTCCAACTTTGCCGTACTATTTAGAGATAATTTACTATACAACTGTTTATTTTGTTATACAAAGCCTTTTATTAAACAGGTTGGTCTTATCGGACGATGAATGAAATTGGTGAAATGATGCTCAAATGATCTCGGGGTCCATGGACACTCAAGATAAGGGGAAAGCCCTTAAAAATACTAACTCACCCATAGCCAGATTCGAAATCACAACCTGTAGAGTGTGAGGTAGAGACGCTACCACCACACTACACAGGCGGGTAGGGATTATTGTTGTTAAATACAGATAACATAGATTCAAAACGTATTCTGATTTTAACAGATTTGTGAGAAGTTCCTCACTTTGATCTCAGCCGTAAGAGACCACAAAATTGCTACTTAACTAAATAATAAACATTTTTCTATGGTTTTAAACTTATTGCAATTTTCAATTTAAATGTATTTTTCAGAAAAGGTAATGCCATAAAATAATACCCTATTTTCCTAATATCCAGTATATTATTACGATATTGATACAAAATCATCCAGAAGGGTTATTGACCGGTCAACAAATTTCATATATGGTACTTAGGAAACTTAATAAAGTTTTCCTTATAAGCCACTGATAAAGAAGTTTGTATAAGAAGCACTTGATCAAACTCTCTTCCACTAAAGGGGCCTTAATAGGGGAGAGTTTCAAGGAAATTATATCCTAATAACTTCGCCAGATCTTGTAATCTCATGGTACGAGAAATAAAAGAAGCTGATGTGTTCCATACACATGACTTTCTCGATCTATTCTGCAACAAATTATTCTTACGAAAGCTTATTCTTCTATCTGTTTCATGCTAATCGAGATAAATATCAACGGAAATAGATTATTACTTATACCCTTAACGTGATTAGGAAATAAGGGAATACAGTAAATTAAAGCGAAAGTCAAATCTTTAAGAGATGGCTGCTTTGTGAAAGTATTGAAATTACTTTCTATTTAAATAAAAAAGAAAAACGCATGGGAACCTTCCATGTGTCAAAACTTCAAGTTTTGGAACATTTTAAGCAATCAAAAGGGATGTTTCGCAAAATAGTTAACTCAAAAAATGATCGGATATTGGTTATGGTGTTTAAGGGAATGCATCACTAAAAATTCTAAATTATTTTTTCCCAATTAAATAATGTAATGTTTGTAGTTAAATTTGTATGTATAACCTTAAAACCGAATTTTCGTGTGTTTTTTAGCGTTTACAAAACTTTAAAGTGTTCCACACGTTGCAGTTTTATTCAAGCTCTCTTAAACTTCTAGGATAGGTTCCTAACAAACAAAAACGGTTTTCTGTCATATGATTTTTTTTTAAAATCTCTAATATTGTTTAAATATTGAGTTATAAAGTCAATAGTATTATATCATTGCTTGAATTTTTGTCTATTTCTTGCTTTATTTTTTTTTTACCTCTAGAAATAATTGTGGTATAAAAATACATATGACAGTTTTGTTCTTGATACTTAAATGCATATGTGGAAAAATAAAAAAATAAGCATTTTCATGATTTTCATTGTGTGGAGTGATTTGAATTTGACGCGAGATATTTAATTTAAAATTTAATAACTCAAAAACTAGTTACGTTACATAAACTAAATTTTAAAGCGTGTAACTACTGTACAACATAAATGCATGTTACAAATTTTAGCCCGATTAGTTGAAAACTGTTTTATTTAGGATTTTGGGTGTTGCATCCATTTAAGAAGACCTAAATATGCTGTGTAGTATGATTTTGATTGTTAGGGTTTACCAGTCATGCAGTGAATGAAGAAGACTTCAGAGGCTATTGATGCTGTTATGTATATTCATTATTTATTTGGATATATTTCAATCTTTGTTAAGATATATTTGAATATTTTTAATTGTTGAACACTTTTAATGCATAAGGATACAAATAAATAGATATATGAAAATTCAAATGTACACAAGGCACAGAAAGAAACCGGCACTGTCTTGTTCCGTACACCGCATTCCTTACCGTTTGTAGGGTACTTTATTACGTCATGTTTTTATTTTATTGGCTGATACTGTCACCTTTCAGGTGAGTGTTCTATATCGAACCAATAGAGCATACCTATGCTGGGTTTGTCAACTCATTCGCTAATAGGAATAACCACCTCCCTCAACTGGAAGTGAGGTTAGGTAACGTCGACTACAACAGTAAGCTACAACCCCTCCGCCTTCCCCAATTAGAGTGACGGAGGGGCCAGCGGATATTGGAATACACGACCTATATATTCCCTACAGACAATCAGAAATTCAATGTCTAATACTATTTGGGCTCTGTGTACACCTGTGTACACAGGGATTTGCAGAAGTATAAAATGTTCGTTTCTTAAGAATCCACTCAGTTGTAGCATTGGGAAACAATTACAGGCATGAAATAACGTGTAGGTTTTGCTTTATCTTAGCTTTTATCAGCTAATCTGTGCATGTGTGGTACTATCCTGCAGATGATCTTAGACCCGAGTATTAGAGGTCCACTTAGTCATTCATACAAGTTAAGCAAGTCCAGTGTACGAGTTTGTGGTAAAGTTCGCTAGGTGAGGAATGAGCGTTGTCGTTTTAGAGATTGTTAATTGCAGTCTCTGGTGCTTTTGACAAATTGCTTCTCTCACAGCTACAGTTTGCTGGTGGTAAAGTTCTCATGTCCCATAAGTCTGCAACATAGTGCATAAGGAAACACTATGCGCACAAGTTGGACTGCAACCAGACAGTAATTAAGTTGGCAGCATTCCCTAAAGCAACCTCCATTTGCCTCGAGCATGCTCTGAGTGCATCTAGCAAACTGGCTGTGTATTCCTTAATGCGTTTATAGTTATTTGTTTAAGACATCATAATAAATTACTTCCTTTAAACATACTATGTATATAGTACATAGAGAATATTGAAATGCACCCAAAAATTCGACACCATGATTTCCCGGAAATACATATTTTGGGTCTCCTCGAATACAAAAAAAGCATTTTCAGACAAAATGTCCGTATGTGTGGGTGTGTGTCTGTATGTGTGGAAAGAAGAGCTCAAAAATAAAATGAATGTTAAATACCAAACTTGGAATTTAAGTTTGATATCTTCCAAGGATGCCACTCGAAAATTTTCAAGAAAACCCCCCACTCTACCTACACTTTATATGGAACTTTTTTCGAAAATGTTGATTTTCTCAGAAATGGCTCTAACGATTTTGACTAAAATCTCTAATAAATAAAATGTATATCTTGAATTTTCTGGTAATAGATTCTGAAGACCTCTTTATTCTGAATGATTTTTATCGAATTTTGCTTAACTGGTAAACCGTAAGAGGTAGGCAAAAACGTGTTATACAAAAAAATGTAGATCACGATAAAACACACAATTTATGTCATATGCATTTTTTTCGAGGAGTTGGCCCTTTTCGAAATATTCCTTGTTATTGATTTCAGCTTTAAAATACTTCCTTTTCTCATACGGAAGCTTGTCAATTCCTGGCCACGCAAAGAATTGGATTTCAATCCCATAGCAACCACATTTTAAAACATTTGACTGTCGATTTAGCCTAGTGTTGTTCTCTTATTTCTCTTTTACTTATAAAGGATCCAAGTAATAAAGATCTTTCTGTTAACACTTGTGTGAATGGAACACATCAGCTTTTCTTTAACTTAAATACTAGCTAATGATTAATGGAGACGCCACATGATGAAACAGCAGATCAGCAAAAACTCATCTTTTACAAACAAACAAAAATTGATGAGTTCCATTCACATGACTTCCTCTGTATCGCTGTAATAAATTATTGTTAAAAAGCATATTCTTATATCTATTTTATGATAATCGGGATAAACATTAGCAGAAGTTGTCTTAATTACTTGCTTCCTTGTAAGTTGAATGGAAATAAGAAAATACACTACGCTAAAGCGATAATCCAATCTTTTGAAAGCTGGTTACCATGTGATTGAAATCCGTTTCTATGCAGAGCCAGGAGTTTGCAACCTTCCCTGTGAATCTAAAACTAAAAACAAGGTGAAAAAAACGAAAAAAAAAACGTTGGACAAGCGTTTGTGGAGTAAGTATTTGTATATCTCTTGCGGTTTACCAGTTACGAAAATTTTGGCAAAACTCATTCAGAATAAAGTGGTCTTTAGAATCTATTCCCAGAAAATTCAAGATATACATTTTAATTGCAAAGAAAGATATCGTTATGTGAAACAATGCAATTGTATTCTCTTTTGCATTCCCTGGTGTAAAAGAAAAAAAAAAGAACTTGGTTGAGAAAAGTTTAAGTAGTTATCAATAAGAAACGGTTAACTATATAAAACATATATATGACATAAATTGTGATTTTAATTAGATTACATTTTCTTGTGTAGTAAGCTTTTGTCTATCTCTTCCAGTTTACGTATTAAATAAAAGTAATCCAGAACGAAGAGGTCTTCAGAGGATATTTCCAGTAAATTCAAGATATACATTTTGTTTATGAAAATATCTTAAAAATATAGCATTTTATTTAAAATCGTTAGAGCCTCTTTTAGAAAATCAACATTTTCGAACAATTAACCAAGTACAGGGTAGTTGGGGGTCGAGCGTTTCGTATCCTTGAAGATACTGATCTAAAATACCAAATTTTCGTTTTTTGTGCTATGCTTCCCAAGACTCACAGAAACGGACATATTTCTAAAAATGCCATTTATTCGGGGGGCTCAAAATGAATTTCCGGTGAAATCTTGGTACAGAAATGTTGAATGGAATACAGTATATTCTCTATCTACTCTTGCATTGGGCATATGTGCCAGAGAAAGTTAAAACAAAAACTAAAAAAAAAAAAAAAAAAAGGAAAGAAAAGAAAAACTTGCACGTGTGTTTAACTGTATATATGTGAGTGTAACTTTAAAACGAAATGACGGACAAATATCAAAGATAGTATTTAAATTGATAACCTTCCAAAACTTCCCTCAATATTTTGTAGAAAATGCGCCGATCTAGATAAGGCAAATTTTTAGATTTTTTTTTAAATAGCTGTAACGATCTTGATTAATATACGAAGTAGTTAAGACATTTACATGTAAATAATGAATATATAATAGGAATACATGGGAAGCTCAACAAGTACCTTGTTTCATAGCAGATGGTGTATTTTATAGACTGCATGTTGCCAAAACAAATGTGGTGGTGATTAAATTAGAATAGATTAAATTAGAAAGCATTCGTTTAGGCCAGGAAGCCACTGTATATAGAACTTGTCAAGACATATACATATATACATATGTTTATGTACTATGGAAAAAAACAATGTATAAAGCTCTTGCTTAAAGATTGGTTACAAAAAGAGCAGAATAGACATATAATCACACCATTTGTATTTGAGTGCTAAAATGTATAAATAAATATAATTTCATTATATGTAACACTGATGTAATGTCAGATGATAGTTTTCTAATTATAGACATAATAGTTATTACTAGTAATTATATAAAACAAAAATATGATTATTGTATTATGTACTCTTCATAAATGTCAACAAATTACAACACGTATTTACAAATATTTTATAGAATTTCCAATGCAAAAATGTATAATTATGCACTAGAGTGTAAAATATCAAAGTATACTTTACAGACCTTGTGTCAGTACTAAACACTAAAAAATTCATTTGACACATTCCTGCAAGTCAAAGTATACATCAGTTAATTTGAATATAAAACACACACACACTAATATACACAACATTTAATTCATTATAATACTTATAAATACAATGATTATTGACAGTATTGTCAGACAGATTTGTCACTTAAATATTCATCTACAGAGTAACATTATTTATTGCAAAGGTACTCTTAATAAGAGAGGCCTTAAAATCCCTGAAATTCCCAACATTTTCTTTGAGATTACTGGGGAGAGGTGATTAGCATGCTAGTTTGGATTTGGCGAACATTTTAGATAGTTGTGCAACATGGTTAGTTGTTCAATGGTAGAAGTGCATTATCGTTCAATGAATTGCTTTTACTTTTGGCTGGGAAAACTTGCTAGAAGATAAAGCGAAATTGGATGTTGTTTATGGAGATTCGTTGCCATCTATGACATTATACAGAGTGGTCCAAAAGTCAGTTTCCCCTTACATTAAAACATAACAAGCATACATATGTATTTACTTGAGCATATAATAAAGAGAAATTCTTTTAAATTGTTAGCAATACATAAACATATTCATTTTGGTACAAACTGTCCGCCTCCTTGCTCAATACATTTCAAGTATTTCAGATTTACAAATATGGGACAGTAAAGGTTTATCTTCATTGATGATATAAAAACATTTTTATTGGACATTCTCAATTCATCTAAATGTCTTTTCGATACACAGATCACAATATATCCTTCAGAACCCCCTACAGACTGAAATTGCATAGCGTCAGATCACAAGAACGTGGTGGCCAATCAAAGGTCCCACAGCGTCCAATCCATTCTTGAATGTGTTATTTAAAACTTTTTGAACGTTCAGTCCAAAATGGGATGGAGCTCCATTTTGTTAACAAATGAAATTCAGAATGTGATTGTTTTCCATCTGGGGTACTGCACAGTTCTGCAGCATTTCTAAATAAACAGCAGAAGTAACTGTTCCTTCAAAAAATTAGGTTATATTAAATTACATCATGGGGGTTTGTGTCAGACTAATAAAAACAATTATGGCGATTCATATTTCCAATTAGTCTGTACATAAAATTAGGACCCACTTCATTACATACTAAAAACAACTCACTGAACTCAAGTGTTCTGTGGTACTCATCTTCATGTAATGCGTGAAGTAATTTTGAACAAAAAGATTTGAATTGTATGTCTTTTAGTATTCTCTGTAGGCTCCTTCGATATATTTCCAATTGCACTAACACCTTCCTAGTTGACTTGTGAGAACTTGTTACAAACGCCTGAGCAAATAACAGAATTTTCATTTCGGACGTTACGTGGTCGATCGGATCTTAAAGCATCTTCAGCGCTCCCTCAAATTTTATGACGAGTTTTCGCAAATGTTGGTAATGGTGCATTAGGAAACCTTGTTCGAAAGTTATCATGAACTCCTACTATCGGTTCATCATACTTCCACGTTATTTGAAGCATGCAAATGCATTGATACTTACTCAATTTATTTGTCACTGCAAATAATGTTGAACAACCAACAGTAACAAAAACAGAGGACTCACAAACAAATGAATGTGTATACAATGTTATCAATGACATCGTGTAATAAATTTTATTCCCATATATCCTCCTGATTTACCTACATAAAGCCGACTTGATGAAGGGAAACTGACTTTTGTGCCACCTGGTATATTGATTCAGCGAATTTAATGATCTTTAATAATCCGTATTTGATGAGTAATACCCAGGACGACCGGCAGATGTTACCGAGGAATAGCCATCTCTATGATTCTCGATGATCATCGAAGGAAAGTTGCAGAGTGTAATGACAATAGGTGTGTCGAGGAGAACGGTCATTTTGCATGATAATTTGAAGATAAATATCGCCATTACTCTTTTTAATTACACTTTTTATCATTGACTTCTTGGAAAAAATACGATTACTGGACAATACTACAGCGAGTTATTAGGCCAATTCCACAAATAGTTGGGATACACGCCCCCATTTACCCACAACGCATCAGTTCATTCATCCGAAATTGTCGCCGCCAAACAGCATGAATTACGTATTTAAAGCGTTGGTGTTTTAAAAGTCGGTCGCTAAATGAAACAATTGGAATTCGGTTCTCTTTGCTTTGTAGAGTAAATAAAAGATGAGACATTAAGAAATATGCCTTCCCGTTTGAGAAACGTTTAAGTAGTTTAAAACGGAAACCAATAACTCGGAACGTCTTGAAAATGGTTAACTCTAAAAAAAATATTATAGAACATACCTTATGTGTTTTAATGATATCTACAGTTTTTGTCTATTAAGTTTTGTGTATCTCTTTCGGTTTACCAGTTATGTAAAAACTATAAGTCATCCAGAAAGAAGAGGTCTTCAAAGCTATCGCAGAAAATTCAAGATATACATTTTGTTCCATCCTGAAAATATCTCGAACATAATGTCTTTTTAATAAATCTCGCTATAGTAATTTTTGAGAAAATCAAAATGCTTCATGTAAAAGGTAATTGGGATTAGGAGAATTTTATTTAAAATATTTGTGGCGCATTCTTGGAATATTTTGAACTTAAATACCAAGTTTGGTATTTAACCGACTTTTCATTTATCAGCTATGCTGCTCACAGATACACACACGGACACGTTATTAAAAATGTTTTTCATGGTTTCAGGGAGTATCGACCAAGTGACCGCATATGAGATTTGTGGTGGACAAAGCGGCGCTGGGTCGGGTTTTCTCCGGGCTCTCCGGTTTCTCCGTTTCCCGCGTTATCGCATTCCACCGGTGGTCCATCTTCATTCATGCGGTGCCATAAGTAGTTAAAGCGGGCGTTAAACACTACAAAAAAAAGGAGTATCGAATTTTTGGGTGGAATACAATACCTTCTCTATTCTCTATGCACATTGTACATACGAGCTAGAGAGAGTAATAAACTACATTTCACTGGTAAGTGTAAAGATAATAAGGTACTGTCATTTTATTTACTGCTACGGTCTCTCCTATTGTAGAACTTTTACAACAATTATAGGTTTTAGATATTGTAAACGGGCCTCTACGGCATTCCCTGATTCTAGACTGTATCATTGGTTATATTCGTTTATATCTAACTGGCCGAAATAATAATGGAAAGCACAAAGGGGCAGGTGGTTCAGTGACATGGTTGTTATTGAACATGTGAATGTTGCTGGCAGATGCCGCAGGGGATCTCAGCAACTACGTTAAAATACAGACAAAACAAACTCAAGCGAAAAGGCAAAACACAAAAGCAAAGCGATGCTTCATCATTATAACCATAAATTGTGGTACATTACTAAATAAAGCAAATTGAATATCCTTAGATGTCCCTAACACAGACGAATACAGAATCTTTGCACCAGCTTGTTCATACATTTTGGATAGTGCAGAAAGTTCCTCATTATCATGTACCTAGTTGAAGGTAACTCCTTACCAAGGCGGCCCAAGTTGGATCACTTGGGATGTGGGGATTTTGATGGAAAAAGAGGCATCTGGGCTCCATCATCACTTTTCCTCATTGTCATACCAGGCGCGTGCGCGCGCGGGCGCACACACACACACACACACACACACACACACACACACTCTCTCTCTCTCTCTCATCCAGAATCAGTCTGCTCTTCAACAATCATCTGATATTTAATATGCTTTTGGTTTTTAGTTATGCTGTCCACACATACTCACACATGTATATTGTAATAAAATGCATTCTTGGATTCAGTATATTTTAAAACATGTATTTTCTATGAAATTTTAGGATATGATTTTTTGAAAGAATACAATAATGTCTCAATCTACTATGTACATGCATGCTGGAGAAAGTGAAAAGGAATGGGAGACACGTGGATGCTAGGAGAGCGAAATATAAATGTGGTCTGAGAGTTTAATAAGAAGTGAAATGAAAGACAAAGAAAGGCGAGGTGATACGGTGAAGTTTAGGAGGGAACAAAATAAATTGTCTTTATAAATACATAAAAGGAGAGTGGGGAAGGGAATGGCTTGTAGAATAAAGTAATAGGTGGGAAAACTAAAGGAGTTACATGGATGAGAACGGGATCAACATAGTCAAAAGTGACTATGCAAGGGAATTGCACTGTGTGTATGGGAAGCACAGAGAGCAGATATGGAAGGAAATAAGCCTGGGAAAGTGTAAAGGAAAAATGGACAGTACACTAGTAACAGTGAAAGTGCCGACAGGAAAAGAATATAAAAGGAAATTAATCGGAATAAATAGTTAAAAATTATGCAAGAGTTAAAGAAAGTAAAAGAGAAATGGATTAGAGAAAAAACAGACACAAGGGAGGACTATACTGAATTCCCTCTAAGAAACTCGTTTTTGTATTATTCCGCATAATGGGTGCACAGTAGAACTCGATTTCTATGCAGTGATTGCATAGTAAATTGATTGGTTTATATTTCAAAATATTAGCATATATTGCAATGAAATCACTAGACTATCCATTAGCGCATTCTGAAGGTAATATAAGAACAAATTAGATATGTTATCTTCTCTCAAGCGCTGTACAAACGGAGTCATTTCTAGCGCCGCTGAATAGTATGTCATCTATCATGGACATTTGCACACACGATACCACATTAATAGCAGTAGTTTCAGATATACAAATGTTGCAAATCCTATAAGCTATGTAGTTATTTTTGCTGTAAAATATAGCTGATTTATATTTTGGTATTGGATTAACTGTTTTTTTCACACACGCCGTGTGTAGGACAGGAGTTGGATAGGTAGAGTCAGACTGAAAAATTCAATGCCATAGCCGGGATTTGAACCACGGATCTCCCGGTCTCTAGCCGGTTGCTCTGCCACTGGGCTACCATGTCAACATGCCGGCATAGCATTGAATTTCTCAGCTGACTCGCAATTTGACCATATTGACCATAATAGTTTACTATATTATAAATCCTGGGACTTAAGTACTTACAACATTGTAAGTCGCCATATGGGTTGTCATCTCAAAATAATTTGAGAACACCTTGTGGTTTACCTGGAAACATGCAAGTCAGTTGAGAAATTCAATGCTATGCTGGCCTTTTGCCATGGTTCAAATCCCGGCTATGGCATTGAAGTTTTCAGTCTGACTCTACCTATCCCATCTACATTTTCTTCAAATGTCTACACACGAATTGGTCCAAGCTGTCATAGATATGCTCATTAAAGCTTACAGAACATTTTTATGCATGCCCCTATAACAAGTAACTATTAGATAACTGCGTCATTGCAAGCATGACCGCGAGGTGCAGTCGGTAAACCGCCTGGCTTTTGGTCAAAGCGAGGGTTACCTCATGGTTATAGATAGATTTTTATTTTACGCTCTTACCTACCCAAAGTCTACAAGTATTTTTAAATACTGTCCTTATTGCTGCTTCCTCTTTTAGTACTCTAATACAATTGTGTTATCATTTATTCAAGTATTTTTTTCGCGTTATCCATTTACTTTCCCCTGCTTGTTCAGTCATGCTTTATTAAATTGCAGTCCATCAAAGGTTATATTAATTTATACTTATGTTGTTCACAAGTTTCAGAATTTGAATTTTGAAGGTTTCCACAAGTTCTATATTTTGTATTGGCCATTTTATTCTTGTTCATATTACAATTTTAATCTCAACATTCCCACCGGATATGTTGCACTGATTGTTCACTTTCCCTGCACAGGTACCTTCCATCTTCCTCAATCTTAAATCGGTTAAAATAGATTTCAAATTTTCATGCCCTGTGAACATTGTTTTACACATTCTTTGTGTATCTTAAGACGTGAAACTTTACGAAGCTATATATGGCAGCTATGTTACGGTGGCATCAGATTAAGCGGTCACGTTGTTAATGGCACTGAGTCTCGGGCGCGCGTCACTCGCCTGCTGAGATTACAGTTTTCGCTATCGTCTGATTCACACCATGTATATGATAAACGAACGTATTAATGCAATTTATTTATTTTCACTTGTGTGTTAGTACAGGCATGATCCAATATACTACAGAACAAAGAGTTTTTATTTGTTTCAACTTTATTAAACGGTAATCTCCGTCTCATTGGATTGCTTTCATGATATTAATCTCCTTAACAGAAGTATAGTTAAT
This sequence comes from Hymenopus coronatus, assembly GCA_030762935.1. NCBI lineage: Eukaryota > Metazoa > Arthropoda > Insecta > Mantodea > Hymenopodidae > Hymenopus > Hymenopus coronatus. The sequence goes on along the minus strand of CM060887.1, from coordinate 60,447,241 downwards.
AAATAGGTCAAGAAATGTAAAAGTACGGATAAACATTAGGCCGGAAAACAATAAAAAACGTCACGTTTTAACAGACGAAGAGATTGATAATAGCGGTACGCGGCTAGAATGTTCGCAAGGAGCGTCTCTTTCAAATTTGATGCAGCAAGCGGGAGTGAGCTATGGATCAGTACAAAAGGCGACAAAGTGTATCAATCTAATCCCCGAACTTAACAAGAACTACAAAACAATATACAGGAAGAAATAACCAACATATCCCAAAACGAATTGCAACATATTTTAATAATGTTAATAAGCTGTCTTCGAGTATAACAAGAACATTTCCAACATATTCTTTGAAAATGTATGCAATGTAAGGGCTATTCAGTATTGTAATTTGTGAAATAATAATGGTTCTAGTTGGCCTCGTCCATTCACCCTACTCGTTTCAATAAAAACGACGGTACGCGCGGGGGAAAAACTGTCGGGAGGGAAGAAGCGTGAGATGGCGACTCCGGTGCCGTTAAAGAGTGTATGCAAAAAGCGGTCAACAAAATAAGCGATCAAAAAGAATGTTGCGAAATAATCGGTCAGAGGATTGTTTTATACCTGAGAGAGACTGGTTTACATTTATAGGAAATCGCAGCTTTGAAAAAAGCGGACATGTATCGTACACTCATATAAGAATAATATCAATAACTGAATTAGCTAAAATTAGGAATATTAGTCTGCACCTTAATCTTATTAATATACGAATACTTAATATATTAAAGACTTTAAGTTAAAGAAACTTATATTTGTCAAAGTAATAAATAGAGAATTTTCTTTAGCAAGTAAGGGAGAAGGCAATTCCAAGAAATCGTTATGGCATTTTCAATCCCTTTTCACCCGTTTATGATAACATATCATTACTGTTCGGACCACAGAAGTATTTGCTTGTGTTTAATAGTGAATGATCCATTAGTTTTGACTGAAGTAGTTGCTGCTAATAAGGGAAAGACTTGTGCGCTTCATAATAGTTATACATAAAGAAAATACAAAGAAACATAAAATTCTGAGAGGAAACAAAGTTCAAGAAATGAGACGGAGGATTATTAAGTAGGAGTGACGATATTTTGAAAGTATTTGAGTACCAGTGTGGAACACCCAATTGATCCTATTTGGAAGTGAAGAAGTGCACATATCAGGTGAAGAAGGGAGGAACAGTCTTCAATATCTCAGCTATACAGAGAAGAATTGGAAGAACTCCACAACAAATAATATGACTTTGTTACAAAAATGCCAAATCAACTGACAGTGAAAAGGAGTTGTATAATCAGAGAGCTAAATTCCTTTGAAGTCAAGGCAAACCTAGAAGCCGTGAAGAAATAATCCTTAACGAAATGTTGAGGAAGAAGGATGGGACCACTTCCCTTTGGTGGACAATGGAGATAACGTTGGAATAATAATTTTTATGGGGACAATTTTTATATAGATGGATTCTTCAAGAGCTGCAGAAGTAAATTTTTCTAGATTTATACAACTCATGCTGACTTTGGAAATGCTGAAGAAGAAGAAGAAGAAGAAGAAGAAGATGTTTCATTCCATTCATTACGTTGTTCTGGTTGATATTTCTCAAAAGTCAATGTTGATTACGAAACAGCTATGGAGCTATTTTCTATATGGCGTCAACTCTTGTGCGAGAAAAAATTATCCGTCTGTAAAGGGCTTTAAACTGAGATCTCATGAGAGCATTCACTGTGGCCACGAGATTGAGGTTTTTATTTACCTCAAGCGTTATTCTTATTTCGGGGAAAGTATAAGGGTTGCTCTAACCACTGAGCTGGCCTGGCAACATGCCGATTTAACATTAAATTTCCAAACTGGCTAGCAATGTTTTTGGAAAATCTCAAAAATAATTTTCGAATTTCTTGTGGCTTATCGGGAACAATGCGAGCCGGGGAATTTAAAATATCGGCGCGTTACCATATTAGCTCAGTGGTTAGAGCAACTGGATGGAGACCGGAAGATCCATGGTTCAAATCCCGTCTATCGCATCACATATTTTAGTCTGACTCGTCCTATCAAGCTCCTATCCTACACACAGATTATGTAGAAAAATTAATTAACAGGAGTTAAGTTGTAAATAATTTCATAATGAGCTTGTAATTAAGATGTACAGATTAATTCACCATTCCCTCATATAGTGTTCAACGCCCTACACACAGCAATGCAAATATGGGCACCAATGACATGAAACACAATGAATATTGGGAAGGAAACGTCCCAGTCCTAAGTTAGTGTAGCTCCCCGGCATCCGCTAGTTATAAGTTGTGAGGAAAACCTGGAGAAAAACCTCAGCGAGGGAGAATTACTGAAATAACAGTGTTTAAATTGCAGTTCCCTTGTGCAAACGTGCAGATCCCTAAACGTCCTCGACGTACGGTGTGTAGAGACAGATGACGACCAATAAAGCTCTGAAAATGCGAAAGCACTGCTGTAATTGGTAAAACTACATGACGATGAATTCTTAATCAGAATCAACAACATGAATGATGTGTCAGTTAAAAGTTCACATGTAATTAAAAGCAAACACAGAGTAAAAACTTGCATGCTGTTTTACACGGTCTGTCCTCACGCAGTAATTTTTGTGTCCTTGAATTGATTAGCAAAAACAGTTTACTGAAACACAAAGGCAGTTACTTCAGCCTTTTGATCACCCTTATTTGGTCTCGCACTTGCTTTGTCATTTCTGTGAATGACCTATAGAGCATCAGCAGCGAGGAAGCTTGTACCTCTGTAGTCTGTACACACTAGACTGCGTTTTCCCCATTCAGTCAGTCACGATTCCACGTGCAAACAGAAGGCTGCTAATTACCGCAATTTGCTTTGGTTGGGACATCAAAGGTCCGTACATCATCCGCCGCGCCTCCGCAAATTTCCCATAGGTAGTAGAAACATATTTTTCCTTCATTAGGGTTTCAAATGCGTACAGTGGAAGCTGGTGTTTAAACGGATTTAACATGAAAGAGTTAAGCATATGCACTACTTAGATCTCATTCATTAAGGATACCCATCTGTGAAAATACTAAAATCTACAATTTTGCTTGGATTGATTTGAAACTTTAACACAGCAATTACAGTATTAAGAATAGTTTACATGCTAATTTTCAGACTTTTGTTCAAAATAGTTCCTGTGGTATTAACATATTTATAGTATTTTATTGTCATTTAATTAAATCATTCCGCTCGATGCAATTCAGTTACAGTCATACTGATAAATACAGTATTAGTAAATTGATGAGATGAAATTCTTATCTGACTATTGGTTTAGGGGGAAAAATTTATTCAAGTGTCCTTTTATTAATATTTTATTTTTGCTATGAAAATATGACGTTTATTATTTAATTACAAGAGTACTGGTGATATTAGAAAAAAATCATGTCATCAATTTTCTTTTGTACTATTTTTATCCAAGCATAAATTTTTTCAAGCTTCTGTTTTGAAAACTGCATCGTGTGGAACAATTTAAAGTTTTAAAAACGCTGAAAAATAAAAACACGAGAAAATAGGTTTTGAAGTTTAACATGCAATATAACACTATTTATTTGTAAGTCTTAGAAGTGCATATTCAGCTGCAGCAATTTTTCATCATAGTGAAAAGTTTAAAGCACCACATCCACTTGCAGTCATCCATCTAAATCGTCACGTGATACGGTTTAAAGCGCTGCATGGTAATAAAAACAACAGGAAATTGAACTACAAGCATTACTTTATTTAATTAGGCAAAACATTTTATTTTTTAATTTTTTGCACTTTTTGATCGATTTTCACATATGGGTATCCTTAATAGGCACGCTATGATATAGAGATACTGAAGAAACTAAAGGTTCCTTTGGATTCAGCCAATTATTAATGCTCTGAAGTTTTGGAAGCATCATGTACACTTGAAGTGTCCGAAGACGATATAATACAATGTTCTTTTTGGATCACTGTGGATAAAAAATTGTGGAATTTAGTTTTCCTTTTTCGCCTTTATCGGCGTTTCTTTGAAACGGGTTCAAATGTATCTTCGCAGTGAGAGGAATGCGCAAGCACGCACAGTCATTTAAGTTCCGTTGGCAACGGAGCGCGCTAATTATTATTGGAAAGGCAGATGGACTGAACCGAATTTTCAGATAACTTTACCTGCTAGTCACAGAACACATTGGAAATGCTGGCCTCATTCGCAAAATTCGACTCCTTTACCCTTGTTTAGGACATTTTGTCTAGGATTTCCTGAGCAATTGTGTATGTGTAATTTGTGATTTTGTCCTTTAGTTCATCTTTTTGTTTTCAGTACTACTGTTTCTTTAAAGAGACACAATTTTATAACCTCAATGAGGCTATTTGTGCTAGCCATGCATTCATTTTGTGGGCCTCCTTAAAATTACATTTGCAATTTCGTCCATTTTAGCCTCTGTTAAAGGTTTATGCCTACCGCTTTTCGGACCGTCATTTACGAATCAGGGTTCACAGAATCTAATAATTAAATCTCCCACAGTAGCGTGATGAGAACATGCCGAATATGCAAAACTCTCAAGAAATTTACATTTCACCTTTTCTGAAATCCTATCACCATCAAGGAATTCGTCCTCAACTGAAACCGCTCCCCCTGTAATGAAAAACAGAATTAACTTCAAGCGCACATTTCTCACAGTATTATCCAAGCAGGAGGAGGGAAAACACTACTTGCTCAAAGTAATTCTCCTCTCCCATAGTTCCGTTCCCAAATTAACCACAGCCACAAGCGTTCGATTTCACTGCGGAGACACTTTTGAGACACCTGTTATATAGCTCGTTTTGAGCCTTTTTGAAACTTCACCTTCTTTTGATTATATTCTTAGTTTTATTGCTGCGTATAACATGTTAAAAGTACTCAATAATTCAATGTTGAGCTATAATCAGAAATATATTTATTGAGGCCCCATGAAAACCAAAAAAAGCATTTATGCTTACTCTAGTGTATAAAGAAGAGAAGTATTTTATTTAATTAAAATTTCCATAGCAAAATTTCCATCGGAAATATATATTTGTGACCTCTAAACCCAGAAGTACTTTTATAAAAATATCTCTATAGTTAGGAACAAAGAGCCTGTTAGCAACCGAGTTAGTGCTTTAAGTTTAGCATCTTTCAAGGATGCGACACTAGAATAATTAAGATAGTCTTTTTTGTTTAATCAAAATGATTATGATGCCATTGGCTATAAGATTTACACTGCAACCACTTAAGGCCTTTTCATGACATATAGATCCCGTTAAAACACGCAATTTAATAGAGATTTTTGAAATATTCTTGTTTTGTTTCAAACTTTTCATGTTTATACTTTTCTCAAAACGGAAAAATGTATTCGCTTTTAATTTTAATTTTAGGGGAGGTGTCGTACTCTACCCCAAAATTCTATGTCGGTTTCACCGGAAATAATTGTTTTCAGAACATTTGAGAACAAAAAGTGAATTTTTAGAAATAAGTGGGTCGTGTATGTGTTTTGTGTATATATATGTGTGTGTGTGTGTATGTGTATGTAAGTGAACGCCTTAACTCAATAAAAGGGAAAGGTTGGTTAAATTCATAATTGTAAATTTAATTCCATTTTCCAAGGATGTAACACGAACATTTTCAAGAAAATATATGTACATATATGGCTACACGAGTTTGATTAAAATGCCATATGTTTTTAAAGATAAATTAAGTATTTTTCTTGACATTTCTAGGAATAGCTTCTGAAATCCTATTCTGGGCGACTTTTGCATAACTGGTAAATAGTAACACACAGATAAAAACCTATTACACAAAACGTTATTATCTCTTTAAACACACAATTTATGTCTTATTCATTTCTGATAAGGTTGACCATTTTCTAGTTATTCCTTGTAATTGGTTGAAATTCATTTTAAAAATAATGAAATCGTTAGTGTCATACAAAGAGAATGGAATTTTAACCATCACAAAGCGACTGGCTCTTAAAAGATGTGACTGTCGCTTTAGCCTAGTGCATTCCCTTATCCGAATTGTACCTACAAATATTTTCTTTTTGAGGTTTAATCTATGATACTGCCAAAGAATTATACTAACATAAAATTAAGTAGATTCTACAGCATTTGTAGAACAATAAGAAGAATGTTACAGACAAATTTCTACAATAGTACCAACACTAATATGTGCAAGTGAAAACTGGGCAGTCAATTGATCAGATAAAGTACAAATATAAACAGGAAAAATGAAGTTCCTGTGTTCAGTAGCAGGTAACGATTATTAGATAAGAAGTATAATGAAGGAATAAGAACAGAATTAAACCTTTACAACTTAACCAAAACTTTCTGGCTCCATAAAATCGAAAGAATTTCACATATCAGATTGTTATCAAGAAACATGGGTCGATCAATATTAAGGAAAGACTCGATCTCGATGTGGAAACAACAGGGCCAAAATCTATAAAGTAGAAGAAGAAAGGTTATTTTCCTCTGTGTTCGAAAGTATTCAAGTTCCCACTCTCCTTTCCACTTTTTATTTATCACTACCGAAAAACATGGCATGCAATATAGCTCAACTTCATTTGTACCAAGATTAAAATACAAGGATCGTTTTTTTTCAACCTCCGATAGGCTATAAATAAAAGACAAGTTCAAAGAAAACAATTATTTTATTACTAAAAAGTTTTGCACACTTATGGTTACTTTTCAACATAATCACCGAAAAGATTGAGACATTTATTGTATCTGCACACAAGCTTTACAATACCCGCTTCAAAAAATGTTGCCGCCAATGATTTCAAATGAGCATTGACGTTGCTTTGAAGATCTTTGTACATTACGACGTTTGTGGAGAGCCATTCAAAACAAACGAAGAGGAATGTTGACTTCAGGAATTGTGTTGATCCATGCACACACTACTAGCACAACCCGTCGGCTCCTTGACCAATTTCAATGGGACATTTTCCATCATACAATACTGACCTGGCACCCAGCGATTTTCACCTTTTCCCTGAACTGAAGACGTGGCTAGGAGGGCACCACTTTCAAACCAAACCTTGTTAAGGGGCATTGGGAGTAACATTTTGACCTTCGATTATCCAAAAATAAAATATATATTTTTATAGGAAATAATTGTTGAAACATTTGGGTATCCATATAGAATAAACTTTTAGCTGTCCTCTTACTTCTGGCTTTACAACCATTTAAAGATGATACAATACACCTGATTGCTAGTATATCATTTCATAAAAGAACGATTTTCTGAAAATTACATTTTCAAACCTTCAAAAGTTTCCACGTGTCTTGGGTTTTGTTTAAATAAAACCTAGATTTCCCTGTATATACTAGAGCATCTATTGTGCTATTTCTAGTAAAATGATTATAACACCATTATTTATTTATTTTTTTAAATTTATAAAGTATGATTTAACTATAGAACATTAAAATTTCTAACTCGTCTAAAAAATTGTAATAAGTTACTGTTCAAAGCTACTAAATTACTACATTTAAAGTTTTAAGAAAATACCAATAAATTTTCTCAAAGTTTGAGGCGCGTGGTAAATTTGTTAAATAATACAATTGCGAAATACAATTAATGAAATAATGTAGAGAGTATCTACAAAGTATTGGACGATTTCAAATGGCTATATTTACACTAACACTTAATACAAACAAACCAGCATACCATCCTTGAAATGTAATTTTATTTTCACCTCAGATGCATTGGATGTTAGACCACATGTAATACCGCAGATGCCGAGCCAGTGACCCAATTCATGTTGTACCCTCTCAAGCATGTATTTTGTGATGTTCTCGATGGCTGCGGTATTGCGCCTTCTCAATTCAACCAACGTCACTGGAAGTGGAGAGATACAAACACTATCTTTGGTGTTACCCCACCGGAATAAATCACACACTGTAAGATCAGGTGAACGCGGAGGCCATGTGAAATAATTGCTGTCTGTGGCTGTTACACGATCAATACAATTCAATGTACACGTTTCTCACTTGGTGATAAAAATAAGATGTACTTCAAACGTATCTCATTCAGATGTTGGTATGACAGTTTATTTATGTCAAGTATTATTAAATATTCAGCCTTACGAAATCGTTCAATAAATTTTACACACACCGTATATCTTGAAAACTATTTAATCAGTTTGAATGCAAGTTGGTATTCCTATTAACATAATAGCAATGCAATAACAGTAAAATGTTCAGAAAAATCTATGAGGCAATATAAAAATTTCTCCTCCAGTGTCCCTTAAGAAAGACGTTGTGTATATTGTTCCTTTTTACTCAATAAGACTATACTGAAGGCTGAAACGATGCAGAAATATGCCTCTAACCTATTGTGACAGTAGTTTTTCAGGGTGTCAATTAAGGGCTGAATTATCCACATGCATTATTCCTTGCTCACGTTATTCCTTTATTCTTTCCGGCCGGCGAGCCCTTCTGCTAGATAGGAATCACTCGGATTTTGGACTGAGGTCATTACCATGTACTCGTTAGCGGAAAGCTTGCAGTTAGAATCCTACCAGGATCGTGTACAACCATGAACGAGTCTGTTTTCAGGTTTCCTCATTCCTCATAAATGCAAATTCCAGGAAACCACACTGAACTTAGAACTGGATACTTTCCATCCCCAATTTAATTACCATTTCATTTTTGTGTCATTAGTTCCAATGCCAGCAGTGTCGTACGAGTAAGAAAGTCATTAAGTTTCCCACAAAACTCACTCAGATTTTCCATCAGACCATTCTCAGGTTTTCCGGAGGTCTGGGATGGTCATTTCTTGCCTGCATTAAACGCAGCTATAAATTTCATAAATGTGGTCATTATGTACCATTAGGCCTAATCCCGTTATTTAACGTTGACCATTGAATTGTTTATAATTTAAATTGCGTAATCTTCATTTTTGCACCAAGGATTTATTGTCATTATTTGCATCACCTTATTAACTCAGGTTATAAAAATAAAGACATGACAGATTTTATCATCAACTGCTGTGAGACGCTAAACCCCAAATTTTACCACATGTCAAACATCTTCTTAACTATATTTAACCGTGTAAGAAATTAATTTCTTTGTTCGGTTTCTAGCATGGAAGAAGAATTCTATTCGACCCGAAATCTCAGCGGATGTTTCAATAAATAGGAGGAAAGTATCAATATTTAGGAAAAAACATTGAACATCCAGTAAAGAAATATATCGAGAGAGTCTAAAGGTGTAACGTGGACTAGAAGTTCAGAGTGTCATGACGTCATTGTTTTGAATCATTTTAAAGCGAGTGACAGCTCTAAGCGGAAAGACGAAACGCAATACATGCTTGGCGGAGAAGTTGCTTAGCAAGCACGACATTCCATCCGAAGAGTATATATACTACCTACTGTAAATTAATTCTGAAACCTAGACCAAATAACTTTCTTGCATTGACGGATGCAAAAGTGTAAAATAAAGTCAACAATAAAATATGCTAATCTCCAGTGCATATTCTAACGTCCATATATTCCAAAAATATTATATATCTTTTTTTTATCATTCGGAGCAGGGTGAACACTGTTGATAATTCATGTTGCCTTAAGCCAGCTTTGATAACAAGTACTCCACCTAAAACTTTCATAGAGTTTCGATATCTACCGAACAAAGTAGAGTGTGAGAAAGGTTTGATAGGACATATGCAGGCGGAACAGAACTTCTTAGGCATACAAGACACACGTCTCTATAAAAATATTAGGCCGATTGCATTCTAGACTTATCAGCTAAATAACTCGAGTCATACATACATCATGTCATGAGTACCTTACATGAAATAAAATAGACGGAAAATGTGTTAGCTCCATCTTCTCTTAATCGAGAGCCACATTGCTTTTATATCATACCATTACATTCACTTCATTAAATACAATTCACAAAATGTCCTTAAGAAGTATAATGGTCCCTCACACCACACCATAATTGTGTGACAAACGCAACGCGGCAAGTATTGTCAAACAATGTAGCACTTTCACAAGAATGCCATGTGAAGTTTGTTGGCACTTTGTTGTGCTGCGATGCACCTCAACACTCTAACCCAAGTCGCGCAGCGTGACTTTACGTCAAGATGGTAGCCAGGTTATAACTCAGCGTCCTTGCTAATTATGCTGTCAGATTCCTTCCTGCTGCCCCACATTAATTGCTCCTTCTCTCTTCCTCACTTCCTTCCTTTTGTCTCATCCTTTGCCGAAGCCCAGATAAACGTTTTCCCGCGTGACGGATGACAGGGTACAAAGACAAATGAATAGAACTTCTGTATGTCTGGGATGCATGTATGTCCTCAACATACATTCGATGCGTATATATGCTCACCAAGTGCCTTTCTAATTTTGGGACTTTTCACTAAATTCTTGAACCTAATGTAGGTAATCAACTTGATTATAATCTCCCCATTCTTAAAACCCAAGTTGATGCAAATACACAAACTCAATATTAGTTCATCATAAGACAAGGAACACCGTAACTTACAAGGTAGAATGGGTATCCATAAAGATATTTTGATAAATGTTATATTAACACATATCCACATCGGTGTATTAAATTATTTTTCTCTCCGATTCACAGTTTTTCTAAAAACATATCACATAATTTATTACCCGATGTGTTCTGCATGGTCGAAACTGATCTTTTAATACATACAATTGCTTTTGCCTCTACCTGATCACGGTTCAAACTTGATTTGTTGACCCAAAGAGTTTCGGATCATTAGCCTTACAGAAACCAATTGGTATAACGTTCCTTATTACGAGGCCTGCCCACTTTGCATTACGCCTTTCAATACTCCCTTCTCACGCTCTCAGATAAAATAAATATGTATGGATCGCGTGTGCCACCTTGTTTAGAGGTACCAACCAACCTGAAAGCACATTGCTCTAAATAACTAAAATGGTTAGTTTGAAAATGAAGAAAACATGTATAAAACGTTATTCATTATCTCAATTATCCATATAATTCGGCACTTGTACCCCCAAGTACTGTACTGTATATCCTCTCAAAATTTGCGTAATTATATGCAGTTTTCAAGAAGTATATTAATCCAGTTTATAGTTAATATGAAATAATAAGAAAATAAAAGAAAACTAAAATTAGTTGTTGCGTCCGTTTAGTTCTCTGTGGTTTAGCTGATCTATAGTCTGCATGCACACAATATTAATGAGAAATTGCTCCTCAAATCTGATACGAATGCGAGGTCAAATGGAGGAGTACAAAGTGCTTTATTTATATCAATTCTGATTCTAAGGCTAGATCGATTCTAAATAGGGTAAAGACCTTTTAAATGTTGGTAATTTACTTACAGTGGTGGCAAATAAGTTTAATAGAATGGTAGGGGTAATGGTACAACGTGAACTTCGGCGAGCATGTGACAGTTATGAATGCAGTGTCTACTATCGTACTGGGTTTCTTTTGCCGCAATTTAGGTAAACATGAACATCTAAAGTACTCTCCATATCTGATATTTCACAAGAAACATTAACTGTTGCCAAACTTCACCTCGCTCCGATAGAATGTTCTGCGTCTTTGGTAAATGATATCACAACTTAATAAGGTTTACTTGACAATAAAATAGTAGTGCAGTTTCTGAGTTATACTTCGTGTTAAACTCAGAAACTTCAATACTGACTTTGTTTCCTTTTTCTGTCTCCAAATTTTTATTACTTCAACCTGGAGGAAGTTAGGGTCATGTTCCTACAGTGTGTTTACTTTTCACTGTGGCCACCGCGCGGATGCTGGAACGCCGGTCGCCGCAAGTGGACTCCTCTGAAATTATTATAACATCCCCGCAAACTTCTCACATTCTCATATTTACATTTACAATGATAACAACCACATATCTTATAAGATATCTTACAAAGGTTATCCTCTACGCACCATGTATTTCTGACGTCTTTTCAGGGAATGTTCTTTCATACTAGAAAGTTTAGTATCCGTTAGTGATGAATTTCTCACCTGGTGTTTTGTTTAAATCCTCCACACTCTTGTTTTGCAAGTGTCCCATTGATAAAAGTCAAACAGAGTTAAAGCAGGGAATCTTGAGGGCCATAATTCGTTATTGATTACTCTATATTCAAACATTTTCTGAATTATATAAAACCACTCATCAGCTCTAGGCGTAGTAAGCCATTGTTGCGGTATTCAGAGTAGGTCAGTTTTCCAAAAAATGCTGTCATTTGTGTACCCCTCTGTATTTATTGTTAACTAAATAATAATCACCCTATTACTCTCTATGTATTTACTGCATACCAATTTTCGCGTTATACATGCTAATCTCGTGCGTGAAATTGGGTTTCTGTGTACCCCAATATCTCTTGTTTTTTTCTCTCTCTCCAACGAACGGCATATAAATGGAGCCTATTTGGTCTGAAAACAATTTTAAGTCGGGACCAATTATTCCATCAGTTTACAAAATCTAATCAGAGGAGTCATGCGATGGTTACATGAGTATGTGATTTTGATACTTACATGACATATAAGAACACTAATAATAACGGATACTTGGAAATGATGAGGATTTTCATAAAATGTATTTGAAATAACATGTTTTAAATAAAACTTTATTTTTGGTAAACTGTGTTCTTTTATTTAAGATTTACAAGTTATAAAGGTTAGCTAAGTATGAAGAATCTTTAATAGGCAATTTGAAACATATAGGTTTTTCTTTGTCATGAAAACTACATATATGGTACTTTAATTCAAATTATTTGAATCATTTTTGAGAGACTAAACAATAACCCTTTCATTTTCATTTAAAGAATAGGTGAGGATGGAAAATATTCATCTCATATTCCTGGTTGATACTGAACTTAATTAGCAAGTTTATTATTTACTCCAATTTTCGTTTTTCAGTTTATAGGTTGGCACACAAGCAGACACACACATAAACATATACAAGGATTTTACTTAAAAATTAATTTTTTAGAGAACCTCTCGACGTGTATTTCCGATAAAATATCGTATTATTTTTCAGTGGAATGTAATGCTTCCTCTACTTATGAAAGGAAAGTGGTCGGCAAAGTATTTTGATAAAATTATTGCTATCCCATTTTATGGTAACTATTTGAGCTTGGAATATAGTATTTGTACATAAATACTGTATTGTTGTATCCAATTTAAAAATAGTTACAGCAGTTCTAAGTTCAAGGTAGGATACAATAGAAATACTAAACCATTCTGGATACTTTCCAGCAAAAATTAATAAACAAACATATAAATAATGATTAGGAAAAGGCGTTTCTATAACGACCGATACAATGTTCTCCTTACTTGCCAAATGCAATACGGGTCGCGCCTTTATTTTATTTCCTTACCCTGGACGTGAACAGTACTTTCAATTAAAAAAAAATGTGTCAAGTTAGCAAACTGCGACTGAACACGTTCAATTTGCACGGCCATCAATAAAATCCTAAGAGGTATGAAACGAATGAAGATCTACCATTTAGAAAAGTTAAATTATTTTAAACTTGATACCAATAACAGAGAATACCTCGGAAAGGTTAACTTCACAAAAAGTATATAACATAAATTATGTTTTTAACAAGATTTATACTTTTGTTCAGTAAATTTTTGCCGATCTGTTACGGCTTACCACTTATATAAACGTCTCCAAAATGTAGAGGTATTAGAAATATATTCGCACAAAATTCAAAGAATATATTTTATTTTTATGTAACTATCGTTATTACAGGGTATATAAATCAAATCAGCCAGTTTTGATAAAGTCAAACATTTCGAAAATGTATCCAATGAAATCGTAAGGGTGGGGATATTTCTCTTGAAATTTTCGGGTCGCAACTTTGTAAGATGCTTATCGTAAATACTTATCGTAAATACTAGATTGAAGTTTTCGATTTTGAACTATATTGTTAACAGAAGATGAAAAAAAAAAAAAAAAAAAAAACACACACACAGACACACAGAGGCCTTTTTATAACGATGCTCCTCTTTGGGTTTTGGGGGTCCTAAAACGTGAATAATTCTAGTGAAATATCGGTATAAATTTTTTGGGTGGCAATACCTTCTCTATTTATGTACATGCTAGAGAAAATAAAACTGAACTTTGTAGCAGGGGTTAAAAGGCGCTGCTTGCCCGGGACCAGATCAGTCGGTCGAGCACTTCTTGAGATCTCTCTTACTCAGGGCGTGTACTTGGCGCAAAGAACAACATTTTGTTTTCTTTGGTACACAGCTCGCTTTTATTCAAAACTTTTCAACACAATTTTAGAGATAGCCTTCTTTCTTTTAAAACTGAAAATCATCTGTAATTTAACGACTTTATTCCCAACGAAATTATATATGCTTTACAACAATCAATGGACATTCTTTATAGCTCAAAATAAAATGTTCCGGACAATGACTTGCCCAATTCCCAGTAAAAATCAACTATCTCGTCGAAAATTGTAACTGGTATATTCTCCAACGTAATATTACTTCGAAGCAACAAATACGTTAATCACTTTAATCTTCCTATCTGATGAGGAAATGTTATCTCTCAGACTTAGTTTCTCGAGGACCTCCTTCCCCGGCGAAGTCAGAAGGAGAAGTGTAAAAAGCTTTCAAAATTTTCCTTGGTTACTGCAAAAACATTTTTCGTAGCTAAAACAGGTTATTGACACAAAAGTATACAGTTCGTCACCATATGAAAAAATCGGCTGACGAAAACTAAACCGCAACGAAGTTCTATCTTCTCAAAAAAGTAACCAAGGTGTAATAACATAAAATGAAAAAAATGACGGAAAGAGACGTGTTCTAAAGAACATGAAATTAAATGTGGCGATTGGTAGGCAAATTGTGTAAGAATAGTTTGTATGCCCTCTAGAGAAAGTCATGTTAATGTAACACATGTTTTACACCTTATACCAGAATATTGCACGCATAAGATATCTGATCTGATCCATTCACATGACTTTCTCTACATGTGTGCAGCAAATTATTGTTGAAAATTAGCAGAAATAGTCTTATTACTTGCTTCCTTGTAAGTAGAAGCAAAATAAGGGAGTGCCGTAGGTTAAAGAGCTGGTTGTTCTTTGACTGAGGTTCCTTTGTTTGTATGGACAGGAGTTGACAAATTCCTGTATCAGAAAGGTACGTTTTTTATGGCTGAAACCAAACACAAGGAATGTCTCAAAAACGATCAACTCCACAAAAAAATGTATATAACATAAATTGTGTGTTTTAGCGTGCTCTACATTTTTTGTGTGGTAAGTTTTTGTCCATTTCTTACGGTTTAGCAGTTATGCAAAATTCCGTAAAATTCATCCAGAATAAAGAAATCTTTACAGGACATTCCCAGAAAATTCAAGATATATATTTTATTTGTCAGGTAAATATCTTTAACATATTACATTCTAATCAAAATCGTTAGGGCCATTTTTGAAAAAAACAAAATGTACGAATAAAGTTCCATGTAAAGGGTAGTGTAAGGTGGGGGAATGTTTCTCAAAATCTTCGTGTCGCATCCCTGAAATATGCTCAACTTAAATAACAAGTTTGGTATTTCACAGACTTTTCGTTTTTGAGTTATTTGGGGGTTTAATAACATTAAATATTTGAGGATTTTATATAACTTTTGTTTTAATAATTGCTCATGGTTTATGTTCTTCAGGATTATTTTGTTTAGCGAAAAGGTGCACACGCAATTTTTATTAAAAGGGGAATTATAATAAGATTATTTCATGTTCTATTTTTTATAAAATAAAATATTTCATAAAGGTTGGTTTTTAATGTTCACAGACACACATACACTCGGATACACAGGGACCTTTTTCTGAAAATACTTTTTTTGGATACTGGGGATCCTAAAACGTATATTTCCGGTGAAAGTTTGGTATCGAATCTTTGGGTGGAGTGCAATACCTTCTGTATACACTATGTACATAGTACGTGTAGAGAAAGTAAACAGTTCTGGACGTGCTCAACTGCTTGGATAAAAGAGCATCGTCTGTAGTTATTAAAATGTTTGATTATAAAGCTGAATCGTCTCTGACTAAAGGGACGTGGTCAGTATTTATCCTTTTTCAACACGCTGAGCATTTCTCTTAGTACGAGTAAATTGTAATTACACAACACTGCATTTTACGCAATAGAAGCTCACTCGCTCATGCACTAACACGTGCATGCGTAAATGCTACAATTTCTGTATTAGCATGAAAGGTTGCCGTAAAGCTGTGCCATTTTAATAACGCAATGTACCCAGCTGCCATGCTTCCCATATTTTGCTCCCATAGAAACTTCAATTTGTGAAAGTGAATGTAAATGAAAACGCTGTTTTATGGCTGTTTCACATGTTTACTCTCTCAAATAAAATGTTCACTCCTGCTACAGCATCGTTCGTTGCACATTGTTAACCTTTACGCTGCAGAACATATTTTATATTGCAAAACCTGATTGACTGCCTATCATCAATGTCATTATGATTGTCACTTTCATCATATTCCTTGTTGGCTGAAATGTAAACCTCTAAGTACAATTAACTAATGGATGATCGGTGTTGAGGTAGTACATGTATCACGAGATGAAAGGTTATCTAAAAGGAATATATAAATTATAACCAATATAATATATTTATACTAAGAGGGGACAAATATACATTGAAAATGGCTAGGGAATGAATATTGTAAAACAGGTCTAAGAAGGCAAGGACAAACAGTTGTCACTAGCTAACAAGCAGGATAGGTAGGATAGTACCGTTAAGGGAAGGACATTGATCTAAAGGGGTGTGGTTACAATTCCCCAGAGTGGACATAACAAGGAAAACAGAAACATTTTCTTGCTGGTCTCACTTTTGGCACTATGCATAAAACATTTGTCGAGGTAAGACATGATATTTGGGTCCGCGGTTGAGTACCTTTAGTTGTGACAGAAATAGTATTAATTTCATACGTCAGAATACGGACGAAATCACAGCACCAAAAAACGATCAAAATGGTGCGAACGAGTAAAGCTTAACTTAAGACTAGGGAATTTAGGAGGTGTGCGTGTGTGTTCCACAGCAAAAAAAGGCTGAACAAGATTAATAAATGAGACCTCCTATGTTGCCGCTGCAGTGCTCAATGGTGTTACTGTTTATTTCATAGTGTATGATAAATTATTTCTGAGGACATTCGAGAACATGGAAACCTGCCGATACTCCGGTTTCCTGTAACATTTTAGTGGTAATTAGTTTATATCAACTACAAGGACAATATTTTGATTTTGTAATATTGAAATGTATCTATATGTTAATTTTGGCCATTACAGTGTGAAGATTGTTTTGCGGAAGTGATTGGTTGAGAATAAATTGATTTTTACACTTTTTGGCAATTTCTCAGATATTCCTCTCGGATGGACCGAAAATATGGCTTCCAGTTTTGATATTATAATCTCATTGGTTAATTGTTGTGTTCAATGGTATAGTCAACGTCATGGTCAATAATTTTCATGGATTTGATCATGCGTTATGCATTATTTTGTCGGCTCTAGTTGGTTTATAGTAACTGCTGTGAAAATGTCTGGGTTGTCGTCTTTTATTTTCGTTGTTTTGTGTTATTGGGTACTTTGCCAGAATAGAAAACTTTAAATATCAACTAATGGCAAGAGTTTATGCATTTTTTGAAGCAACAGTTATTTTGCAACCGCAGACTTTAGGGTAAGTTTGCGACATTATTTCCAGTCTTATCCTGAAAAAGGTCCTAGTACAAAAGATGTGGACGTGGAATATTTATTTTATAAAGGACGCAAACTGCGAGGCCACTACATTGCGTAGCCGTGGTGTTTTTGAAGCTACTGTCAAATGATTCTTGCATATTGGAGAACTAAAAAGTAAGCTTCTGAAGAACATTTTTAGATATTATTGAACAAGATAATGAAACTTTGTTGACTTGCAAAAAACTTTAGCCAAAGTAAACAATTACTGTTTTTATTCATATTGTCAAAATCTGCTTATCATACATAGGTTCCACGCCAGCGCTGGATAACCCAATCCCTTATTGGTTTGATTCAAATCTGATACATGCAGGAGACATTAAGCAAAAGACACGCTAGGTGAGCAACAAAACGGGGGGGGGGTACAAACGTATTTCATCTGGTTCATATACCCAAGGTCGCGGGTTCAAACCCGGTGGAGGACGATGGATTTTTTTTCGGGCTAAAATCCTTAGCATGGCTTTCTTCAGAAAGGAAGTAAAGTCGTTGGTCCCGTGTCGTAGATTTACGGCTCGTAAAAGAACCTCAAGCCTGAGTAAAATTAAGCGGTCTTTTACGCCCAATATAGAATGGGACGCTCAGAGCCACAGTAGATAAAGAGCGTCCATAAGTGGACCGTCTTGTATTGGTTTGATTCAAATGTCTTGCAGGCATTCAAACCAATGAACACAGATCGTTTCAGGCTCAGAAGCATGGGTAAAAGACAAACACTAAATGGAGTGCTGGAATCGGGTAATGGATGGGGATGGCGTGATAAAACCGGCATTCTTCAAAAATGCAGAGCTTCATAGTGAAGATTAATAATTTCTGATTAAATAAATGCTAACATTTTAGGTAGTCAGAAAAACTTTACAAGTTTGACGACAAGAAGAAATTCTCTTCTTCGGATACAATTAATGACCTTATCTCTGGATTTGCAACCTCATATGTGGATCATGCAACAACAAAAAAAGGTAGAACACAGGGGCTTCTGAAGTACTGAAGCTACACTAGTGCATATATCTGGTGTTCGGATACTCTCATTACAGATTTACAGTATATCTAAGAAGAATAATTAAATACCAGACTCGTAACATTTATTGCAATAGATAAAATGTCAAGTTAACATGATTAAAACTTCCCTTTAGGTGAAAGAAATCTGTAATGCAAGGTGTTCCAACTCAACTCGAGTAAGAGCATACGTGCGTACTCAGCCACAACTCTTGGAGCAGAGCTAGAAGGGTAATGTTAGTCAATACGTCACTGGCCATACCACAACAGTTGTGACTTGCCACTACATTTCCAATACTTGATTCAACTCTGATTATGGCTTGTGGTCAATGAATTGCATGTTGCAGGAGACTCCTGTGAGTGGTTACTGGTGATCTTATGGCGCGCATCTAAGATGAAACTGTTTTGTAATGATATCGTAATATGTCGCCATTGTCTGAGAGTATCAAGACAGACGATTTGGATTTATAAGCGGGTTTCCCTATCCACCGGGTAATTATACACATAGCTACAATTCCTCAACAATTGAAATACTGAAATTTTTGTTAAAACTGTTACCAATTGTAAAAATGTATTAATGCAATTCTACATATTTTGTTTCCCACGTTTATCGTGTCGGCATCAGCCATATTATGCAGCTCAGTTGGTTAAAGCGAACCGGGTGGAAGCCAGAAAATCTATATTTTAAAATCCGGCTATGACATTGAATTGTACGTCAAATTCTACCTTTCCAATACTACCCTACAGATGGTTTGTGTGAAGAAACAATTATTTATAATAATCATTGATGTGCGTAATAATTGATTAAACTAAGTAGTCTAGGACTCAAAGTACCTGAGACATTGTAAACCACCTTTGGAGAATTGGAGATTATATACTTTACCGAGCAAAATACCAATCAGTTGGGACATTTAAATACACTGAGTGGTCTTCAAGCTTTTAACTTTTTATTTTCGCTACACTATGTTAAGTACACATTAGGTAGAGAAGTATTAATTGTATTCCACCCAAAAGCATGGTGTCGAAATTTCACCAGAAATACACATTTTAGGATATTCTGTATCCAAAACGAAAAGAAAAGTGGAATTTTGGAAAACGTATCTTTTGTGTGTGTGTGAATACCATAGCTCAAAACAAAAATTTGGTAAAATACCAAACTTGACATTAAATTTAGTATCTTCCAACGATGCGACGCGAAGATTTAAGAAAAATCTGCCCACGCAAACTACCCTTTACATGGAAAAAATTCGAAAATGTCGATTTTTTTAAAAATATCTCCACCGATTTTTGGCATACACCTGTAACTTTGCAAGAACAATATTTAGAATGTATTGCTGTTTCAGTGTCAAGGTTTCATTATATTATATTGGTTGGTTTGGTGGGTTTGGATAGTTGTTTGGTTGGTTGTTCTGTCGCTCGGTCTATAACGTTGATTTTTGGCATACATCTGTAACAATGTTTGGAATCTGTTGCTATCTCAGTGTCAAAGTTGCATTACATTAGATTGGTTGGTTTGTTTGGTTGGTTTGGCTGGCTGGTTAGGTGTGTGGTTGGAAAAGTTGGTTGGTTGGTACATTCTAGAGGATTTTTCCACTATAGGTTATTTTTCTCAGATCACAGGAAGATAGTATCCGACGGGAGGCCGAAACCGACAGAAGGGAAAGACCTACGATGGCAGCTCCCTAATAGTCCAAGCAGGTAATCGCTGGGGGCCCAAGCTCTGGGTCTGACTGAACTTCCCAAGTCCTGCTGACGACTCCAGCTGGCGAGAGCTGTATTTACAAAGCGCATTCACCACCGCGTAGAAATTCTACTGCAGAGTCGCCAACGCAATCCGAAATAAATTGAAATGGATATAAAACGAAGGGATATAAAATTCGGGGAACGTAGACATATCCCACACATTCGCCTGGTGACCAGCCAAGACCCCTACAAAAGCAATGGATCAGCCGCGGAAAATGTCCTTACGTTTTAGAAGTATTGGGAAGCTTAGAATCAAAATTGGGACTCAAACGCCAGTCAAAAATGTTACTTACAACCATACAGTGTCCTTAATACTGTTCCTAATGTTGTTATGGTAGCTCAATTAGTAAGAGTGGCGGATGGAACCCGGGAAACCCGTGGTTCAAATACCGACTGTGAGATTTATTTTTTCAGCTGATTCTACACATCCAACCCTGTTCAAATACGACTTACCTGTACACCTCTGATATGCCTGCAACGCCTGCAGCTCAAATCGCTATGTATGCGGACGATACTGCAATCTTCTCAACACATCGCAATATCCACACCGCCAGAAAACACCTTCAAGAGGCCTTAAACTTAATTATACCCTGGCTAGACAACTGGCGTATTTCGCTCAACCAGCAAAAATATGAAGCAATGGTCTTTACACTATGCAGATGGAATCCACCTCCAGTAACGCTCCCAGCGAAACAGATACCCTGGAAAACTAATACAGAAACAGTAAAATATCTCGGTGTACTCCTGGATCGACGACTCACATGGAAACCACATATAAGCAACAAACTTAAACTAGCCCGAGCAAGACTGGCAAAACTCTACCCCCTCCTCAACAAAAGATCTTCACTCAAATTAAAAAACTGCACACCTTTACACGACTCTATACGCTTGTCCAGTTTGGGGAGGAACTAGTCCTTCTGAAATCAAACGTATCCAGACATTTCAAAACAAAATATTGCGAATCTCAACGAATGCACCATGGTTTGTCAGAAATAGTCAATTACATAGAGAAACAGGAATCAGCATCATTCAACAGTCAATTTCTTCACAAGCCGAACAGTTTTACAGCAAGCTAAAAGACGTCTCAGGAGCCATTCACTATTCTCTTGGCAGAAAATATAGCTATCCAACTCGCATCAAGAGTCGCCTACCACTGGACCACCTCTCACAGCAGGATATTCTGTAAAATAAAAACAAAAGAATGTACCTACTTATGAGGGGCCCAATGGAGCTTACCTCATTTCAATGTTATTTAGTACCATGCATATAAATAATGTCTAAAATCAATGATCTGTAGAGCGCACATGCGCTGATCGATCAATAAATCACTTAAAAAAATACGACTTGCGTGAAAAAACAATCCATACTTTATAGTTTTCCATTGCACACCACAAACTGAAGTCTAAACTCTAGATTTACTTCTAGTAAAAATGGGAACATTTTCAAAGTTGGATTTTAATTCTTCTTAATTCTTTTTGAAAGTCCTAGGAGTTTCTAACAGCCTCTATGTTTTCAAAGTACATGTTTAGTTATTTGCTTTTATTTGAAGTTCAAAGCTCTTTCGCTCTTTGTACGCATCCTATTAGATTTTGAGCCGGTATATACAGAAGAGAGAGGGAGAGGGAGAGACGTTATATGCTTGCGAGTGTGTGGCTGTTACAAAAGTGGAGGGAGTGTCTGATATCCGTCAATAAGCTCTGTCTCTCTACAGTTATTGAAAGCTTGGAGAAGCTGCGCTCGCTTTGTTTTCCATTGCGAAAGCTGGTGTTGTGACCTTTTCACCTTTCCTATCTTGCTCGTCGACTGATGGCATTTTCAGGACATAGAACTTTTAAGAATGAGTGTTTTCCCTTCTGATTGTGGAATGAAGAAATTTGGAAATTAGCTGAGGTGACAGCATACGCGTGGCGCCTGTTAGAAAAAACGAATAGTGGAATTTTTAGATTTTTAGATTCATTATGTACAATGTATATAGTAGGTATAGAATATTGTTTTTCACCCAAAAATATGATACCGCAATTTTTTTTTTGAGGATCCTTGAATAAAAAAAGTGATGTGTTCTATTCACATGACTTTACATCTGTGCAACAAATTACAGTTAAAAAGCTAATTCTTCTATTTACTTCAAGCTAATTGTGAAAAAATTAGCGGAAATGGTCTTATTACTTGCTTCCTTGTAGGTAGAATCGAAACTAGTGAGTGCCATTGGCTAAAGTGGTGGTTTAATATTTTAAAAGCTGATTGCTATGTGACTAGTTTGTATGAACAGAGGTTGATAAATCTCCAAGTGTGAAACGTATAAATATTTTAAAACCGAAATCAATAACAGGAATATCTCAAAAACTGTAAACTCTACGAAAAAATGCATATAAAATAAGTTGTATGTTTTTACGAGCTCTGTAAACCTCCTAATAACGCATAATTAGAATTAGAAGATCATCCAGCCAATATGACTGTATATACTCCATTTTTAAGTAAGTTTTTGTCTATCTCTTACGGTTTTCCAGTTATGCAAAATTCCGCAAATTTCATCCAGAATAAAGATGTCTTCAGAGTCTGTTGTCAGAAAATTCAAATTTGGTATTTAATGAACTTTTCGTTTTTCAGCTATGTAGCCTACAGACACAAAAACAGATATTTTTCTAAAAATGTTTTTTTTATTCAGGGGGTCTCAAAACATTTATTTCCGGATAAATCTCGGTATCGAATTTTTGGATGCAATACAAATACCATCTGTATACACTACGTACATACTACATGTAGAGAGAGTAAAAAAAGCATTTTTAGCAAAAAGCTCAGCACTCGTGTGCATATGTGTGTGGCTGTGGACAGGTTAACTCAAAAACGAAAACTCCGTTAAATGTCAAACATGGTATTTAAGTTCAGTATCTTCCAAGAATACGACACGGAGATTTTCAAAAAACTTCTCCACCCTAAACTATCTTTTATACGAAACATATTTCCACAATTTCGATAATCTAAATGGTGGGTATAACGATTTTGAAAAAAAAAAATGCCGTATAATCAATATCCTGAATTCCTCAGGAAAAGCCCCTGAGGTTCTGTTCATTCTGAATGATATTTGCACAATCGGTAAACAATAAAGGTACTGTATAAAATGTATATCTCGTAAAACATAATTTATAGCATATTCAGTTTTTAGGGTTAACCATTTTCGACATATACCCTGTTGTTTTTGTTTTTCTTTTTTCAATTTAAAAACACGTAAATTTTCTCGTCACGGAAATTCGTCATCCGTTTCATGTCCCTTTTGGTTTACTCTCTCCATGGAAAGAGAACTGAATTGCAAAGAAAACCGCAAAGAAAACACATGTTATAAAAGTTTTGACTATGACTTTAGCCTAGCGTGTTCTCTCATTATCGTTCTAATTAAGAGCAAATAAGTAATAATCCTATTTCTGGT
Source organism: Hymenopus coronatus (assembly GCA_030762935.1). Lineage (NCBI taxonomy): Eukaryota > Metazoa > Arthropoda > Insecta > Mantodea > Hymenopodidae > Hymenopus > Hymenopus coronatus. The sequence goes on along the minus strand of CM060887.1, from coordinate 60,423,399 downwards.
AATGTTTATCTTGATTAGAATGATGTAAATAAAAGAATAATCTTTTGCAAGAATAGCTTGCTGGCAGAACAGATACAGAAAGTCAGTGAATAGCACATATAAGATTTTTAGGATTATAAGTTAAGAAACTGCTGTTGAGAAAATCCTTAAACTCATTTTTTCCCCGTTTTCACCAAATACTGTGAACATATTATACAGACTGCAAAACCAGTTTTATGCGCTACGTCTTACGTTATATTAATTTATGAATTTAATATTAATTATTTTTCATCATCATCATCTGCACAGTGCATCACTGACCTTTCTGGTTTGAAAAAAAAAATTATCCCTACATCTTAGATACGGATGACACACTCTTCTTTTCCGTCTTAGATTGAATGGTATTCCAGAAGGTTCCATCTTGTAAATGTTCTTTCGAAATGCTTCTGATTCTGCAATTTTATCCTTAATATAAAAATGTTATATTGTTATCTAATTTTTGTATTTTTCTTTTTATAGATTCTACTTTATCCGCGCCAGCTCTCAGAAATTTTATTTCAGCTGTTTCTATCACATGTTTTAAATTTGTTTCTTTATTTTTTGCTAGCGCGCAAAGCACAGAACATATAGAAATGTTGCTATCACAATCACGTTATTAGAATAAAATATTATAGGATACAGTTGGAGGAAGGACATAAGAGTATACACCGGGTGGTCGACACCGGGAGCGAAGGCACAGCAATGATAGGATTCCTACAGCACCCCGATTGTTGGAAAGCAGACCGTGATCCCCGCCCCATATAGGGTCCCATTCCCCCAATAGGAGCGGTCCTAATGCCAAGGTAGGGGGACGGAAATAGTTACTTTGAGAGACTAGCCTACGAGCTTTCAGGGCACCTCAAAACTTATATATCGGTAAAATATTGATTTTTGGGTGGAATACAGTACCTTCCCTAGCTACTAAGTACATGTTATGTACATACGTGTAAGAAAAAGTAAAAAAAATGAGATAACCATAGTACGTGTAGAGAAAGTAAAAATGATCCACCGAGACTAGAAATAGGAAAAGTATGGATAAGTAAGCTAAAATTAAACCACATATCACCATTACAATCTAGCTAATCACACATCCTAGTATCTTAACATTTACATGAGCAAGATTACATACCTGTAGGTTTAAACTCGGATAGACAGATGGTTTTTAAGAGTGCTTAAAAGCGACAGCCTCATTTCAGTAGTTTTATGGGTATTTAAAGGAACTTCTGCGAGATAAAATATCAAGACAGCGTCGTTAACAAGTAAATAAGTTTTAAAACTCATTTGTGAAACGCTTTGTAAGTTATTCACCAAACGTTTTGGGAACCGCCCTTTAGCCTAGTAATCAGCAGACTGATTGTATGCTCAAGTGGTCGAATTCGATTCTCAAGTGGGGGTTGAAATGATTGTTGTTGGTCTCATTAGTTAACCTCCCGGGAGTCCCGAAAATTTGGTTGAGAGAGAGAGAGGGCGAGAGAGAATGCTGGTGTAGTTAATCGGTTAATAACGAATAAACCCAATAGGCAATTTGCAAGTAAACGAGATGCGAACACCAGGCTGTTTCTGCTGTCAAAGCAGGTTAATGGAACTGTGAATGGAATATTTTCGGGCTCTCTCTTTGTTAACAATTAATATCAAAGCATCTGTATTTATAAGCATATTTTCTCTAAATAGTATTTAAATATACCTTGATTTGGTTGTTTATCCACCAATAAGCTTCGAAGATTATAAGACTCTGTCTTCTACACTTCTGCATCTAACTCTAAGCTGGTGATTTTAAATCCATTCAGACAATGCTGTCCCTGGCAGACCTTCAAACCATTAACGCATCCTTTCTGAATCACCCAACCATTCGACAGTGCAGGTCTCGGACTAATATGGTAAGCCATATAATGGAATATATGCATAAATTAACGCAGTATGCATGCAATTGTAGCTATAAAGGAAAGAGTAAAGCGGACAGAAGAGAGTAAATTGCTTAACTCATATTATGAATGATATAATGTTGTTCACACAAATATATTAATCCATGTTTCCTTTTACCTTGTTTATATGTTAAAATAAATGCCACCTATTAGAATATCACAAGTTACATTATGAAAGTAAGACAATTAATGAAAATTAAAATGGCTAATCATAATAATTTTCAAATGGGAAGAATTCTACGCTGCAGTGAATAGGATGCGTTATCGTGCTCTGCGTTGCCAGGTCGCTCTTTTCATATTTCCCTCTCATGCACACTGTGCATACAAACCTGCCTGGTGACGTAATGTTTATTCATGTGTATTATGAAAACTATTTGAGCTAAAAATCTGTGCTTTTCACGGTTCTACTACGAACATTACTCCCTATCTTCCTCGTAAATTCTTATTTTGCAGAAATGTTAATATTATGTATTAGCACAAGTAATATTTATGAGGGAATTACCTGCTTCCTTGTAAGTAGAAGCAAAATAAGGGGGTACTATAGATTAAACTGATAGTCAAAAACTGGTTGCTATGTCTTAAATTCCTTTATTTGCATGGATAGAAGTTGACAAATTCCTGTATGGGAAAAGTAAAAGTTCTTCAAAGCTGAAACTAAAAACAAGGAATATCTTAAAAACGATCACTCCACGAAAACAATTTATATAACATTAATTGCGTATTTTAACTGCTCCTCATTTTTTGTGTGGTAAGTTTTTGTCCGTCTCTTACGGTTTAGCAGTTATACAAAATTCCGTAAAATTCATCCAGAATAAAGTAGCCTTCAGAGGCGATTCCCATAACATTTAAGATATACCTTTCATTTGTCATGTAGATATATTTAATATACGGTATTTTAATCAAAATCGTTAGAGCCATTTTTGAAAAAAGCATACTATGTATAGGATTGGGGGATTTTCTGGATAATCTTCATGTCGCTTTTTTGCGAGATATCAAACCTAAATACCAAGTTTGTTTTAACAGTCTTTCCGTTTTTGAGCAATACTGCCCAAGACACACACACGGACATTTTTCTAATAAAGCTGTTTTGGATACAAGGGGTCAAAATCGCGGTATCGACGTTTTGGGTGCATTACAATACCTTCTCTTTACACCATGTACATATGATGTGTAGAGAAAGTAATACAGACGTTTTATTCGCACATCATGCAGTCCTTTGGGAAACGTTTTGAGAGCTCTAACTCGATTTTTGTGGGATAAGATAGATTTTGAATTTGGGATAATAACAATATATATAAACTGACAAAAATGACTTTAAAGTTTTTAATACAACCAGAATAATGCTTTAAAATGGCTTCCATAACATGCGTTACATTCACTCTAGGAGAATCAAACATTGCAAATATAAACTTTAAGGTATGGCATATTTTTTTTGCACCAAAATCCAAACATATTTTTCACCAAAATCACTATAAAAATCTGATGCGTTCCATTCATATGACTTTCTCTACATCACTGTAACAAATTATTGTTAAAAAGTATATTATACTATGTATTTTATGATAATCAAGATACACATTAGCATAAATTGTCTTAATTATTTTCTTCCTTGTAAATAGGAGGAAAATAAGGGACTACACTAGGATGTCCACACAAGAAAATTTAGGTTTACAAGATAGTGCCTCACCTTTAATAGAACGTCTTATATACTTTCATGATCATTCAATATTTATTATTACTATAATTGTAATTCTAAAACGATTGTCAATTCTTCTAAAAGCTGATTGCCAAGTGGTTGAAATCCGTTTCTATGCAGGGTTTACAGCTTTCAGTGTGAGAAACGTTTTACGTGTTATAAATTTGAAACAAATAACAAGGAATATCACAGAGATGGTAAATTCCAAGAAAAACAAATATACGAGTTGATTGTTCTTAAGATATTCTTTGTTTTTAGTTTCAGCTTTGAAAAACTTATACTTTTCTCATACAGGACTTTTTAACTCCTGTCCATAGAAAGAAAGGAACATCAGTCACGTAGCAACCAGCTTTTGACTATCACCTTAACCTATGGTACTCCCTTATATCGCTTCTTCTTACAAGGAAGCAAGTAATAAGGCTATTTCTGCTCATTTTTTTTTCGTTTATCATGAAGTAAACAGAAGCATAAGCTTTTAACAATAATTTGTTGCAGAGATATAGAGAAAGTCATGTGAATGAAACACGTCTTTTTTTTTTCTTTTTTTTTGTTTTTGCAAACAGTTAAAATGCATTGCGTTATAGCTGGATGTGAAATTAATGATTCCAGAATAACGTTCGACACAGGTTTCTGATCAGGGTGCAAAAACTTTCTGTTCTCTCTACATATAAAGGGCAATATTTTTTGTGACTATTTCCTGATCTATGAAATTGACACCAAGTTCGGTTTTTCCAGCATTATTATTTAGTCGATCTAATCTTGTATATTCTCTACTTTTTCTCAGGAATTTCACATCCTATTTTCCCCTCACATTAACTTTCTCTACACGCACCATATACATAGTGTTAGAGAAATATTGTAATGCAGAATAAAATTCGATACCAATATTTCACCGGAAATACACGTTTTGAGACTCCCCTGAATCCAAAAAAGCATTTTTAGCAAAATGTCCGTCTGTGTGTGTGTGTCTGTGTGTATTTATGTGTGCCTGTGAGAAGCATAGCTCAAAAACGAAAAGACCGTTAAACACCAACCTTGGCATTTAGGTTTGGTATTTTCCAGGGATGTTATATGAAGATTTTCAAGAAAATCTCTCAACCCCAACTACCTTTTTCATGGAATTTTTTCGAAATTTTCGATTTTCTCAAAAATGCCTCTAACGATTTTTATTAAAATGCTATATATTGCAGATATTACACGACAAATAGCATGTATATCTTGAATTTTCTGGGAATAGCCTCTGAAGAATACTTTATTCTGGATGAATTTTACGGAATTTTGCATAACTGCTAAACCATAAGAGATGGACAAAAACTTCTCTACAAAAAATGTAGAGCACAAAAAAACACACGCTTTATGTTGTACACATTTATTTCGTGGAGTAGACCGTTTTTAAGATATTCCTTGTTTTTAATTTCAGCTATGAAAAACTTATTTTTCTCATACAGGAATTTGTCAACCCCTGTCCCTACATACAAAGGAACTTCAACCACATAGCAACCAGCTTTTGACTGTCTCTTTAACCAATGTTACTCCTTTATTTCGCTTATAAGAAAGCAAGCTATTTCTGTTATTTTTTCTCAATTAGCATGAAGTAAATAGATGCAAAAGCTCTTTACAATAATTTGTTGCAGAGATGCAGAGAAAGTCATGTGAAAGGAACACATCAGATTTTCTTTTTTATAGTTGCCCATTTCGCATAAATGCAGTAAAAGCTTCTCCTATGTTTTTGTAGCACACTATTTAAGTCTATTTCTTTTATTTTTCAGGATTTTATGAATTGATTGAAAGTGTACTAATTTTAATATTATGTCTCTTTCCTTTTGTGAACCTAGTTTACATCATAAATATTAAACACTTAAACTTGTCCTGCAGGGTAATTTTCTATGATGAGTTTTTGTGAATTTGCTTTTTGCTGGAAAGGTATTATTGTCGTTGATGTTTATTTATACGTTAAAATCATAATTCTCATACATTATCTTTAAATGGTAGAGAGCCCCTTCATCTTCGTTTCATATTCAATTTTCTAGAAAATGACTACATCACTGCATATAATAGTACACTTACTGTCATATGCTTTTCCAACTTAACATCTATTTTAAATACATGCTTCCATTTTTAGAAAATGTTATATATACCAGCTGTTAGTGAATGAATTTATGATAGATATTTTGATAAAAACTACTTAACGTGCATCCACTTCGGATGTTATTTATTTTTTTCTTCGTCTAGCAGTTTTTCCCACAAACCAAACATAGAATTTAATTTATACCACTTGTATCAGACGACAATACTTAGAATTCTTCGCCTGCGCGATCTTGATGATTGCCTGTTCCCGTTTTTCGACAAGTCCAGGAAACTATCAAAATCATACCCAAGTGAAGAAGTGATGATATTTAAGTAATGTCGTCTCATAAAAGTGATATATCATGAAACCTTCACTATTATTAGTGCTTCTAGTCACATTAATATTAACACATACTTTACCACCTTATGTGTTTTGCATGCCTTAACTAGGCGAGAAATGAACATGCCTGCTAGTATAGGCTAGTCGTTTTTGCTTCTACGTTTTCACACATCAATACATGACTCCCTGGCTTGGGTAGTGTGGGGACATTGGCTTTGCAGAAAAAATTCAAACTCAGTTCCGATATAACATTCGTTATAGCGAGGCACGCCCACTCAAGATTACGCTTTCTGACCTGTGGTCTCAAGGAAAATAAGCACGTATGTCTTGTGTTTGCCGCGCCTACTTGAAGGTGCTGATCAACCTGAAAACGTACTAATTTTAATTCTTAAATTATAAAGTCCGTAAATGCAGGAAATACTCACGTATTGATGTTCATTACAGTGTACTTAATTCTATATTTATAATTTTGAGGGATATTAGTTTATTTAACTTTAAGTCTAAATATATTAAACAGTACAATTATCTGTACTTATATTTCTAACAATCTATACATATATATAATATTATATTACTCTTCCCTAACTCCTTTATTTATTTATATAATCTCTTGTGATTAATTTGTTTAGGTTATAATTGTATATGGTGCGTTTGGAAGTTAAGCCTCCGATTAATCGAAACATGAGCAATTGTTACAAAACAACATTTTTTATGTTTTGTGTTTTATGCACTTATCTATTCAAAAATTCTACTAAAGCAGATTAGTCAAAATAATATTATTCTTATGTCTTTCTATGCATTTTCGAGTTTGTGATATCCCTTAGCGCAAACATAGCATAATCCAGCACATTGATGATGGGCCGCGCCGTGACCGTGTGGTTAGACGACTCACATCTAACCCAGGTGGCCGAGGTTCGATCCCAGTCAACCACATGTGGGATTTATGGTGGACAAAGCGGCGCAGGGACAATATAATCAGTATCATAGCCTGCGGCGCCAAAGTTGTAAAAGCGGGCGTTAAACACTAAAAAAGACAAAAAAAATCATAATACACAGTAAGAATAAGCATACAATTAATAATTGTATAGTTATATATTTCACTTTCTTGATCATTTAACAATGAAACCTGTAAGGTCAAGATTTCGTTCACATGATTATTATAGTATACTTTCGTTTACCAATCATTAGTGTAAAACATTCCTTGCTCATCTCTAGTCGGCATTCTTGACCGCCAAAGCTTGAAACAGCGGAAACCTTCCGGCGAGATAACTGAAGGTACATCGTTTCCTTTATCAGACATATTACTTTCGGAGTTGCGACGAGGGCTACAGTATCTTTCCTCTGCAGGTCTGCCAACTCCTATGTTTAATTAAGCATTTCCTCGCGAACCTCCCCTAATGACAACTTCAGCCCTCGACAATGGTATTGATCTGTGGCAAGGACTAAGGCGGCGTCTCGGCGACGTAGATGTAAAGACGGTAGAGGGATATTTAATGACTGGGGTTGGTAGTGCGATATTCTTTTGCTTCACTCTACAGTTGAAAGCTTTCACACACCGTGCCCTTAAAACGAGTTACAATCTATTGTTTCCTCTTGGCTGACTGATTGGTAGTGTAATTAATGTCCATTCATGGATTCAGCCTTCTCATAGCTACCTTTAAGGTTTATTCCTTTCTGTGTAAAATGGTTAAAGTGTGGGAGGAGATTACAAGCCTTTAAGTGACTAAGCTACTCATCAACAGTAAGACTTGGGTCTATATATCCGTTTCAGCCCCCTCAGAATTGTTTACTCCGACGCCATCTCGACCAACATTTCTTCTCCCATTTCGAGAGTGTGAAAAGCTCTTTTTTGGATGCGTGACTCGTCCACTCTTTCCAGATATACCATCTAGTTCTTTGCCAATCTTGAAATTCATCCGTTATATTTTGTATATTAAATTCATGTGTACTATTTTCATTTCTTGTATGTTGCATCAATTTTATACATAGCATCGATCTTAGAAACTCTGTTTTCCGTCTCTTCCAACCCCATTATCCTGTTATGTTAGGGTCCATATCAGATATATAAGATATTCTGCGTCCCAAATACTTAAATTAAATGATTTGAGAACTGATTACTGTTTTTGTTATTTTGTGATTTGTTCCAGCGAAAGCCATACTTTTGTCTTTGAACTTCAAATATACTTTAGTTATATATTTAATGAGCACGTATCTGAAGTTTATATTCTGAACTGACCATAATCTCTTGGTAAATTCAGAGTTGTATTGTTTGTTTTAAAATTTGTATGTAAATCCTTCAGCCAAGATTCTATGGCATCATTTTGACATTTGTTTCAGCCATTTGTTTCACGGGTCTATTTCTTTTATCAATGCATATAGTGGTATTACAATATTTTTAAATTTAGATGAAAAAACTTATTTCATTTACCTCCATTTGTAGTTTATGAAATTAACTAACCATAATCTCTTGGTAATTTGCAAATAGTAGGAAATTGAGAGCTGTATCTAAATCCTTCAGCCAAGATTCTATGCCATCTTTATGAAATTTGCTTGAGCCATTTGATTTACAGGTATGTTTCCTTTATCAATGCATACAGTGATATTACAATATTTTTAAATTCAAATGAAATAACTTATTTAATGGATTCTATGGTATTTTTACCCTATTAATTATAATTTCATACAGACCAGGTATGACTAACAATGATTGAAAAATAAAATTTATATTCATCGAAAGGATGTAAACCATTGGCGGAGCATTCCTTAACTTCCCAACTATAGGTTTCCAAGTTTGGTAAATCGAGTTATTTGTAGATATTTATGACAGGTTGAGTTTTAACCTTGTGCCTTCTCTTTGCTTCCATCATTATTATACATTGTAGAAATCGTAATAGGGAGCGTTTAAGTCACACTTAGTTAAGTCCGGCTAAAGGGAAACATCCTATCCACAGAGTACCTGCAGGTTAGTGCAATGCGGGCCGATACCCATTCGTTCAATGTTTAGTTTAGGTTCAGGTGTAGGCAATAAAACACGTGCTTGCGTGGGTTTTGTGCTACTAGTCGTTGCTTTGCACAGTGTGAAGTGTTGGCTTACGTTAGAACACTTATTTTAAAATGCATTTCTGTAAGTGCATTAAATTAATACTTGCATATTGAAGTGATGGCTAAACAAGTTTTCTAAAATATATTTTACTAACGATGCTTAGATCAAAACATGTGTGTAGACAATCTGTAGGCAGATTCTCTGGTACTGAACCTCCAAATACAGCTACACCTAGAAATCTTGTCAAGAGATTTAAATAAAACGGATTGGTTAAACATAAAAACACGCAAATCAAGGATTCGCAGGGTCTAATAGTAGAAAACCTTCATGAAATGGGGCAACACGTGAAAGACGTACTAAACTTTTAAAATTGAAACCTTACCGTACAGGAATTTTGCATGTGAATGTAAGTTTCATCAATAGATGTTGAAAATATGTGAATGCCGAAGGACACCACTTTGAGGAACTGCAATAACAGGTATGTGAACTAAAATAATGATTGTATTTATGGCATTATTAATGACAGTTTATGAGTAGAATACTTGATAAATTACGTACTGCAATGTCCGCAATGCTCATCATGCTTTCTTCGGATCAAGAATGATGCGTATACTAGGTATATGGAGCGATATATATGTAATGCACTTGAATATAAGGATTCTGCTCTCTGAGACCACCAAGTTATCCTCTTTGAAAAATATACATAGTTTATATACATGTCGTCGAAAAAAATACATAACGTAGCAATTACCTTTTCTTACCGAATTATTTAGCATGCCCTGCTATCGAATCTCATTATAACAAAGAGGAAAGGAAATAAAGTAGAATTATCCTTCATGAGTGTCATTATATGTTTATGACAACAAAATACTGCAATGAATACAGCTATAAGTATTGGATTAAAGATTATTCAGGGCTTTTTGATGTTGATTCATTGTAGCTACATCTGCATCATTAGATATATAGCAATAAACAGAAATAAATTTAATAATATTCGTAGCAATTTTTACAGGATCAATTTTATTGTCTACTTGTGAAGTTTTTATCCTAATGTTTCTACAAGTTTTCCGTTATACTGCATCAAAGTTATAAGTGTATATTAAATTACATGCAAGAAAACATTGTATGATTGTATTATTACACTAATTAATCAAGTACTGTATATGTCACATATGTTTTAATTTTGAAAAAAAAGAAAGAAAATTAACACCTTATTTAAATGCAAATAGGCAAAACTTGCATAACATTATTTCGATTTTTGTTTTTTTTAAGAAATTTTTTTAAATTTAATGTTGTGAGAATATATGCTCAGTGTTGTAAATAATTATGCGATATCTTGAGTAGTCTGCAAGAGTAGAAAGTCCATATACAACTTTTTAAATGTAAAAGGAATTAAAGGCAAATAAAACCTATTGCATATTCAAGAGGTCCCAAATTTGAATCTCGGTTAGTGTGAATCAACCGGATAAATTTGATTCCGGCCTTATGTTCATCCTGAGAAGGCGAATGTCGAGTAACTTTAAGCTCCATGGGCTAATTTTAGCGTCATTTCACTGATTTCATTTATTCATCTCCGATATGATCTATCAGGCTAAAGGACGTTAAGCTGAAGATGAAGTAAGACAAACAAACAAACAAACAAAAACTTTCGGAAGAAAATACGGTAATTTGGTTGAGTGCTCTTTGACATTTCTGACACTAGCTCTTCATTTTTAATTGATTATTACTTTCTCTATTGGTGCTATGTACATCGTGTATAGAGAAGGTATTGTAATGCAGCCAAAAATTCGATACCGAGATTTCACCGGAAATACATGTTTTGAGACTTCCTGAATGCCAAAAAAGCATTTTTAGAAAAATGTCCGTGTGTGTGTGTCTGTTTGTATGTGTGTGTCTCCAAAACGAAAATTCTGTAAAAAGCCAAACTTGGTATATAGGTTTGGTATCTTCCAAGGATACGACACGAAGATTTTCAAGAAAATCCCCCCACTCCCAACTACCCTTTACATGGAACTTTTGTCGAAAATTTTGATTTTCTAAAAAATTGCTGTAACGATTTTGATTAAAATATCGTATATTAAAGATATTTACCTGACAAATAAAATGTATATCTTGAATTTTCTGGAAACAGCCTCTGAAGACTTTATTCTGGATGAATTTTGCATAGCTTCTAAGCCGTAAGAGATGGAAAAAACTTAAGACATAAAAATGTAGAGCACATTAAAACACACAATTTATGTTAGAAACATTTTTTTCGTGGAATTGATCGTTTTTGAGATATTCCTTGTTCTTGGTTTCAGCTTTGAAAAACGTATACTTTTCTCATATAGGAATTTGTCAACTTCCGTCCATACAAACAAAAGAACATCAGTCACATAGCAACCGACTTTTGGCTTTCACTTTAACCTATGGTATTCCCTTATTTCGCTTCTACTTACAAAAAGACAAGAAATAAGACTCTTTCTGCTAATTTTTATCGATTAGCATGAAATAAATAAAAGATAAGCTTATTAACAATAATTTGTTACAGAGATATAGAGAAAGTGCTGTGAATGGAACACATCTGATTTTTTACTGTTTTGAAAAGCTTCTGATTGCTTAATTCTGAAATCATTACCATCATATAATATACCACTTGGCATAAAATGTGCCCAGCTTTTGTTTTTATACTCCAATGAGAACAATATATATTTTCTATCTCGTTGCATTCTGAACGAAGTAAAGCCATTTAGAAATTTATGGATTACCAAATACTAATTTTTGGAATTAAAAGGAATTTACAATCCCATCAATAAGTAATGCGTCTGTTCAACAGTAAAACAAATATTCAAAATCTAGGAGATGTTACGTTAAATCGTTTTATTTTTTGGGTTTTGATATTTGTATTATTAATGATTTTTTTATTATTAGTCCTAATTTAATTAAAATTTTATTAGGATGGCATGGTTTAGGTTTAGTTTCTTATTGTTTAGTTACTTATTATCAGAATGTATTCATTTTTAGTTGTTTTAGCTAGTATAACTAAAAGCGCTCAAATTGCTTTTTCGGCTTCTTTACCAGCTGCTATAGCAGATCCTGTTCCTATATCTGCATTAATTCATTCTTCAACCTTGGTTGCAGAAGGAGTTTATTTATTAATTCAGTTTAATGCTACTTATTATTTTGTTGCCCATTTTCACTATGTACTTTCTGTAGAAGCTGTATTTGCCATTATAGCCGCATTTGTTCATTAATACCCATTATTCACAGGATTATCTCTTAACCCAAACTGATTAAAAGCTCAATTTTTAACAATATTCGTAGGAGTTAAAATAGGAAGATTAAATCAGTGATTTCAAGTTAATAATTTAAAACCTTATTTAATTATTATTTTAATTATATTAATTTTAATAATATTTATAATTTATGCAAATATCTTATGTTAGAGTATAACACTGAGGCTGTTATTGAGATAGTTATTATCTTTGAATATATTTAAAAAACTTAACATAGGTAATGTTCAACGTGGATTATCCATTACATAACAGATTCTAAATAGACTATAATTCCGCCAAAATCTCTTAGGTTTAAATATCATAACTAATAATAATCATTTTAAATCGGGAATTTTACTGATTGTTTATTTGCAAAATTTTCTTTCTTTTTAGGAAAGCTTTTATTCATTGGAATAAATCATAGTTTTTGTGAAAAAACATTTTAATTTAGTAGTTTTAGGTAAAAATTGCACTCATTATATAATGACTTTGAATCAATTTTTTACATTCCATTTCATCCTCCCATTTATTGTAGCAGCTGCAATTATAGTTCATTTATTATTTCTTCACAAAACTGGATCTAATAATCCATTAGGTTTAAATAGAACTATTGATAACATTCCCTTTCTCCTTATTTCACATTTAAGACATTCTAGGATTTATTATATTATTTATTATGCTATCTTTACGTTCTGGTTGATATCCCCATCCAAGAATTAAACATAAAGTAAGAATTAAACTACCTTAAAAATTACATTTAATCTACAAAAAGTAAAATACAGTATAATTAATAATATAAAAGTGTAGACCTCGTTAAAACATACATATGTCCAATATACATTTGTGGAGTTAACCAGATCCGATATTTGGTTCAAATTTCCCAATACTTATCTATACTTTTTCAAATCAGTAGTCATCATTCGTTTCCCTTTTGTTTTTATACTAGTCATGCAAGTAGAACGAAATTTCAAGGTACTCCAATAGTATAACCTCTTTAAAACTTTTATTATCATTTTAGTTTAGTGTACTCCCTTATTCCGCTTAAACATAAAAGAAAATATATAATAAAGATATTTCTACTAATAATACCATGAATTACATATAAGAATACATTTTTGTAGGAATAATTGTTTTAAGAATAAATAGAGAGGGTCTTGTGAATGTAACGCATTGGATGTTTTCTATGACCCCACGCCTAAAGAGGTAATCACAAAGGTTTAACGTCTTTTAAAATAGGGATATTTCAGAGGGAGTTGTACATTATACATGCCACTATGTTTTTCTCATAATTCTATAAGTGAAAAACATGAAAACGTATCCTCATATTTAACCCCTATTTCAACTCATGCACACAAAGAAATTTCGTTAGTCTATTATATGAAAAGATTAAGGTTAAGTTTAAAGGGAAAGAAAAACTTCATTAAAACTCTAAAAATCCACCGTTATAATATTTTCAACCTCATGCGCATTGTTTTAACCATATGGTCAAAATTTTACACACTTAGACAGCATCAAAGTTTAGAAGGTATAGGTTATATTACATTTCACCACCTTTCTTATTTCGAATTATACGGTTATTAGGGACCATACATGAATATTAACCTAACAACGTTTTCACACCTCAGTAAGGACCCACTGGCTTTTAAGCAGCGTACATTGGGCGTGCAGAAAGCATGCAAATTCAGTTCCAATACAACATTGGTTATTGCGAGGCACGGTTCGCCTTCGCTCTTGTGTGATACGCTTGATCAATTGCTTGAAATTTGTGCGCTTAACTATAGGACTTGGTAAAACTTATGTAATTTAAAAAAAAATCTACCAATAAGTACATTTCTAATAAAATTTTCACTATTTCACCACTCTGAAGAAAGGTTTTTTGACACTAAAACTTGGCTACAATGCAATTTACTTATGGTATTAAATAAGCATCTATATCCTTATTTTCACCACCACCACCACCACTGGCCGCGCCGTGCCTGAGCGGTTAAACCATTCGCCTCTCACCTAGACGGCCCGAGTTCGATCCCAAGCGACTCTATGTGAGATTTGTGGCGGACAAACCGGCGCAGGGGCGGATTTTCTCTGGGTTCTCGGATTTCCCCCGCCTTCACATTCCACCGGTGCTCCATCTTCATTCAATATATCAGCAGTCATCACCTGTGGTGCCATAGTAGCAAAAGCGGGCGATAAACACTATCGAAAATATAAAAAACAGCACTACCACTACCTCCACCGCCCCTACTACCATCACCACCACCGACACTATTACTAATATTTCGCTACTACCACCATTACCGACACCACCACCATAACCACCACTATTTCTACTGCCACTAACCACTACTACTACTACTCTATTACTATTACTACTCCTACACAAATAGTTATTTGAATAAGTTACAAATATTATTAAAATCAACATAATCATAAAAGAAATCTGATGTGTTCCATTCACAAGACTTTCTCTACCTCTCTCCAACAAATTATTGTTAAAAAGCTTATGCTTCTATTTAGTTCTTGCTAATCGAGAAAAAATGGCAGAAATTGTCTTATTACTTGCTTCCTTGTAAGTAGAAGCGAAATAAGGGAGTAGCAGGATAAAGTAATAGTCAACAGCTGGTTGCTATGTGACTGAAGTTCCTTTGTTTGTGTGGACAGGAGTTTACCAATTTCTGTATGAAAAAAGTATGTTTTTTCCACGAAAAAATGTATATAATATAAATTGTGTGTTTTAATGTGCTCTACAATTTTTGTGTGTTAAGTTTTTGTCTATCTCTTACGTTTTACCAGTTATGCTAAATTCCGTAAAATTAATTCAGAAGAAAGTAGTCTTCAGAGCTATACCCAGAAAATTCAAGATAAACATTTTATTTGCCAGGTAAATACCTTTAATATACCATATTTTAATAAAAATCGTTAGAGCTATTTTTTTAGAAAATCAAAATTTTCGAAAAAAGTTCCATGTAAAGGGTAGTTTGGGGTGGGGGATTTTCTTTAAAATCTTCGTGTCGCATCCTTGAAAGATACTAAACTTATATACCAAGTTTGGTATTCAACGGTCTTTTCGTTTTTGAGCTATGCTGTCCACAGACATACACACGCTCACACATACACGTACCTTTTTCTGAAAATGCTTTTTTTTGGATTCAGGGGGACCCAAAACATGTATTTCCGTTGAAATCTTGGTATCGAATTTTTGGGTGCATTAGAATACCTTCTCTATACACTATGTAATGAAAGTAATAATTAAATAAGATTTTAAATTAATTTGAAATCACTGATTAAATTCTCTTAACTTCTTTCGTATATGATATACATTTTAAGGACCAAAACATTCTCTTCAACCCAAATTTTAAGCTTCCACCCTACCGTCACAAAATCTCATTACAGCAATATTAAACATGACATTCGAATCGCATTGATCAAGACGTAGATGTAAATTAGTTGGAGAGACGGACCACTCGGTTTACCACATTGGGGTACGGCAAAGTTACGACGGACACAACGATCTCACAGAGGTTATTAGCTCTCATTGCGGCTCCATTAGCACGCACATCCCTCGCCAGAACGTCGTGTACACAAACGTATGTCAATATGGCTTTTCGGCGTTTAGCTTAATTACAACAAACTTGCCAAGGATTTGCTTTGCGTGTGAGATCCTTCTGCAGGCATCTTAATAATTAATGTGCTTCCTGCAACAAACATGACCTATCTTCCCTTTGTCAGCTCGGCTGTCACAGCAACTGTGTTTGGCATGCAAATATGCGTTTTGAAAGCAGCAAGGCTTTCTTTTGTTTAGATTAAAATGTTACTTTTACTTTCGTATGTTATCTGCCTAAGGAAACGAATGAAAATACCATAGGATGTTTTTGTGACAAACAAAACGTATAATTTGAATTTACTGGGAATAACCTCTCTGAAGACCTCTTCATTCTGGGTGGATTTTCTGTAACTACTAAACATAAGAGACAGACAAAATGTACTACAGAAAAAGAGTAGATATCCTTAAAACACAGAATATTTGCATATACGAGGACCATTTTTTTCAACCTACGATAGGCTATAAATAAAAGACAAGTCCATAGAGAACAATTGTTTTATTACTAAAAGCTATGTAAACTTATGGTTACTTTTCAACATAATCACCGAAAAGATTGAGGCATTTGTCGTAACTGTGCACAAGTTTTGCAATACCCGCTTCAAAAACTGCTTCCGCCAATGATTTAAAATGAGCATTGACGTTGTTGTGAAGAACTTCGTACTTTACGACGTTTGCGGAGAGCCATTCAAAACAAATGGAGAGGAATGCAGACTTCAAGAATTATGATGATCCAAGCCAACGCTAGTCCATACACTGCTGGCACAATGGGATACTTTCGATCATCCGCCATACAGTCCTGACCTGGCACCCAGCTACTTTCACTTTTTCCCTGAACTGACTGAAGACGTGGCTAGGAGGGCAGCGCTTTCAAACCTACGAAGATCTTCAAAACAACGTCAATCTCATTTGAATTCATTGGCGGCAAACTTTTTTTGGAGCAGGTATTGCAAAGCTTATGCAAAGGTACGATAAATGTCTAAGTCTTTTCGGTGATTATGTTGGAAAATAACTATAAGTGTACAAAACTTTTAGTAATAGAATAATTGTTTTCTATGAACTTGTCTTTTAATGATAGAATTATCGGAGGTTGAAAAAATGGCTCTCGTACATTTTTTGTTGACTGTACTCTTTCCAAGATATTCTTTGTTATTGGTTTCAATTTTAAACTACTAAAACTTTTCTCAAATGAATAGACCAGTTTTCTTTGATCTCTCCTTTGTTTTACTCCTGGCCATGCAAAGAGAACAAAATTATCCCGCTTCTCTAGTGTGGGTATAGCCCGTCTGCTTCACATTCAAGAGGTGGCGAATTCGAATCCCTTTAAGGTGAGTTACTCGGAGAAGGCTTTTATCGGTGTTTTACATTATACTGAGAAGACAAATGTTAAGTAACTTTAAGCTCCCGCAAAATAATTTGAGTATCACTTCACCAATTCCATTCATCATCGTCCTATATGCCCAAACAGGATAAACGACGTTAAGCTTTGAAATAAATCAATTATTTAACACACTGATCCAATTTAAAAATAGTTAATCATGGCTTTAGCCTATGTATTTTTTTCTTCTACTTAAAGGCAGCAAGTCATAATAACTATTATGCTCATGTTTATCTCAGTTAGCACAATGAAGAAGAAAGCATTATCTTTTGTAAGCAAAGTTTGTTTGTGGAACATGTAGAGAAAGTTATGTCAGTGGAAAACATTAGATTTTTTTTTTCTTTGGGCATTAAAACCAGGTAACAAAAGTTTTCCCAGTATCCCGACAGCCTTACGACTTCCGTGTTGCTCTTACTGGCTTTATTCAGAGATCATTTCGTCCGAGATATTTTAGTTTTTCAATCAAAGTTTGACGTTTTATGCCGAAAGTAAATGCCACTTGTTCTTAGGCCACAATGGAGTTATAGCTCGTTAGTTATAGTTTTATACAGGCGTCTAGGTTATTCACTTGTTTCAGTGTTCGGTATGTAAAGCATCCCAGGTATATTGTTAAGAAATTATTTTATACCAGCTAGTCCCTAAAATTACAAGTCAATTATTTCTGAAAAAAAAAACATACATATTAATAGAAAGTCGACCTTAAAAGGCACTGAAGGGATAATTAAACTGGATAATATGAATTACTAAAATCTGCAAGCCCTTTACATAATTAGTTGTGATTTACATATGATATATAATAAAGTTAGAATCACGTCAGATTCACATATTTTACTGTTTGAAGTCCTATTATATCTTTCACTGTAAGAAGTTAGGGATGGTGATAATGATAATGATGATGATAATAGTAATAATAATAATAATAAAAATAATAATAATGGATTACTTGTTTTTTCACACAAGGAGTTGGATAGTAGAGTCAGACTGAAAAAATTTAATTGAAATTCTTTTCAGTCTGTCTCTACCTATTCAACTCCTGTCCTACACATGGATTTTGTGAAAAAAACAATTAATCCAATACCAATTGACCATAATAGTTGGCTATGCAATGAATCCAGGGACTTAAGTACTTACAATATTGTAAGTCGCCATTGGGGTTGTCATCTCAAAATAATTTGGGAACATATTGTAGTTTACCGGGAAACATGCGAGTCAGTTGAGAAATTCAATGCTATGCCGGCATTTTGCCATGGTAGCTCAGTGGCAGAGCAACTGGCTAGAAATCGGGAGATCTCTGGTTCAAATCCCGGCTATGGTATTGCATTTTTCAGTCTGACTGTACCTATCCAATAATAATGGTTTCTGAAATGTTATCATATATTATAAAGGCAAGTTATAATTATTCACAATTATCAAGTTTGTGTATTGTTAAATGGAAGAATTGCTATGAAAATAAGCACAATTGATATAAAAGTATTGGGTTATTACAAACATAATTTACGTATTTTTATTGTTGGTTGTGATATGCTACATTTTTAATGACGTTAAATAAAATTGTGAATTTTTATCTTTTCAGGATATGGGAAAACCTTGGAGAAAACTTATCCAGGCACCTTAAGGATCTCCTTTTCACAGGTAATCAACATACCAATGTATCACAGAGATAGATTTGAATAACTTTGACCTAAATAAATACGTTTTTCTTGTTCTCACAGTTTTATCTCTATGAATTTCTAATTTGTGAAAGGCATTAGTGTTATTCTTTGGACTGTGTTATTTGTATATTCATCATTATTTAGAATACAATGTGTATTACTTTTCGTTGGTTGCATTAAAATACACTAACTTATGCCTTCTCTAAAACAGACAAAGGGGAGAGAGAGAGAGGGGGGGGGGATTGCATTCCACATAAGAATTAGATACTAAATTCTCAAAGGAAATACTTATTTTGTCTCTTAATCCAGAAACAGTATTTTCAGCAACAAATCTGTTTCAGTGTGTACAGCACAGTTCAAAAACTTAAATGAAAGTAAATACCAAAGTATATATTTAAGATCAGTATCTTTCAAAGATACGACAGGAACGTTTTCAAGGAAAACATTTAAAAAATATTTTTTTTTGTCTTTTAATCAAATATAAAAAAGGAATACAAACCAACTTTAAATAAAACAAAAACGAATTTAAATCAGAACCAAGAAAAATAATACAATTTAATATACTTATAATAAATAAAATACTAGAATATTACGTCCAATATGTAAATAAATACAGATAAAATATTGAAGCAGCTCCAATTAATATTTGTTTATATATTTCTTCAAAAATTGCTCTTAACAATTTTGACTAAAATGCCCCAACAAATATATTCTCATCACAAGAAAAATGTATATATTAAGTCATTGGGAATATACTCTTTATTTGGGAGAGTTAAGCGATAGGCGAAAATTCAGTACATCAAAATTACAGAGCTCTTTAAACGGAACATTTCATTTCAATAACGTTTTCTGTTTTATACCAGTGGCCCATGTATCCGCATTTGGCGTATTCAGATTTCCTTTCGAGCGTTAAAAGAATTGCAGAACTCAATGGGGCTATTTCAAGTTAAAACTGCACAGTGGAGAACTAGCAAAAGCGAGCTTCGTTTTACCTCTTGTAATGAGCGCGACCCACTCGCAGTCTCCACTGATAATTAAGAAGGGTAAAGAGAAGGACTCTCTGCCAGTTTCCCACTTAGAAGTTTTAACTTGAAATAGCACCGTTGTGTTCT
Organism: Hymenopus coronatus; assembly: GCA_030762935.1. Taxonomy (NCBI): domain Eukaryota; kingdom Metazoa; phylum Arthropoda; class Insecta; order Mantodea; family Hymenopodidae; genus Hymenopus; species Hymenopus coronatus. The sequence goes on along the minus strand of CM060887.1, from coordinate 60,403,319 downwards.
GCAACTCGTTTAACGCACGGAGGGATATCTGCACACTCCAAATACGACACAGTTGTGCCACATGATATGTTAACTCCAATATATCCATTATTAGTGGTTCCAATTGTTTTATACTTGGTAATTCTTAAGTCCTGTCAGTATTACGATTTTTCCGGCGATTCCATGAAAAATAACGAATTTTAAGGCGAATATATACCGTCCAGTTACTATCAGGCCAAAACTGTTTACAATTAATTTGCTTCTTACATAATTTCAACTAAATAAAGATAATTATTTATCTTACTTTCAGGTCGAAACTGATTACAATTAATTTGCTTCTAGCGTAATGATTAAGATTAAGATTCAATATTTTTTAGTGCAAATAAAATGTTATGATTAACTACAGCCCCTGCTGTCAAATTTCTCCTATAATTCAAATTCCTTTTAGAAACTAAACAAAATACAAAAAAAAAAACATAAATGCAAATATAGAGTTATGTAATAATGAACGATTATAAACAAGAATAAAACTTCTGAAACTTTTGGCTATCATTGTTCCTTGTGCATCCATAAGGAATATGTTATATACCTGCATATGTAAAGATTTATCTTGATTGAAATGAAGTTGATAGATAAATTGCTTGTGTGTTCACTAATAAACGATTGAGGGCACAGAAAGTTATGTGAAAACAAGACAATGAGAAAGAAAGTCTGCAAAAGAGAGGAAGACACTCTAAATTGCTTTAATAACATTTCTCTCTTAAAGTACCTAAGAGGCGCTAAAGAGGGGGGGGGGCGGACATAGCTGCTCTTAAAGCCACTCTCTCTCACCTCTGCACCCTTCGATGGGATAATCATCAGAAAGTTCAATATTTGGGTTTTTAACGCCGTGATATTCGTTAAGTCGTCGACAGAGCCACGCTCCTCTTTCCATCACTAGGCAGATTAAGGAAGCCGTGGTATAACTTTAAGAGCAATATTGTGCTCCCGGTATGAAGAGATATTTCCCTTCTCTGGCTCATAAAACCATCCTTCAATAGTGTAACTTAAGAATGTATTTAAAAAATGTTCACCTTATAAATTAGACAAGAATGCAAGCATAGTGTAACGGAAGGTTTAAGGTTACGAGGCGTGGTGAATGGATGGGCGTCAGAGGTTTGCAGTTGCTTAATTTACTTCTCATACGGGGAGTCGAAATGGGATTTTCATAATTGTTTCCATATTCTTCTTTTAAATGCTTATGAATATCTAAAATTTCCCGCTCATTTTGCTATAATTTTCATAGAGGTACGCTAATTGTAAATAGCTTAAAACTATGTTTAAAATAATGCTGTGTAGAAGTGTTTTAAACCATTCTGGTACACTCATTTGGTAAAATATCAACAAATTTTTAAATATTAATGTTACAAAAGAAATCTTATTACTTTCTCTATACGCACTATGTACATAGTGTATACAGAAGGTATTGCACTCCACCCAAAAATTGGATACCGAGATTTCACCGGAAATATATGTTTTAGGGTCCCCAATATCCAAAAAAAAAAAAAAAAAAAAAAAAAAAAACATTTTCACAAAAAGGTCCGTGTGTGTGTATGTGTGTGTGTCTGTGTGTCCGTATGTCAGTATGTCCGTGTGTCTGCGAACACGATAACTCAAAACTGAAAAGTCGGTAAAATACCAAACTTGGTACTTAAGTTTAGTATCTTCCAGGGATGCGACACGATGATTTTGAGAAAAATCCCCCCACCCCCAACTACCCTTTACATGGAAATTTTTTTCGAAAATTTTGATTTTCTCAAAAGTAGCTCTAACGAATTTGATTAAAATGTCGTATATTAAAGATATTAACCTGACAAATAAAATGTATATCTTGAATTTTCTGGGAATAGACTCTGAAGAGTAGTTTATTGTGGATGAATTTTACTGCATTTTGAATAACTGCTAAATCGTAAGATATGGACAAGAACTTACTACACAAAAAATGTAGAACACGTTAAAACACGTAATTTATGTTCTATACATTTTTTTCGTAAGTTCGTCATTTTTGAGACATTCCTTATTTTTGGTTTCTGCCATGAAAACTTATGCTTTTCTTATACAGGAACTTGTCAACTCTTTTCCATATAAACAAAGGAACTTCATTGACATAGCAACCAGCTTATGACTATCATTTTAACCTATGGTAGCCCTTATTTCGCTTCTATTTACAAGGAAGCATCTAATAAGACTATTTCTGCTAATTTTTTCTGATTAGCATAAAGTAAATAGAAGTATAAGCTTTTTAACAATAATTTGTTGCAGGAATATAGAGAAACTCATGTGAATGGTCACATCACTTTTTTTTATTTTGATCAGAATATTTTATTTTATCTATTCACGGCAATGGAATTTCGCTCTTATTTTCTTTATGTGAGAGTTTCGAAGTACTGCGCAGTTGTGTTTGAAAAGTTAGGTTACATTTTTGCAAATGTTATGTTTAAAAGCAAAATCTGCAAAAGTAATATTGTCTATACCAATATCGCATTATCTGAGATTAAGAGCTATAGTTTTTACCACACATTTGCATCTAAATAGGCTTTATTTTAATAAAAAATATGCGTATGTATGGATTAGTCATTTCTTTAAAATTTAAAAACCATAATTCTTCAATAAAATTTTAAGAGCTTTATCTATCGTTCTAATCAATATAAGCATTTTATTTTTCATTAATCAACAATAAAGATATTGCTAAATATACCTTGAAAAATGTAGCTCATTATCGTAAATAGTTACTAAGATAATAAGTCATTGGTATCACCGAAATTGCATGAAAATAAAAAAAAATCTACTTTTTTATTTTAGTTCCATAAAATAATCTAAATGTTCCTGAATATTAAAAGGCTATAATTGACCACTAGGCACCATTTTTAAATGCCTTAAGTCACTGGAGCTACATTAGAGGTGAAACTGTAATGGACTCGGCAAGAAAAAGACGCAACCTAGTTCACATCATGCAAAGTAAAAAACGAAATTATGCAGAAGAAAAGCAGCAATGCAAGAAGGAAAGCAGCAATGCTATAAGAAAAGCAGCAATGCCAGAAGAAAAGCAGCAATGCAAGAAGAAAAGCAGCAATGCCAGAAGAAAAGCAGCAATGCAAGAAGGAAAGCAGCAATGCTATAAGAAAAGCAGCAATGCAAGAAGAAAAGCAGCAATGCCAGAAGAAAAGCAGCAATGCAAGAAGGAAAGCAGCAATGCAAGAAGAAAAGCAGCAATGCAAGAAGAAAAGCAGCAATGCCAGAAGAAAAGCAGCAATGCCAGAAGGAAAGCAGCAATGTTATAAGAAAAGCAGAGCAATGCCAGAAGAAAAGCAGCAATGTTATAAGAAAAGCAGCAACGCCAGAAGAAAAGCAGCAATGCTAGAAGAAAAGCAGCAATTCCAGAAGAAAAGCAACAATGTTATAAGAAAAGCAGCAATGTTATAAGAAAAGCAGCAATGCCAGAAGAAAAGCAGCAATGCAAGAAGGAAAGCAGCAATGCTATAAGAAAAGCAGCAATGCCAGAAGAAAAGCAGCAATGCCAGAAGAAAAGCAGCAATGCCAGAAGAAAAGCAGCAATGCCAGAAGAAAAGCAGCAATGCCAGAAGGAAAGCGGCAATGCCTGAAGAAAAGCAGCAATGCCAGAAGAAAAGCAGCAATGCCAGAAGAGAAGCAGCAATGCCTGAAGAAAAGCAGCAATGCCAGAAGAAAAGCAGCAATGCCAGAAGAAAAGCAGCAATGCCAGAAGAAAAGCAGTAATGCCAGAAGAAAAGCAACAATGCCTTAAGAAAAGCAGCAATGCCAGAAGAAAAGCAACAATGCCTGAAGAAAAGCAGCAATGTTATAAGAAATGCAGCAATGCCAGAAGAAAAGCAACAATGCCTGAAGAAAAGCAGCAATGCCAGAAGAAAAGCAACAATGCCTGAAGAAAAGCAGCAATCCCAGAAGAAAAGCAACAATGCCTGAAGAAAAGCAACAATGCCTGAAGAAAAGCAACAATGCCTGAAGATAAGCAGCAATGCCAGAAGAAAAGCAACAATACCTGAAGAAAAGCAGCAATGCCAGAAGAAAAGCAGCAATGTTATAAGAAAAGCAGAAATGTTATAAGAAAAGCAGCAATGTTATAAGAAAAGCAGCAATGCCAGAAGGAAAGCAGCAATGCCAGAAGAAAAGCAGCAATGCCAGAAGAAAAACAGCAATATTATAAGAAAAACAGCAATGCCAGAAGAAAAACAGCAATGTTATAAGAAAAGCAGCAATGCCAGAAGAAAAACAGCAATGTTATAAGAAAAGCAGCAATGTTATAAGAAAAGCAGCAATGCCTGAAGAAAAACAGCAATGTTATAAGAAAAGCAGCAATGCCAGAAGAAAAGCAGCAATGCCAGAAGAAAAGCAGCAATGTTATAAGAAAAACAGCAATGTTATAAGAAAAACAGCAATGCCTGAAGAAAAACAGCAATGTTATCAGAAAAGCAGCAATGTTATAAGAAAAGCAACAATGCCTGAAGAAAAGCAGCAATGCCAGAAGAAAAGCAACAATGCCTGAAGAAAAGCAACAATGCCTGAAGAAAAGCAGCACTGCCAGAAGAAAAGCAGCAATGCCAGAAGAAAAGCAGCAATGTTATAAGAAAAGCAGCAATGCCAGAAGAAAAACAGCAATGTTATAAGAAAAGAGCAATGTTATAAGAAAAGCAGCAATGTTATAAGAAAAATAGCAATGTTATAAGGAAAGCAGCAATGCCAGAAGAAAAACAGCAATGTTATAAGAAAAGCAGCAATGTTATAAGAAAAACAGCAATGTTATAAGAAAAACAGCAATGCCAGAAGAAAAACAGCAATGTTATAAGAAAAACAGCAATGTTATAAGAAAAACAGCAATGTTATAAGAAAAACAGCAATGTTATAAGAAAAACAGCAATGCCTGAAGAAAAACAGCAATGTTATAAGAAAAACAGCAATGTTAGAAGAAAAACAGCAATGTTATAAGAAAAAAAGCATTGCCAGAAGAAAAACAGCAATGTCATAAGAAAAACAGCAATTCCTGAAGAAAAACAGCAATGTTATCAGAAAAGCAGCAATGTTATCAGAAAAGCAGCAATTCCAGAAGAAAAGCAGCAATGCCAGAAGAAAAGCAGCAATGTTATAAGAAAAGCAGCAATGCCAGAAGAAAAACAGCAATGTTATAAGAAAAACAGCAATGTTATAAGAAAAGCAGCAATGTTATAAGAAAAACAGCAATGTTATAAGAAAAGCAGCAATGCCTGAAGAAAAACACCAATGTTATAAGAAAAACAGCAATGCCAGAAGAAAAGCAGCAATGTTATAAGAAAAGCAGAAATGTTATAAGAAAAGCAGCAATGCCTGAAGAAAAACAGCAATGTTATAAGAAAAGCAGCAATGCCAGAAGAAAAGCAGCAATGCCAGAAGAAAAGCAGCAATGCTAGAAGAAAAGCAGCAATGCCAGAAGAAAAGCAGCAATGCCAGAAGGAAAGAAGCAATGCCATAAGAAAAGCAGCAATGCCAGAAGAAAAGCAGCAATGCCATAAGAAAAGCAGCAATGCAAGATGAAAAGGACACAAAAGGCGGCAGCAGAGGAGAGAGAAAAAAATCTACCTACACGCTGGATTTTAGTGAAATTGCTTTTTCGTTATTGACATTTTCAGCATTTTACTTCCCGTAAAATGCTCCTTAAGCATCAGTTTTCTGTTACAAAAATAAAATTTTCTGTACATGTTCAAAGAAGTACAATGAATAATAATTGCTCTGTTTTACCGTCAGATAAATTATTTTTATTTATAATTTTAATATTGTTAATTATATTATATTTTAATTTTTGTATATGAAATATAATTACCATTTATGAAAAATTCTGCAAAATTCATCCAGTATGAACATATCTTCAGAGGCTATTCCCAGAAAATTAAAGATATGCATTTTATTTGACATGTAAATATTTTAAATGTAAGAGACTTCAATCAAAACCGTTACAGCCGCTTTTGAGAAAATCAAAATTTTGAAGTTTTTTTCCATGTAAGGATATTTACGGGTGGAGAGATTTTCTTGAAAATCTTAATGTCGCATCCTTGCAATAGATCAAACTTAAATACCAGGTTTAGCTTTTAACGGTCTTTTCGTTTTTAAAACACACACACGCACACACACAGACACATGGACATTTTTCTAGAATGCTTTTTTTGGACTAAGGGGGTCTCAAAACATGTGTTTTGATGAAATATTGGTATCGAATTTTTGGGTGCAATACAATACCTTCGTTATACACTATGTACATAGTACGTGTAGAGAAAAATATTTGTGTTTTCAAATACACCTAAAATCAATATTTAAGCATATTGGGCCATTTTGGAGTAACATTTTATATAGATAAGTATGATTCGCCTGTGCTACCGCATTTAATAAGAATGGGCCTATAAAATGTGCCCTTATGTAAAAGTTCTAGCCTATGTAATCCACAATTTTCCCCAGTAAACCAATAAACCAGTGTGGCGTCTGACATAAATTTAATTTTCGATGTATGAAGAAACTTGAAAAGAAACTTGCGGCCAAACAAGCTTGTAACTTCCGCTGATGCTCAGGGTAAAAATAAGAGCACAAAAAAAGGGGGGGGGAAAGTGATGTTAGCAAGTTTTGCAAATGCTTACCGAGAGTCTAAAGAGCTTATCAGGCTTTTATAACGGGTCCTAAGCAATTAGCTGAAGAGGTAAGTTTCACATCATGGCAGCGAACATGATAATAAAGCTGTTAACCAGCAAAAACTGCCGGGGTGCGTGCCAAAATTCGTGGAGAGAAAACTTGTGAACGTATGCAGTGCCAACCGAGGGCAAAATGCTGATACAGCTGACACACTAAGGTGCGAGGTGGCTTTCGCTTTAGAGCTAAACTCGCATCATGTTTCCTGTCCTTCGTTTTAGCTTTCTGCGTACTTTTATCCAATTATACCACATGAATTTACCACCTCAAGGTGGCAAATAAAATTAACATATTATTTTGTTTACACGTACTATGTACAAAAGGCACAAAAAGAAACCGGCACTGTCTTGTTCTGTACACCGCATTCCTTACCGTTTGTAGGGTACTTTATTACGCCATGTTTTTATTTTATTGGCCGATACTGTCACCTTGCAGGTGAGTGTTCTATAGCGAACCAATAGAGCACATCTATGCTGGTTTTGTCAACTTATTCGCTAGCAGGTATAGCCACCTTACTCAGATGGAAGCGAGATTAGGTAACGTGTACTACAACAGTAAACTCCCTCACTAAATAAGTGACAGAGTGGCCAGCGGATATCAGAAGACACGTCCTATAAATGCCCCTACAGACAATCAGAAATTCGATGTCTATTACTAATTGTGCTCTGTGTACATAGTGTATAGAGAAGGTATTGCAATGCACCCAATAATTTGATACCGAGATTTCACCAGTAATATATGTTTTGGGTCCTCCTGAATAAAAAAAAAACATTTTTGAAAAATTATCCGTGTGTGTGTCCACACAGCATAGCTTAAAAACGAAAATACCCTTAAATACCGAACTTGGTATTTAAGTTTGGTATTTTTCAAGGATGCGACACAGATTTTCAAGAAAATCACCAACACCCAACTATCCTTTACACGAACCTTTTTTCGAAATTTAGTATTTTCTCAGAAATGGTTCAAGCGATTTTTATTAAAATATCGTATATTAAAGATATTTACCTGAAAATAAAATGTTTATCTTGAATTTTCTGGGAATAACCTTTGAAGACTACTTTATTATGGATGAATTTTACGGAATGCTTGCATTACTGCTCTAACCATAAGAGATGGCCAAAAACTTACCATACAAAACATTTAGAGCACGTTAAAGCACACAAATTATGTCAATTAGATTTTTTCGTGGAGTTGATAGTTTTTGAGATATTCCTCGTTTTTGGTTCCAGCTTTGAAAAACTTACACTTTTCTCATACAAGCCTTTGTCAACTGCTGTCCATACAAACAAAGAAACTTCAGTCACATAGCAACCAGCTTTTGACTATCACTTTAACCTATAGTACTCCCTTATTTCCCTTCTATTTACAAGGAAGCTGTTTCAATTGTAAACTTTTCTCTCTCCATGAGTGTTGGAATCATGCTTCTATCTTTTGTAGTTTGGAAGCAATAAATGTTTGAAATCTGTTCTTTCTTTTTGAGTAACCCTGTATATAAATGACAGTCTACATAAACAAGAAGGCATCAAACAAAATTAAAGCATGCAAGAATGTATTATTAAAATGTATTAAGATCGTAAAAATACAAAAGAACTGGAAATGAATTAATCAGTAGTTTTTAATACTTGTGATGTCATTTTTCTTTAATAGGTATAAAATATATTGATGCTAATATGTTATGCCGCAAAATATAATGATTCTTATACTGCTTGTGCAAATAGGTGCTCATTTGGCGTTGTATATGCTGATTTATAAGTCTCTTGACATGTTAGTGAAAACGACATTTAAATGAAAAATGCCATTTGGTGCATTTAGTACATTTCAATGTGATTACCTCTTCAGTAGACTGGAACACTTTTTTCAGCATAGAGGGCGTGACGTTGCCTATTGCTGCAGATATTCTGTACCAGTGGTCAGCATCTCTGGTGTTACATCACATTATCAATAAACCCTCAGGTTGCCTCTCGTACACAAAGTTTTTATATTAAAACTATAGTTTGATATTAAAGTTTTTTTAGACTATTTACCCATATTACATTAACTATGTGATAGCTTTCTCTGAAAATTTCCATACTTATATAACAATTATACAACTTGTGAAGGGTTTCATAAAAATCTTTCACGTAGTTATTATCCACACATTTCAGCTCCATGTAAGGACATTTTGATAGATGCTATATTTCATAAATGACAGCAATGAAACTGTTCAAAACAAACATAAATGTTGGAACATTATTTTCAAAAACATATATTCTTTAAAACAAAACATTTAAAAATCCTGATGTTCTCCATTCACACGAGTTTCTTTATATCTCTGTAATAAATTATTGCTTATTCTGCTATCCCCTTCATGCTAATCGAGATAAACATTAGCGAAACGGTTTTACTACTTAATTCCTTGTAAGTAGAAGGGAACTAAGGGAATACAGTAGGCTGACCTTAAGTCAAATATTTTAAAACTTGGTGCTATGGTATAGAAATCCGTTTCTTTGAATCGCCAGCTGTTGTCAAGTTCCTTTATGAAAAGTATAAGTATTTTAAAACTGAAATCAATAACAAGGAATATCTAAAAAACGGTCTACTCCACGAAAAAAATGTACATATCATAAATTGTGTGTTTTAATGAGCTCTATATTTTTAGGCGGATTTTTTGTCTATCTCTACCGGTTTGCCGGTTATATAAAATTCCGCAAAAATAAAGATGTTTTTTATTTGTCATGTAAATATCTTTAATATGCATATTTTAATCAATATCGTTAGAACCATTTTTGAGAAAATAAAATGTTTGCAACCTTTTCCATGTAAAGAGTAGCTGGGAGGGGGGGGGGGAATTGTTGAAAATCTTCGTGTCGCATCGTTGGAAGATACTGAAAGATACTGAACTTAAATTCTTAAATACCCACTTTTCGTTTTTGAACTATGCTGCCCACAGACACACAAACAAACACAGACAGACATACACATGGACATTTTTCTAAAACTGCGCTTTATGGATTCAAGGGGGTTTTAAAACATTTATTTCCGGCGAAATCTCGGATTGGAATTTTTGGGTGCAATACAATACTTTCTCTATACACCGTGTACATGATACGTGTAGAGAAAGTAACTAGAAAATAGATATCAAAAAGCTCTCATAGCCACAGATACAAAATTGAATACAGAATTTTATATACTTTAGTACTGTGTGTAGATTTGCAGTATCATCTAAACTGAAAATATATGTATGTATTTTCAATTTTGCAATAAGGTGTTTATGGGATGAGTCAAACAAACACACTTGGATTCTGATAACGCTCAATTTTTAATTCTGGATTTTGAGGATTCATCTCAGACACATGTTGATTGTAAATCGTGTTTCGTTTATAATATCTAAGTTCTTTCAAAACTACACAGCTGAATGTGATAAATACCCCATGTACTTCAATTTTATTTCTGTTTATGAAAAGCATGTCAAACGGTTCTGCCAAAAATACTTCCGGAATCTTATATTGGTAATGCAGAATTTATGGAATTAGAAACATAATAACTAATATTTTGTGTTATGTAGTATGTGTTAAATTTAAAGTAGCACATTTAAAAATCTGATGTATACACTCACATGACATTCTCTAGCTGCTTTAAAAACAAACTTCTTACAAAAATTCTTCTTTCTAAACCATGCTAATCGAGATAAACTTATTAGAATATTCTTATTACTTAGTTCCTTATAAGTAGAAGTAAGTAAAGAAATGCGATATTCTACAGTGAGAGTCAAATGTTTTAAAAACTGTTAATATGCGATTGTCACTGTAAATAGCTTCTTTGCTTGGTCAGGAGTATAACAAAAGAAAAACGGACACTTCCTTTCTGAGAAAAGTATAAGTACTTTGCAGCGGAACCTAAAAACAAAAATATCTGGAAAACTGTAAACTCAACGAAAAGATGTATGGACATAAATTGTGTATTTTAGTGAGATATATATTTTTGTGCAGTAAATTTTTGTTTATTTCTTATGGTTTACTCGTTATGAAAAATTCAGGAAAATTCATCCAGAATAATCAGGTTTTCAAAAGCTATTCCCAGAAAATTCAATATATAAACTTCATTTGTGATGGAAATGCTTTAATATGTGTAATTTTAACCAAAATCTTTGTTAAGATATATAACATTTTCGAAAGCTTTTCCATGTAAATGATAGTTTGCGGTAGGGAGATTTTTCTCAAAATCTTCGTGTCACATCCCTGGAGGATATTCAACTTGAATACCAAGGTTGGTGTTTTACCGACTTTTCATTTTTGTGTTATCGTTTTCAAACACACACACACACACACACGCCCCACGCCCTTTTTCTCAAAATGTTTTTTTTTGGATACAGAGGACTATAAAACGTCTATTTCCGGTGAAATGTCGGTATCAAACTTTTTGTGGAATATAATATCTTCTATATAAGCTATGCACATAGTAGGTACGTGTAGAGAAAGCAAAAGTTAATCGAATGCGTGATAGAAGACAGATATTGTAAAATAATTTTGTAGTTCTCAAACAAGGTATTTTGGTGTTACGTTTGAGTTAAAATTTTTGCTGTCCATACTTTTATTGCTTTTAGTAAATTAAATTTATAACATATTGAAAATATTGGTGACAATAATATTCAATATTTAAAGAAAATGTTTTAAAAGTGTGGAATTATTTTCATGTGTCCTAGAAGTCTGTATTACTTTCCAAGCTATATGAAATAAGATGTATTTATCTGTAAGAAGTATGGAATTACTGCAAAAGAAGTCTAACCTAAACTCGCTTAAAGTTCAAAACAAGTTACTGTTTGGAAGAGAAAAATGCGTCTTAACTGTAGGATTTCTTGGAGACATTGTGAGCCTTTTAGAAAACTTTTTAAGTTAAAAGCAGCTGCACAGGACGGGAGAGAAAGAAAAAGAATACGAGCTACACTAAGAAATAATTGCATTGTTATTGTGTAGGAATTGTGTGTTACCGATTTGAAGGAACCACACGCACGCGCGCACGCACGCACACACAAGACGCAAGTCGTGTGCAGTAGCTTGTCATTACACCGTTGCTGTGGAGACGAATCGACTCCACTGCTTCGCAAAGAGGTAGAAAATTGTCTTTTCTCGCTTTTGTCGCCTATCTCGACTTTTTCTGGGAGAAGAAGAATGATGCCTGTAGCACTGGATCGGAACAAATTTAATTTTTTGCTGATTTAATTTCCAACCTACTGACTGTTTTTTTTTTTTTACTTTCTATACACGTATTTTGTATATAGCGTATAAAGTACTCCATTCCACCTAAAAATTCGATACCGAAATTTCACTGGAAGTACGCGTTTTAGGACCCCCTGTATCCAAAAAAAGTATTTTCAGAAAGAGGTCCGTGTATGTGTCCTTCTGTCTGTGTGTCTGTGAACACGATAACTCAAAAACGAAAAGTTAACAAAATACCAGACTTGGTATTTAAGTTAAGTATCTTCCAGGAATACGACACGAAGATTTTCAGAAAAATCCTCCCACACCAACTCACTTTTTGCATGGAAAAATAGCTCTAACGATTTTTTTTAAAGTACCGCATATTAAAGATATTTGTGGCAAATAATATATATCTTGAGTTTTCTTGGAATAGCCTCTAAAGAGCTATTTATTCTGAATGAATTTTGCTGAATTTTGTGTGACTGTTGAACCGTAAAAGAGACAAAAACTTACTACACAAAAAATTTAGATCACAGCAAATCACACAATTTTTGTCATATGTGAATTTTTTCGTATTTGACCATTTCTGAGATATTTTCATCAGCAGGAAAACCGGAATTTAAAGGATTTGGCTATTATTTTAGCCCTGTATTTTCTCTTTTTTTCCTTTTACTTACAAGGAAGCAATTCATTAATATAATTTCTGCTAATGTCTATCTCGATTATCATAAAGTAGATAGAAGAATATGCTTTTTAACCAGAGTTTGTTACAGCGATGTAGAGAAAGTCATGTGAATGGAACACATCGGATTTTTTAGGTTTTTATCCCTTCCAAGGCAGCTAGGGGGTTGGCATTTGGAGATGTAACTGCCGACGAATCGAATATAATATCCGTGGTACTGATCAGCTGCTGAAAATGCAACTACGTGTATAATTATATATATATATATATATATATATATATATATATATATATATATATATATATCCTATATATACTAATGTGTCAAGAAAGTTCCGGGAATTTGCCAATTTTATTTTATCGTCTTCAAAGTAGCCCCCTTCTGAAATTATACATTTATGCCAACGAATAATCCAATCATCAAAACATTTTTGTAGGCACTTTTACGAAGCGATGTCAATTGTCGCCGCGAATTTTCCTTTATGTCTTTTATCAACTGAAAACGGGTGCCTCGAAGTTTTGGAAAGAGAAAGAAATCAGCAGGAGCCAAATCAGGCGAATACGGTGCCTGGTAGATGAAATTTGTTGAGTTTTTGGCCAGAAATTCGTTCACAATAATAGCCTTGTGAGCTGGTGCGTTATCGTTGTGCAGAATCCATGAGTTGTCGTTCCACAAATATGGCCTTTATCGTCATATTTGTTCTCTAAAACGCCGCATAACGCTCAGATAATAGTCTTTATTTACCTTCTGGCAAGAGCTCTGAGTGCATGACACCGCGATGATCTTCGGGTCCATGGAGCTTGAAGTTACTCGAAATTCGCTTCTCAGGATAAGGAAAAACATGAAAAATAAACCTTATATGGGTAACTCACGCTAAAGAAGATTCCAACTCGTGTTATATTCTTGTATATGTACGCCTTATATTTTATTACTACATGCTGGGCAATACTTTTGCATTCTCTTCCTTTTGGAGTACAGCATCACTGTTCCATTCTGATTGCTGGCATGTTACAGATGATTCATCATCACTCATCCACCACCTCAAAAAAAAAAAGAACAGGCCAGTTTATGCATGTAGCAGGGAGTGGGGAAATTTATTGCTGCCCTCTTTTTGAGTAATATTGCTATCAATGATTGAAGACTCTGAGAGAAGACTCTGAAGAGGTTCTATATTAGATAGTTCTGAGAAGGGAAAGTTATATAATTTCATAAGTGTGATGCAAAAAACTGTACATTTTTGTTGTGGATTGTGGTACACACCGGTCGCTGTGTAGTAATCCGATTGCTAAAGTACCAGATCGAATAATAATATTGATTGTTTCAATAAATACTATAGAAGTTATTAAAGCTCCTGGTGCTCCTTGAGGAACTAAATGGGAAAATATGTTTAGTGATGCTAATTCAACCCAAGTATACATCTCAATCATATTTATAAAACTAATGAAAGGGTTATTACTACACGAACCGGTTCTAGTAAAAATGTGTGGAAATAGCCTTATAAAATTGTTATATAAAATAAAGGAGAAGATAGAAATAAAAATGAATGTGGATTCTTTATTACTTTTTTTTTATTTACAATTAAAAGTTTAAATTCTTCTGGGACTTAAATACTTACAACATTGTAAGTCGAATTGCGGTTGTCATCTCAAAATAATTTAAGAAGTCATTGTGGTTTACCGGGAAACATGCGAGTCAGTTGAGAAATTCAATGCTATGCCGGCATGTTGTCATGGTAGCTCAGTGACAGAGCTGAATTTTTCAGTCTAACTACGTATCCAACTCCTGTCCTACACACGGCTTGTGTGAAAAAACATTAATCCAATACTGGATAACCCTTATTAGCACTAATAATTCGCTAAAAAATTGAAATTCAACGACAGTTTTTCAACGAACTCAAAACAGCCGCAGTACCAAACGAATCAATGCGCTTAGCCTGAGGCGCATGTTTAGTTTGCTATCCAGAAGCGGCCGTCGAAGTCAAGAAAGGATCTATTTATTTTACTCTCTCTATGTACGTAATGTATAGAGAAAGTATTCTATTGCACCCAAAATTTCGATTTCTAGATTTCACCGGAAATATATGTTTTGACACCCCTGAATCCAAAAAAAGCAGTCATAGAAAAATGTCCGTCTGTGTCTGTCTGTCTGTCTGTCTGTCTGTCTGGTGTCTTTCTATGTGTGGGTGTGTGGCCAGCATAGCTCAAAAACGAGAAGACCGTTAAATACCAAACTTGGTATTTAAGTTTGACATCTTCCAAAGTTGTGACAAAAAGCTTTTCAAGAAAATCACTCCACCCCCAACAAACCTTTACATGGAACGTTTTTGGAAAAAATTGATTTTATCAAAAACAGCTCTATCAATTTTGATTAAAATATTGTATATTAAAGACATTTACAAGAAAAATTGAATTTTCTGCGAATATGCTCTGAAAACGTCTTTATTTTGGATGAATTTTACGGAATTTCGCATAAATGGTAAACCATGAGAGATAGACAAAAACTTACTTAACAGAAAACCGTATATCTCGTTATAACACAATTTGTTATATAAGTTTTTTTTATGGATTTGGTCGTTTTTGAGATATTCTTTGTTATTGTTTTCAGTTTTAAAAAGCATATACTTTTCTTATACGGGATCAACTCCTGGCCACGTAAAGAAACGTATTTTAATCTCATAGCAAACACATTTTAAAACACGCGACTGTCGGTTTAGCCTAGATTATTCCCTAGTTCCCTTCTGCTTGTAAGCAACTAAATAATAGAGGTAAACATTAGCATGAAGTGAATAGAAGAATAAGCTTGTTAACAATAATGTGCTGCAGAGAGGTAGAGAAAGTCATGTGAATGAAACCCATACTGTTTTAGTGTGAATTTTATAACTGAATATAACTATTTTCCAGTAATCTTTAAGAGAATCATCCGTGAGGATATCACAATTCACAGTTATTGTAAACCTTATTGTAAAGTTTAATCCTAGAACGAATCAAATATGCTAAAACTGGTGCAAATATTTCATTTAGCTATATTCAGTCTCAAATATATAATGAAAGATTGATAACAATGAATTTATGCAAAAAAAAAAAAAAAAAAAAAAATCTGAATGTGTTTCACTCATCTGACTTTCTCTACATCTCTGCAAGAAAGTATTGCTAAAAAGCTTATGCTTCTATTTACTTTATACTAATCGACAAAAAATTAGCAGAAATACTCTTATTACTTGCTTCCTTGTAAGTAAAAGCGAAATAAGGGAGTATCACAGGTTAAAGTGATACTCAAAACCTGGTTGCTATGCGACTGAAGCTCCTTTGTTTGAATGGACCGAAGTTGACAAATTCCTCTGTGAGAAAAGTATAAATTATCAAATCTGAAACAAAAACAAGGAATATCTAAAAAACGATCAACTCCACGAAAAAATGAATATAACAAAAAGTGTGTGTTTTAATGTGCTCCACATTTTGTGTGTGGTAAGTTTTTGTCCTTCTGTTACGGTTTAGTAGTTATGCAATATTCCGTAAAATTCATCCAGTATAAAGTAGTCTTTAGAGGCTATTCCCAGAAAATTCAAGATATACATTTTATTTGTCAGGCAAATGTCTCTAATATACGATATTTTAATCAAAATCGTTAGAGCCATTTTTGAAAAATTAAAATTTTCAAAAACATTTTCCACGTAAAGGATAGTTAGGGGTGGGGGATTTTCTTGAAAATCTTCGTGTCGTATCTTTGGAAGATACCAAATTTAAATGCCAATTTTTGGTATTTAACTGTCTTTTAGTTTTTGAGCTATGGTGTCCACAGGCACACATATATGGACATTTTTCTAAAACTTCTTTTCTTTTTTTTTGGATTAAGGAGGTTCTAAGACATTTATTTTCGGTGAAATCTCGGTATCGAGTTTCTGGGTGCATTGCAATACCTTCTCTATACACTACATACATAGTATGTGTAGAGAAAGAAATTTTATGAACCTTAGATTCAATTGCATTATATCGCGTTTGTTCTCATAGTTCTTTAAAACTTCAGTTGGAGACCTTATATGCCTGATGGCTTCTCTGAATAGGAGCAACAGTCCAGAAGTTACAATTTCATTTTCGTTAAGAGGTTTTTTTTTTTCTGTCTCGTAATTTCGATAGCTTTTTCTTTCTCTGTTTCCATATAAAAGTTAGCTTAACTACTCGGCTGTGTCAGATGTTAGCTTAGAGATATCGAGAGGCCTAGAAAGACTCCAGAGCTCTGCAACGGGTGGAAAGCTCCTATCATATTTCTATCCCTTGGAATCCTGTATAAACAGCAGAGAGCCAGTTCTGACCCGAGAGTTATAGCAGAGAGATTGCAGTGAATGCAAATTACACATAAACGTTTTTGTTACGTTTGTAAACATTTGTGTATGACCGTCATAAATAAAGATGACGAAATTTTTAGGGGAATGTATGATGTTTATAAAATCAATATTAATATTTTATTTTCTTAAATGTGGGCCTTGATTTGATAAAGGTTTGTGAGCAGATGAATATAGTGTAGAGCCAAATACGCAGTGACGTCTGTTAGTCAAATCCCATAGCAGCCATTAGGATCCTTACCACTTCATATTAAGACTGAAAAAAAATATTTTCAAAGTATACTTTAGCTGCTGCTTATATTTTAAAACTTCAACATTCCAAACACATTTATAAGTATATGAATGTATAAGTAATCAAAGTTTTTATTAAACATGAAAAATTCCAAAAATACCACTAGAAAGTTTACGGATATGGAAATCCTCCGAAGTAATCCCCGTCTATCATAGCGTAATTTTTGTTGAAAAACGATAAGATAAACTAGAATACGTTATCGATGAAGGATTAAGCTTTTTGTTTATAAAGCTAGATATTGAAATTATTAATTATATTACGATATTTATATTTTTTTTTAAGTTCAATGTGTTTCAATTTAAAATGGGTAACTAAGTGTGAAATTTATAGTAAAAGATAACACTTTTTGCCCATCTCCAAAACAAGAATTCAATTATAACATTCTTAAATCAATTACGGATTCTAAATCTATAGACGCTTTTCATTTAAATTTTATTATAATTAGGTATATTCTTAACAGCTAATCTACCTAAAAATTCTGTCAGGATTTTCAACGGAAATAAAATGATTATATAAATTTCGCAATACTCCGTTAAGCAGTGTTTGAACCCGGGACTTAAAATACGTACGACTCGGCGCCGATCCCCATGCTCGCGCTCGCTAAAGTCGAGGCGCAGGGGATCGTGATTTCGAGTCCCACCTTGAGCACGGGTTTTTGTGTGTTTGTAAAGAAAAAGAAAACGATAAAGATTATAGGTCAATAAAGGAAATATAGACACACTAGACTGTGTTCTTGAAAAAAAAAAAAAAAGAAAAAAAAACAGAAGAGAAACCTCTGTAAGTCCGCAATAGGCTTCTCACAAGAATTTGAAGCCAGTTATCTGGGAAATTTAATGTCCTGAGACTTGTTGCCATGACAGTTTAATTAGAGCAACAGGAAGGAAACTGAAAATTCGTGATTTATATCTATAATATGTAACTGAATTTTTCAACAATTTCTACCTTTCAAACTATTCTATATACAACTTGTATATTTATATCCCATTCAGCAGCACAACTGAAGCGACTTGAATAGGTGATCGTTAGTGCGATACGTAATAGACAGGCCATCCATTCAAAGCCGAACGTCGCGAATTCGAGTCCCAGCGATTGCAGTCAAGTGTGCCTGTGGCGAAGGATGGGGAGGGCCTAGGTAAAATAACTGGTGTAATAGCATGGTTTGGTGCGTTAAAAAAACACAGTTTAGTTACAAAATATTAATAAACGTACAATATAAACGGTTATAGCTAGCCCTTTTTATTGCTGATGGATAGCATAATTTGAAATTTGAAAAAAAGTCCACTTAAATACTAAAACCTTTGATTAATCATTGTTGCATTTGTGCAACGCCATGAAATTAAGGGTTAAAATACTTAACATTGTAAATCGCCATCGGGGTATGTCTTGTCAAAATAATTTGAGATCTTCTTGGGTTTATACCATAAAATGTAGATTCCAGGCTTCTTGTGTTTACTGGAAAAATGCGAGTCAGTTGGGGAATTCAATATCCTGCCAGGATGTTGCTATGGTAGCTCGGTTGTTCAGACCGGATGGAAACCGGGAGACCCGTGTTAGAATTACTACCCCCGCATTGAGTTTTTCAGAATTATTCTACTTCCCAACCGTGTACCACACATGGCTTTGTGAAAGTATAATTAACTACTTTTGTAAGAATACTTTGTTAAATTGATATTTATTTAAGGATGCTCTTTAATTGCTGTGGTTCCCAGTATCCCATTCTATGTTTTCGCTAAAATTTCCTCGGAGGCTTCTTTATCACGATTAAGGTTCTTTTGCGTGCAGTAAATCTATGACATGGGCTTTACTTCGCTTTCCATAGCCCTACGCTGGGTTTCAATCCACGACCTTGGGAACTACAGACCAGCATATACCCATAAACCAAGGAGGACGATAGAATACTTTGTTGCAGAATGAGTAGAAAAACCTGTGAATGTATCAAATAATATTTTTATCCATTTCCTCCTCATGTTGTTATGCGTGGGAAGTCGAAATTTCTGTACTCCGTACGTTTTGCGGTTTTATGGCAGTTGGAAATAATTTTTTTTTAATACTACAACTATTTATAGATGTAATTATTATCCCGTATACGACTAGAATAAAATTTGATGTAGAATTTTACTATTTAAATGAAATTGTCTTTATTTTCCTTTTATTGTGTTTACTTCCTTATTTCTTCTTTCGGAGCAAGCAGCCATATTACCTTCAAATATTGACTGAATTGTATTTTTTTTGTAGTGTTTAACGCCCGATTTAACTACTTATGGCCCCGCAGGCGGTGACACTGATGATACATGAATGATGATGGAGCACCGGTGGAATGCGATGGCGGGGGAAACCGGAGTACCCGGAGAAAACCCGCCCCAGCGCCGCTTTGTCCACCACAAATCTCACATGCGGTCGCTAGGTGAGAGGCAAGTGGTCTAACCACTCGGCCACGGCGCGGTCCTGTCGGGTATGACCTATCACCAGTTCACAGAGTCTAGCGCCTGACCTTGTTTTTCACGCAAGCATTACTATCCTTTACAATTGCAAGCAATATGCATGGGTTAGTACTGTGCATAAACTCGGAGGTCAAAACACTCGACTTTATCTCCTATTACTTTCTTTAGCGCATATGTACAACGTGCATTATAGATAGGGAAGGTATTGTACTTCACCCAAAAATCCATACTGAGATTTCACCGGAAATTTATGCTTTGATATCCCACTGAATCCAAAAAGGGCATTTTTAATAAAGATAAGTGTGAGTGTGTATGTGTCTATCTGTGTATGTGTTTCATTGTCTCCCACCGAAGATGTTCAATAAAATTCCTCCACCTCAAACTAACCTTTATATGGAAACGTTTTCGAAATCTTAGACTTTCTCAAAAATAGCTCCAACGGTTTTGATTAAAATACTGTATATTAAAGATACGAGTATTTACATGGAAAATAGAATACAGGCATGTCTAGAATTTCTTGGCCTCCGAAATCGTGTTCATTTTGAATGGCTTTTGCACAATTGGTTAAACGTAAAAGAGAGAGAGAGAGAGAGAGAGAGAGAGAGAGAGATAGAGGGACACTTAGTACATAACACTGTACATGTCGTCAAAACACACAATTTATTTCCCATACATTTTCGTTGTGGAGCTAACCGTTTCCGAGATATTCCTTGTTATTGGTTTCAATTTTAAAATACTTATAACATTCTCAGACAGGAAGTCGCCCGGGTTTCTTTTGTTTTACCTCTGGCCAAGCAAAGAAGCGAATATGACTGACAATCGCATAGCGACTTCTTTTGTAAGATGTTTATTTGTAGTGCAGCTAGAGAAAGTCATGTGAGAGTAACACGACAGATATTTTTTTTTTTTTTTTTTTAAAGATCTTCATTTTTCTCAACTTTTGTCGCAGTATATTATTCCATTATTTTTAGTATTAAACCAATGTTGTAATAAATAAATTCAGTGGCCGCGCTGTGGCCGAGTGGTTAGACCACTCGACTCTCACCTAGACGGCCCGATTTCGATCCCAAGCGACCGTATGTGGTATTTGTGGTGGACAAAGCGGCGCACGGGTTTCTCCGGGTTCTCCGGTTTCCCCCGCCATCGAATTTCACCGGTGTTCCATCTTCATTCCATGTTTCATCAGTGTCATCGCTTGCGGTGCCACAAGTAGTAAAAACGGGCGTTAAACACGATACAAAAACTCAGTCATTATCTTCTTGCCACAGATATAGAGAGAATAGATATGAAATGCATTGTAGTTAGTGAAGCACATTTTTGCCAAGTCGCTATATTTTGATATTACATTTCTGAGATGAGTACTTCTTTTGTGGGTTAAATGAGCACCCAAAAAATACGATTTTGTGGCGTTAAATGTCAATTAAGCAGTACATTTGGACTGTAGGTTGTAAACCGGTATAATGGGGAATACGTGTGTGGTGTTTGGTTGAAGTTTCTCGAATAGCAGAAGCAAAAACAAGGAATAATTTTTAGTGTGTAATATTACTATGTTAATATGAAGTTGTGCTATAGCGCAGACATATTAATAACAATAAACACTTGTCCATCTGTGCTGTAACATGTTGATAACAGCAGCAGAGTATTTTTGCACCCACTTTTTGTTTAGAGTTTAACACCGTTGTTATGTTTGTGTATGCATGCATCTATTAGATGGGTTTGCAGAGATTATAGTGGGCTAGTGTGATAGTGAAATTACCGCAGAGACCACCGCTCGCTTTTGGGGTTTACATTGTGCCTTGGGGTATGTACCTATAACAGACAATGTGTGATGTAAATACACAAAGCGGACTAGAATGGACCGAGTTCACTGAAATCAACAGTCAGGTAAAGCAACCTTTTCTCTAATGCAAATGAGGTTTAACTTTTACTTTCTCTACACGTATTATGTACATAGTATATAGAGAAAATATTTTACTCCACCAAAAAACTCGATACCTAGATTTCACCACAAATATACCTTTTAGTGTCCCCTGTATCCAAAAAAGCATTTTCACAAAAAGGTCCGTGTGTGGGTGTATGTCTGTCTGTCTGTCTGTCTGTCCGTGTGTCTGTGAACACGATAACTCAAAAATGAAAAGTCGGTAAAATACCAAACTTAGTATTTAAGTTTTGTAACTTCCAGGGATGCGCCACGAAGATTGAGAAATATATGTTTTTAGTTCCCTGAGTCAAAAATTAGCATTTTTAGAAGAACATCCATGTGTGTCTCTGTGCCTGTTTGTCGGTTAAATACAAAATTTTATATTTAATTTTTGCTTTTTTCAAGGATGTGACACGCAGATTTTCAAAAAGATTACCCCACCCCAACTACCCTTTACTGAAATGTCTATTTTAATTAAAACTATGAATATTAAAGCTATTCACAGCATAAAAATAAAATGTAAATTTCGAATTATTTGGGAATAGCCTCTGAATGTTGAAGACTTACCAAACATATATAAAATCCACAACTTTTCTTAAGCTTTTCCTTATTGCCTACGCTAGGCGGCTACACAGCAAGCTTCTCTGAAGATAAGACATGCCAGCTGACAACATGCTACAATGTTTCTGATGAAATCTAGACATGGAGTAGCTCAAAGATAATGTTGTACACAATTAATTTTCTCATGCAGACGAGAGAAGATAAATTCGGTCATAAAGCCTTATTTCCATTGGAAGAAGCCTGGAAAGCGGTCAAAGTAATCACGACCCGCTTCTTCTTTTAATGGTCGGTTTACAGCCTGACCCATATTAAGGTTACCCGGGCGATTTATTTCGCCATAAAAAGCGGTATGGTGGAGCTTGAGGCTCCGACATATTTTACGCATTTTTACTTCGGTATGAATCTCCTTCATTCATCATGCCGAGGACCTTCTGCAGCAGACGGTTCAAACTTCGAACGCTTACGGAAGTAATAAATGTAACCTGCATGAATAACACAGGGGAGGATAAGAGATTGCTTATGACGTAACGTAAGCATGCACTGAAGCAAAGTGAAGAGCCGAGACAGAAGAGGGGGAAGACGAGAAAGGGAAAGCAATCACAAACACGAGGCTCTGCAATTCTACGTTTGTTCTGCTGTCCACAAACATATATTATTACGTTCTCTAGCCTCATATGTATAATGTACATAGTGAATAGACTAGGTATTGTATTCTACCCAAAAATTCGATACCGAGATTTCACCGGGAATAGTTGCTTTAAAACCCCCTGAATCCAAAAAAAAAAAAAAAAAAAACAACAACATTTTCAGAAAAAGGTCCGTGTTTCTGTCTGTCTGCATGTCTGTGAGTCTTTGAACAGCATAGCTCAAAATCGAAAAGATACTTGGTATTTGAGCTTGGTATCTTCCAAGGGTTCGATACGAAGATTTTCAAGAAAATACGCCCAATACAATTACTCTTTGTATGTAAATATTTTCGAAAATTTTTATTTTCTCAAAAATTATTATAACGATTTTGATTAAAATACACGTTAAAACCATTTCTATCACAAATAAAATGTATGGAGTTTTCCAGGAATAGCCTCTGAAGACATGTTTATTATGGATGAATTTTGCGTATAAATAGACAAAAGCTTACTCCATAAAAAATGTAGATCTTGTCAAAACACACAATTTATGACCTTCACGTTTTTGTTGTGGAGGTAACTGCTTCCGAGATATTCCTTGTTATTGATTTTAATTTTCAAGTACTTTTCTCAGACAGGAAGTGTCCGTTTTTCTTTTGTTCTACTCCTGAGCAAAGGAAGTGATTTGCAACTACAATCGCATAACGATAGCTTTTAAAACTTTTGACTATCACTTTAGCATAGTGCATTCTTTTAGTTCCCTTGTAGTTATAAGAAACTAAGTAATAAGAACATTCTGCTCAAGTTTATCACGATTAGCGTTGTGTACAAAGAAGAATAATCTTTTGCAAGAAGTTTGTTTGTAGAGCAGCTAGAGAAAGTCATGTGAGTGTAACCAGATTTTTTTGTCTACACGTACTATGTACATAGTGCATAGAGGAATTATTGTATTCCACACAAAAATTCGATACCCAGATTTCACCGGAAATATATGTTTTAGGACCCCTGAACTAAAAAAAAGAGTCCGATGTGTTCCATTCACATGCCTTTCTCTACATATCTGCAGCAAATTATTGTTTAAAATCTAATGCTTCTATTTAGTTCACGCTGATTGAGAAAACAATATGCACAGATAGCCTTATTACTTGCTTCCTTGTAAGTAGAAGCGAAATAAGGGAGATTCATAGGATAAAGAGATAATCAAAAGCAGTTTGCTATGTGACTGAAGTTCCTTTGTTTGTATGGACCCGAGTTGACAAATGCCTGTATGAGAAATGTGTAAGTTTTTCAAAGCTGAAGCCAAAAACAAAGAACATCTAAAAAACAATTAACTCCACGAATAAAAGGTTTATAACATAAATTGTGTGTTCTAATGTGCTCTACATTAAAAAATTCCGTAAAATTCATCCAGAATAAAGTAGTCTTTAGAGAATATTCCCAGAAAATTCAAGATAAACATATTATTTATCAGGTAAATATCTTTAATATACGACATTTTAATCAAAATCGTTGGAGCAAATTTTGAGAAAATCCAAATTTTCGAAAAAATGTCCATGTAAAGGGTAGGTAGGTATGTGGGGCTTTGTTGAAAATCTTCGTGTCGCATCCTTGCTAGATATCAAACTTAAATACCAAGTTTGGGATTTAACGGTCTTTTTGTTTTTGAGCTATAATCAAAATATCAACATCAAAATGTTTAGAGACATCATTGAAAAAATCAAAATTTTCGAAATTTACTCCACGAAATGTGAAATAGGGGCTGGGTGGGATTTTCCTGAAAATCTCCGTGTCCATCTTGGGAGAGCCTGAATTTAAAACGAAGTTATGTATTTAACGGACGATTCGTTTATGACTTATGCTGTCTACACACACTGACTTTTTTTAAAACTGTTTTTTTTTTTGGAATCAGGGGTCTGAAAACATATACTTCCGGTGCAATCTCAGTATCGATACTATGTACTTAAAAATTCAGCATTTGAACAATGTATATGATATCGTAATTTCAACGTTAATTACACATTTTAGTTTCACTCCCATTCGTGGGTTCCCTTGCATTACTTGCTAATTGCTTACGGAATCCAGAAAAAAACTTAATCCAGCGTAATTCTGAATGAGACTCATTGAGATTTAGCTTCACAGGTCCATGGAATTCTGGCAAAAATATAATTCTAAATGAATTTTAGTGGTAGCACTAAGTTTAAATTACAGAGCTTCGCTAAACTGCGAAACTCTCTAAAGTCTAAACCAAGGAGTCTAAACCAACGCTAGGATCACTGTAATAGAGTAGCTCGAAGCGCAAGAAGTATAAATGAATTTTCCAAATACATTCCTTTATATTAGCTTAATCTAAATCACACTCCTCAACATAGCTTTTATCTTCTACGTTGCCAAATATTACACTTCATATTAGAATCTGACACACACTATTCATTCTCTTTACCTGCTTAATCCTACGTATTATATTACTTTGATGGTTGTTATAAATGACTTTGTTGCGCCTTCCATAGGTTTCCTGAATATTGATTTTCATAGAATTGAGCCTTGAACTTAATCCATTTCCTGCTTTTCGAGGTTCCTAGAAGCTAATTAACTTCGTTGTTTTGACTTGGACTAATTGCTTCCCCAAAGTATGTCTTTATTCGTGATGTGAGCATAATTTAATTCAACAGTTTTTTTTTTCTTTTGTTTTTTTTTTTTTTTTGTTTTTTTTTGCCTATCCGTTGGTTTTGAAATTTGAAATTATTGATCGTAATTATTTCTCTAATATCTACCTTAGATTTAGAAAATAATCATTAATTGAACATAATTCCGGTATCTGTTTAAGTGAACAGGGTGGCTAAAAATGAAAACCAACCAAAATATCTAAGTAGGTGTCTTTCAAAAATATGGTAGATTAAAGAAAAACCTACTAAATTACCCTTTACACGGAAAATTTTTATATATATTTTTATGTTCTCGAAGCTCACTCTCACATATCAAGCCAAATAACATATATTTAAGTTATTGGCAAGAAATATAAAACATGTAACTGGAGTTTGTTCGAATAGCCTTCGTAGTGCACAATTTGAACTCTTTTAATTACACACTTTATTTTTAGTAGCTTATTGAGTGGCTTTAGATACTTTCAGAGTGTTCGTATAATTGGATTTAATTTTTCAATTCTTTGTAATTGGTTTAAGTGTTTCGAAATATCACAAAAGAGCGACAGTATGCACCGAATACCTTTTAAACAGCTGACTATTGACAAACTTTTTTTTTTCCCTTGTTGTGGCTTATTTGGATTGAAATAATGCAAATAAAAGTAAGCTTTCTAGGAAAAAACCTTAGAAGCAATATAAAAGAAAGGATAGAGAAGAAAATTGTTGTTCTTTACTTTCTCTATACTCATTATGTACATAGTGTATAGAGAAGGTATTACACTCCACCCAAAAATTCGATACTGAGATTTCACCGGAAATATATGTTTTAGGGTCCCCTTTATCTAAAAAAAGCATTTTCGGAAAAAGGCCCGTGTGTCCCTGTGTGTCCCTGTGTCTATGAACACGATAACTTAAAAAGGAAAAGTAGGTAAAATACCAAACTTGGTATTTAAGTTTAGTATCTTCCAGGGATGCGACACGAAGATTTTGAGAAAAATCCCCTACCCCCAACTACCCTTTGCATGGAACTTTTTTCAAAAATTTTGATTTTCTCAAAATTGGGTCTAACGATTTTGATTAAAATTTTGTAAATTAAATATATTTACCTGATAAATAAAATGTATATCTTGAATTTTCTGGGAATAGCCTCTGAAGAGTAGTTTATTCTGGATGAATTTTACTGAATTTGGAATAACTAATAAACCGTAAGAGATGGACAAAACCTTACTATACAAAAAACGTAGAGCACATTAAAGCATACACTTTAAGTTATATACATGTTTTTCGTGGAGTTCGTCGTTTTTGAGACATTCCTTATTTTTGGTTTCTGCTATGAAAAACATACTTTTCTCTTACAGGAATTTGTCAACTGCTGTCCATACACACAAAGAACTTCAGTGACATAGCAACCAGCTTTTTATTATCACTTTAACCTATGGTACTCCCTTATTTCGTTTCTACTTGTAAGGAAGTAAGTAATGTGGCTATTTATGCTAATTTTTTTACTGATTAGTATGAAGTAAATAGAAGTATATAAGCTTTTTAAGAATAATTAGTTGCAGAGATGTAGAGAAAGTCATGTGAATGGTACACATC
This sequence comes from Hymenopus coronatus, assembly GCA_030762935.1. Taxonomy (NCBI): domain Eukaryota; kingdom Metazoa; phylum Arthropoda; class Insecta; order Mantodea; family Hymenopodidae; genus Hymenopus; species Hymenopus coronatus. The sequence goes on along the minus strand of CM060887.1, from coordinate 60,376,342 downwards.
AGATTTTTTTTGTATGCAATGTATATTCTATTAATTTCCAGAATATTTTAATGCAATTTCTAAAAGAATAAACGTTCATATGCTATTATACTGTCAAACTCCAGTGAGAACATTTCATTACAGGAGCTGACTGACAGGAAAGAGGGAAAGTTTAAACTGCTAGGAAACTCAGTTCCATCTTTTGTTTCACTTTGAAGGAACAGAAATAATTCAGCATGAGTAGATGCAAGACGAAAGAGCCATCTTTCTGCTGAAAAACAAATCACATTTCAGTTTTCATCTTGAAAGGACAAAACCAAAGCAATGCTTCGTCTTCCCAAGGGTGCTTCAGATGCACTGATGCAAAAGAGAAGTAGTATTCTGAAGATGAGTTTGTGTATAAGAGAAAATGTAGCTGATGAAGTTACATTCCGATAAGCAATTTGCGACTCCTGTCTCAATCATGCACAATTGGCAGCGATACTCCTACCTTATTATCTCTGTAGCATTTGCAAAGCTCGAGTTGCGACGCTAGAATTTTACTTTTACTTTTCGAAATTTGCATAAGCATTTAGCATGTGCATATGCAGTAGTGTGTCATAACTTTAGGTAAATGTTTTTAATTTTCTTTCGAATTTAGGAGAATGCGTATTAAAAGTTCTGATGCGTTCCATTCACATGACTTTCTCCAGCTGTTCCTCAACCAGAAATTTTGACTATATCATGTTAATCAAAATAAACATAAGCAGAATTACTCTTATTAGTGACTTCCTTGTAAGTAGCAGAGAAATAAGGGAATGCACAGGCTAAATCTAAAGCTCAAGGCCCTTTAAAAGCCGGTCGCTATGTGCTTTCCAGGAGTAAACAAGCGTGAAACGAGAAGAAAGGTGTCTTCCCGTTTGAGAAAAATTGCTTAATATTTAAATAGTCCGAATATCTCGATTTTGTTTGTAGTTATATATAAAACATTAATTGTATGTTTTAACGAGATTTATATTTTTGTTTAGCAAGTTTTCGACTATCTCTTATGCATTTACAGTCAAAATTCACACAAAATGAAAAGGACTTCAGAGACTATTCCCAGAAAATTTGGGATATATGTTTCGTTTGTCATAAAATGTATTGAACATAAAGTATTTTAATAAAACCCATTAGAACCATTTTCGAAAAAAGTTCCATGTAAAGCGTAACTGGCTTGGGGGGGTTATTGAAAATCGTATTGTCGTATCCTTGGAAGATACTCAAGATATTCAGCTTAAATGCCAAGTTTGGTGATTAACGGACTTTTCGTTTTTGGGCAATGCTGTCCACAGACACACATACACTGCCAGACACAGGCGGACATGTAAATTCAGGGGTCTTAGACATGTATTTCGGGTGAAATCTCGGTATCGAATTTTTAGGTGGAAAACAATACCTTCTGGATACACTATGTACATTGTACATGTAGAGAAAGTAATAATGTAGTTATACTCTTTTTAAAAATTCACTTCAAACAGCAATAAAATAGAATATTTGAAATAAAAAGAAAACTTTCATATTGAGCAAACAATAGGAATTTGAAAGGTGGAAAGGTGCCCGCAGTTCTCTGGTTCAATGCACGCGATTCATTTTCTGATACCATACACATGTTTTAGAATATTGGCACTTTCTAGAGAGGTGAGATCCTTTATTTGCATAACCGTTTACAATAAGCAAATCACCAACAACTGAATATCACCTTCTGTTCCTTCAAGCCTGACAGAGATGACGAGGAAATGATGGGAACAGTAAATGCTGAAAATTCTGGTGATATCATGATCCTACTCAGCATTCTCCTAGGAGCATGGAAACTTCTCAATATGAGGATTACTTTCTCTAGCTGTACCATACGCAAACTACGAGGGTTGGGGCAAAAGTTATGGCAACTATTTATTTTCTTGAAGATACCAGTCCGGGTGGAAAACGTGACATATATATCCTTCCTTGTAAGTAGAAGAGAAATAAGCAAATAGACTAGGCTAAAGCGATAGTCAAATATTTTAAACGCAGATCGCTATGCAAAACAATTGAAGCTGAGTTAGTTTTGCATGGTCCCATTTGAGAAAAGTTAGGTTGCTTAAAATGAAATAACAAGGAATATCTCGAAAACAGTCAACTGCACAACAAAAATCTATGACATAAATTGTGTGTTTCACCCAGATCTACAGGTTTTGTATATTCCTTTTTGTTTGTCTCTTACGGTTTACCAGTTTTTCAAAATTCAGAAAAATTCATCCAGAATAAAGAGGTTTTCATGAACTGTTTCTAGAAAAATCAAGATATACATTTTATGCTGTCCACAGACACAGACTCACTCACACACACACACGCATTTTTTTCTAAAAAAATCGGACTTATGGATCCTCAACTTCATATATTTAGGTGAATTCTCAGCACCGAATTTTGAGTGGAATACTATACTTTCTCTAGTTACTATGCACACTGCATCTATATACGGCTAGAGAAAGTAAAAATCCGTGGATAAGGTAACCCGGATGGAACCCACGATTCCCGAAATGGGGCCACAGATGAAATCCCTTGAGCCATTCCTCTCGTTCCAATTGTGGCGTATTATTCGTTTATTCGAGTGCACGGATAACCTGGAGCCTAGTAAGCATTTTGTTTTAACATTAGGTAGGTAGTGATTAATAAAACGCAGGGCTCGGAGGGAAATCTCGGCTATTTAGAAAAGAAACATGATTTTCTGTACATCTCTCTAACAAATTATTGTTAGTAAGTTTGTTCTTCTATGTACTTCATGCTAACACTAGCAGAAAGTTCTTATTACTTAGTTTCATATAAGTAGGCGTGAAATAAGGGAATACGCTAGGCTAAACCGACAGTCACATGTTTTAAAATGTGATTACTATGGGACTGAAATCAATGTCTTTGCTTGGTTATTGGTTGACTAGTTCCCATATGAGAAAAGTATAAGTGTTTTAAAACGGAAAGCAATAACAAGGAATATCTCAAAAACGGTCAACTATATGAAAAAGTTTATGATATCAATTGGGTGTTTTAAGAAGGTCTACTAGTTACAGTTTGCTAGTTATACAAAAGTTACCGAGAATGAAAAGTTACTGAGAGGGTATTTCCAGATATTTAAGATATTTGTCTTGGAAATATTTTAAATTTAAGAGTTTTTAATGAAAATCTCTTACAGTCATTTTTGAGAAAATCAAAATGTTCGAAAATGTTTTTCATATAAAGGTAGTTAAGAGATTTTTTTTTTTTAAATCTTCGTGTCGCATCCTTGGAATATACTGAATTTAAATATCAAGTTTGGTATTTAACGGTCTTTCGTTTTTGAGTCATGCTGCCCACAGATACACACACACACTATAACATTTTTCTAAAATACTCTTTTATTATTATTACATAGGAGTTCCCAAAATATGTTATTCTGGTGAAATCTCGGTATCTAATTTTTGAGTGCAATACAATACCTACCTTCTCTATACACTATGTTCATAGAACGCATAGAGAAACTAATAAAAGTATATTTTTTTGTTGTACTCTGCCTACGTCAGAGACAGGGAGAAAGAGAGACAGTGAAATTATAAATACTATTTTCAAATACTGTCACATGCTATTTAGGCTAAATCAATAATCAAATATTTTAGAAGCTGGTCCTATGTGAAACAACTGAACGAAACGTCACTTCCCGTTTGAGAAACGTTTAAGTAATTTAAAATTGAAACCAATATTAAGGAATACTTCAGAAACGTAAGCTCTACATAAAAATGTATATGACATATTATTATGTGTTTTAAGGTTATCTACATTTTTGTGTAGAGGAAATTTTTGTCTATTTCTTACGGTTTAACCGTTATACAAAATTATGCTAAACTCATCCAGAATAAAGAGCTCTTCAGAGACTATTTCTGGAAAAGTCAAAATATACCTTTCAATTGTGATTTAAATATCGTTAGCATATGGTATTTTAATTAAAATCGTTAGAACCATTTTTGAGAATAACATTTTCAAAACATTTTCCATGTAAACAATTTTTTATTATGGGTGGCTTTCTAGAAAATCTTCATATCATATCCTTGGACGATATTAAGCATATATACCAAGTTTAAAATTTAACGGTATTTTCGTTTTTGAGATATGCTGTCCACACAGAAACATATATGCGCAACTTTTTCTAAAAATGTTTTTTTGCGGTTTCAGGGGACTCAAAACATATTATATTTCCGGTGAAATCGCGACATCGGTTTTTTGGTTCTCTATCCAATATGTACATTGTATATACGGGCTATAAAAAGTAAAAAAAAAAGACAAGGTTCTATTCTTAGTATGTAAGCTAAAATGTTTCGTAGAAAGTGAAAACTTATCTGAAGTGTCGAAAATATGAGTAAGTAATTCTACAAATATACAACATTAAGCACCAGGTCGAGAATCTAAAGAATTACGTACATGTTTACTTTCTCTACACGTAATATGCATAGAGTAAGTGTTGTACTCCACCCAAACATTCGATATCCGAGTTTTACCATAAATACGTGTTTTGGACCCCCCTGAATCCGGAATTTTTTTTAGAAACGTGTCCATGTGTGTTTGTGTGTGCTTAGCTCAAAAAACGAAAAGTCCGTTAAGCACAAAACTTGGCATTTAGGTTCATTATACCCCAAATATGCGACACTAATATTTTCAAGAAAATCCCCCCAACACCAAAACCCTTTTCATGAAAAATTTAGAACATTTTTTATTTTTTTTAAAAATGGCTCTAATATTTTGATTAAAATACCGTATTTTAATGATATTTACCTACATAACAAATAAAACATCGTGAATTTTCTGGGAATATCCACTGAATAACCTCGCTTTATTCTGGATGAATTTTGCTTAACTTTGCATAGCTGGTAAACCATAAAAGGGAGACGAAGTTTACCACATAAGAAATATAGATTTCGTTAAAAGAAATTATGTCATATGTTTTTTCTTTTTTTTTTTTGTTTGTTTGTTTTTTGTAGAGCTGGATGTTTCTGATTCTACTTGTTGTTGGTTTCAGCCTTAAAATACTTTCTCAGACGGACATTTGTCAACTCCTAAGCATATAAATTAAGAAATTTCAATCACATAGCAATTATAGCTTCTAAAAGATATGACTATCGCTTTAGTATATAGTACTCCATTATTTCCCTTCTACTTACAAAGAAGCAAGTAGTAAAGCAACTTCTGCAAATTTTACCTCGCTTAGCACGAAGTAAATAGACGAATAATCTCCTTAACAATAATTTGTAATAGAGATATAGAGAAAGTCAGGTAAATGCCATCCATCAGATTTCTCGTAAGGAGTAGACGAGAATTGCGGCTCTGCAGCAAGAAAATTATTGTACTGGAAGGGATGAGATGAAATTTCCGAAGGATTATTGCCCGGACAAGTACCGTCATGTGTGGATATTGCGGGATTCAAAAAACTCATATTGATGCAGGACAAAAATAACTTTTGAACCATAAATTGTTGCAAGTCAACTAAAAAGTTTGATTTCAGTTGGAACGGCAATAATTATAGAAGCTCCTTAAGGTGGGCTCTTGTATCTATCCACATATTCTCCTGCTGTAAAAATCTGATGTCTTCCATTCACATCGCTATAACAAATTATTGTTAAAAAACATATTATTCTATATGATTTATGATAATCGAGATAAACATTAGCATAAATTACTTGTTTTCCTTAAGTAAAACAGATAAATAAGGAAACAGACTAGACTAAAATAATAGTCAAAGGTTTTAATAGCCGGTTTCCATGCGAATGAAGTCCGTTTCTATGCAGGGCCAGGATTTTACAGCTTTCCGTGTGAAAAAGGCTTACGTAGTTTAAATCTGAGACAAATAACAAGGAATACCTAAAAATGTGTTAATTCAACGAAAAAACGTATTTGACATACATTTTGTGTTTTAACGTGATCTACATTTTTTTGCAGTTAGTTTTGTTGTTACTTTTTAGCAGTTAAGCAAAATTCGGCAAAATTCATCCAGAATAAAGAGTCTTCAGAGGCTATTCCCAGAAAATTGAAGATATACATTTTATTTGGGATGTAAATATATTTTATATACGGTATTTTAATCAAAATCGTTAGTCATTTTTGAGAAAATCAACATTTTCGAAACATTTTCCATGTAAAAGGTAGTTTGGGTTGGGCGGATTTTCGTGTCGCATGCTTGGGAGATACGAAACTTAAATACCACACACATAAACAGGCAGACAGAACAAGTAGACACATACACACACACACGAACCTTTTTCAAAAATTCTTTTTTCGGAATCAGTGGACCCCAAAACATGTCCGGTGAAATATCGACATCTAATTTATGGATGGAATACAATACCTTCTCTATCCACTATGTGCATTGTGCATGCTAGCTAGAGAATATAAAAATGTGATGATCTCTTACTACAAAACCTAAGAATCCCATAGCTAACTTGGAGACACTTATGCAGTCACCTCCCAGCGCCCCTGACGAAAAGTTGCATTTTGTCCATTTTCCGCACCAGAGAAGGAGGAAACATTCACAAAGCGCAGATCCACCGCACATCATATACCATTAAATTATTTTGTCCAGTTCCATAGTTCGAAAGTTGATATGAGGAACGAGTTACTGGAAAAAACCATGGTGTTAGAGAAAACACTCTTGCATTCGTCTGATAACAAGGGTAAACCATTCCAATTCAGAGTGGGGCGCGATGAGATTCAAACCCTCCGCTAGCCGAGGGAAGCATAGTACTTACAAAAGACAGGAAGAAAATCTGATGTGTTCCATTCACATCACTTTCTCTACATCTCTGCAACAGATTATTATTAAAAAGCTTGCGCTTCTATTTACTTCATGCTAATCGAGAAAAAATTAGCAGAAATAGTCTTATTACTTGCTTCCTTGTAAGTAGAAGCGAAATAAGGGAGTACCATAGGCTAAAGTGACAGATAAAAGCTGGTTGCTATGTGACTGAAGTTCTTTGTTATTATGGACAGGAGTTGACAAATTCCAGTATGAGAAAAGTGTAAGTTTTTCAAAGCTGAAAAAAACAAGGAATATCTAAAAAACGATCAACTTCACGAAAAAAATGTATATGACATAAATTGTGTGTTTTAATGTTTTCAACATGTTTTGTTAGAGAATTTTTTATCCATCTGTTACAGTTTATCAGTTATGCAAAATTTCGTAAAACTCGTCCAGAAGAAAGTAGTCCTCAGAGGCTATTCCCAGAAAATTCAAGATATACATTTTATTTGTGAGGTAAATATCTTTAATATACGATATTTTAATCACAATCGACAGAACCATTTTTGAGAAAATAAACATTTTCGGAAAAGTTCCATGTAAAGGGTAGTTGGGGGCGAAAATTTTCATGAAAATCTTCGTGTTGCATTCTTGGAAGATACCAAACGTAAATACTAAGTTTGATTTTTAACTGACTTTTCATTTTTGAGCTATACTGCCCACAGACACACACACATACACACACAGACATTTTTCTAAAAATGCTTTTTTTGGATTCAGGGGTTCTCGAAATATCTATTTCCGGTGAAATATCGGTATCGAATTTTTGGGTGGAACACTATGTATATAGTACGTGTAGAGAAAGTAAACAGACAAAGATATTCGAATACAGCAATTTAAATTTAAGCACACAGTACACCTTATTCAGAAGCATTAATGTACCATATTATAATAGATAAATACGCTTAAAAGAAATATATACGCAAAATATATACACAATATATAAAACCATAACACTAATAATGACATAAAATATATCTATATAAAACAATGTAGTCACTTTTGTTTAGCTGTACCTATCTCCCCCCCCCCCATCTTCTCTGGCAATATGATGCGTGGCGTCACACGTTGGCGCTTTAATGGATCCGTCGAACTAGTGCGTAGACGAAAGTTAGCGTTTTTTATGTAATTTATTAACGTTATTTTTAAAGCAGATGCTATTGCTAAAACCAAAAGTGGTCTGCTGAGAAATTTAAATTCCCTGTGCAGTACCGTAGTTAACGACGGATACTTAAAAGAAACTGGCAACCTATTAAGAAAGTAGAAAATCTCAGTAAATACAGATTTTTTTTTATTATTCTTGACTACTCCAAATAATAGGCAATAATACCTAAGTTTACTATTACACATTGTGATACAGTTCCTTCATACAATTGTTTACTTTCTCTACACGTACCAAGTACATAGTGTAGAGCCAAGGTATTATATTGCATCCAAAAATTCTATACCGTCACTTCACCAGAAATGCATGTTTTGGGACCCCCTGATTCCAAAGGAAATGCATTTATAGAAAGAGGTCCGTGTGTGTGATTGTGTGTGTCTGTGGACAGCATGGCTCAAAAACGAAAAGTCCGTTAAATACCAAACTTGGTACCAATTTAAATCAGTAAATTCCAAGGATGTGACACGAAGATTTTCAAGAAAATACCTACATCCCCAACTACCCTTTACATGGGAAATGTTTCGAATATTTTTATTTTCTCAAAAATGACTCTAATGATTTTTATTGATATTGTATATTAAAGATACTTATTTGCCAAGTAAAATGGATACCTTGAATTTTCTGGCACAGCCTCTGAAGACATCTTTATTCAGAACTATTTTTGTGGAATTTTACATAATTGGTAAACCGTAACAGATAAACAAGAACTTACTACTCAAAAATGTTGAGCTCGTTAAAGCACACAATTTATGTTATATGCATTTTTTTTCCTGGAATTGATCGTTTTTAAGATATTCCTTGTTATTGATTTCACTTTCAAATACTCATATTTTTCTCATATGGGAACTTGTTAACACCTAGTCATCAAAGAATCGGATTTCCATACCACAGCAACCACATTTTAAAGTATTTGACTGCCGGTTTAGTCTAGTGTATTCCTTTATTTCCCTTCTACCTATGAGAAACTAAATAATAAACGTTTTTGTTGGTGTTTATATCGATTAGCATAAAGTAGATAGAAGAATAAACTTATTAAGAATAATTTGTTACAGAGTTGTATAAAAAGGCATGTCAATGGAACAAATCAGATTTTTTTTTCTGAAATATGTGAGAAATAATATGCTTAGTAACGCTTCTTTCCTGAATGTTGACATTTTAACTTTTTGCTAAAAAATACATTTAAAGTGGGTTAAAATACAGATCGGGTCACAAACCTGCTTTGCTACAGTATAAATTCAACCTTATATAATTATTTATTTCCTGCAAAGCATGGAACCAACAGACAAATAACATTTCTCCTTATTGTTTGAGGTGAAAGTTAGCATAATGTGGATAAAAGAATAATATTTTATAATAATGGTTTCTTTACAGAACAGATAGAGAAAGTCCGTGATTAGATAGTGAAGAGAACATATCAGGTTTTTTTTACTTTCTCTACACGCACTCTGTACATAGTTTATAGAGAAGGTATTGCACTCCACCCAAAAATTCAATAACAAGATTTCACCGAAAATATATGTTTTAGAGTCCCCTGTATACAAAAAAAAACATTTTCACGAAAAGGTTCGTGTGTCTGTGTGTGTCCGTGTGTTTGTGAACACGATAACTCAAAAACGAAAAGTCGGTAAAATACCAAACTTGGTATTTAAGTTTAGTATCTTCCAGGGATGCGACACGAAGATTTCAAGAAAAACACGCCACTCGAAACTACCGTTTACATGGAACTTTTTTCGAAAATTTTGATTTTCTTAAACATGGCTCTAACGATTTTGATTAAGATATCATATATTAAAGATATTTACCTGACAAATAAAATGTACATCTTGAATTTTCTGGGAATACCCTCTGAAGAATACTTTATCTGCTAAACCGTAAGAGACAGAGAAAAACTTTCCCAACATAAAATGTAGAGCACTTTAAAATACACAATTTATGTTAAATGCATTTTGTCATGGAGTTGATCGTTTTTGAAATATTTCTTGTTTTTGGTTTCAGCTTTAAAAAATATACCTTCCTCACACAGGACTTTGTCAACTCCTGTTCATACAAACAAAGGAACTTCAATCACATAGCGACCAGCTTTTGACTATCACTTTAACCTATGATACTCCCTTATTCCGCTTCTACTTACAAGGAAGCATGTAATAAGACTATTTCTGCTAATTTTGTCTTGATTAGCATGAAGTGAATAGAAGCATAAACTTTTTAAGAAAAATCTGTTACAGAGATGTACAGAAAGTCATGTGAATGGAACACATCAGATTCTTTCAGGTAGCCTTCCCGCTGAAATTTTGATTTAAAATATTTGTGTGAATCTGTACTACTTTTATCTACTTTGGTGTAGGGTAGAGAACACAAAAGCTGTAATAATTATCGCAGTTCTCGCTGTTTCTCTCATGTTTTACTATTTATTTTCTCTTTGAAATAAGACAGGACTTAGCAGATAATAGCATGGAGAGAGTTGAGTATTTGTCCTGTTGTAGTCCCTCGTGGATATTGAACCCCGAATCTCTAGTAGCAAACATAATCTAGTTTCAGTTTCCCATTTCCATTTAGTCTCTCTTCGAAAGGAATGGAATGCTTTATTCTTCTGAGCGTCTGTAAACTTGATGGTAAAAACATTTTATCTCAGAGTTTCAATAAATATTAGAATCTCACGATGAAATTCGAAGTTTAAAATAAATGTAGAGATATATACATGAGTTAAGTTTCAGAACAAATACACTAAAATAATAAATAAGAAAACTATAATAGCTTTAGAATAAAATTATAGCAAGCAATGGCCGTCTCATTCATAACGTATGTACAAGAGAAAAGGACAATCACTTTGTAAAATATCTGATGTGTTCCATTCACATGACTTTCTCTACATCTCTGCAACAAATTATTGTTAAAAATCTAATGCTTCTATTTACTTCATGGTAATCGAGAAAAAAATTAGCAGAAATAGTCTTATTCCTTGCTTCCTTGTAAGTAGAAGCGAAATAAGGGAGTACCATAGGTTAAAGTGACAGTCAGAAGCTGGCTGCTATATGATTGAAGTTCCTTTGTTTGTATGTATAGGAGTTGACAAAGTTCTGTGGGAGAAAAGTATACGTTTTTTAAAGCTGAAAGTAAAAACAAGGACTATCTCAAAAACGATCAACTTCACGAAAAAATGCATATAACATAAATTGTGGGTTTTAAAGTGCTCTACATTTTTTGTGTGGTAACTTTTTCTCCATCTCTTACGGTTTAGCAGTTATGCAAAATTCTGTAAAATTCATCCAGAATAAAGTAGTCTTCAGAAGCTATTCCCAGAAAATTCAAGATACACATTTTATTTGTCAGATAAGTATCTTTAATATATGATATTTTACTCAAAATCGTTAGAGCCATTTTGGAGAAAATCAAAATTTTCGAAAAAAGTTACATGTAAAGGGTAGTTTGGGGTGGGCGGATTTTTCTCAAAATTTTTGTGGCGGAACCCTGAAAGATATTAAACTTAAATACCAAGTTTGGTTTTTTACCGACTTTTCATTTTTGAGCTATCGTGTTCAAAGTCACACGGACACACAGACGGACCTTTATGTGAAATGTTTTCGACATTTTTTCTATGTAAAGGGTAGTTTAGGGTGGAGGAGTTGTTTTAAAAATATGCACCTCGCATCCTTGGAAGATACTCAACTTATATACTAAGTTTGGTATTTTACCAACTTTTCGTTTTTGAGTTTTCTTCAGAGATACATGGACACACGGACACACATGCACCATTTCTAAAACTGCTTTTTGGATACAGGTGACCCTAAAACGTCTGTTTCCGTGAAATCTCGGTATCGAATTTTTGGGTGGAATGCAATACCTTCTGTATACACTATGTTCACAGTACGATAAAGTAAAAATCAGAGTGTTCCATTTACATGATCTTCTCTACATCTCTGAAAGAGAGTATTGTTAAAAAGCATATTTTTCTATCTCCTTTATGCTTATCGAGATAAAAATTAGCATAAATGGCCATATTAGTTCTTTCCTTATAAGTAGAAGCAAAATAACGGAGTAAAACTGTAATCAAATCTTTTAAAAGCTGGTAGGCATGTGATTGAAATTCGTTTCTTTGCATTGCCTGGAATTGACAAATTCCTTTATGAGAAAAGTTTTAAGTATTTTGAAACTGAAGTCATATCAAGGAAGATGTCGAATATCGTGAACTCTACGAAAACAGCATAAACACATGTTAAACTTCTCCACTTCAATTACAGAGTCTTTACCTTTTAGAGAAAAAGGTCACCTTTTAGATACACAAGCAACCAAAAAGTCTGTTTTGCCTATCAATATCCACATGCAAATTAGTTTTATAGTTGTGTAATAGCTGTTCTTATTTAATATTAGAGGCTAGAATCACTGCAGGGCTAAATCAAAATATTAAGGGGCCGAAACAAACCAACCGTGCTTGAGAGTACGTAGTGATTCCCTGCATTAAGTATATTGTAATAATTATTATTATTATATGAATAATAACTTTCTGGGCAGAATTTAAAAAAAAATGAAATATTCACAACGAAGAACATGCAGTTATGAGAGCACATAGAACAGTGAACTTTAATCTACTTTCGTGTTTGCACATTTTCACTACTACACTTTGATGGTTTAATTTCCTGCTAGGGTGTAATGCATAAAAATAGTAGTAATAATAATGATGATTAACATCAATAATAACATTATAGTGAAACACTATGTGCTGGCGTTTTGCAAGATGTTTTGTCAAGACACTTTTCGTTTTCAGTTACCTTTCTATATGCTAAGCGCATACTGCATAATTATTTTAATAATGATAATAGAGGAATACAGTGATAGTGAATAGAATACAATTAAACATTTCGGGCTATCACGCTTTCTGCTATGTTATGATTTAACCCTACATTGGCTCTGGTCTCTAAATGCTAAATAAGAGCAGCGAACCGCACATTTACAAAACAAGTTACTGTCGGATATTGATAGGTGAAATAGACTTTTTAATTACTTGTGAATCTAAAAGGGATTTAAGTGGAATATCTTATCATAAATAATATTTTTTATTGCTTGCGCATGTACATCTCAAATATATTTAAAATATTTGGTGCAATATATTCGCATGACCTTCTCCACCGAATACTTAGCAAACATGTCTTTAAAAAGTTCATTCTTCTAAACACGTTGTGTTAATCGAGATAAACATCTGCTGATATTTTTATTCCATATTTACGTGTAGATACAACGGGGTTAAGGAAATACTGTATGCTTAAGCGACAGTCAAATATTTAAAGAGATGGCCACAAAGTGAGGTTTTTGAGAATCCGTTCTCTTTGCTTGACTAGAGGAAAGAAAAACAAATAAGGACTTTCCATTTGAAAGTAATAGACCAATTGAAAGTAATAACGTGGAATATCTCCGAACTGATTAATTCCATGACAAAAATGTATATGACATAAATTATGTGTTTTATGAGATCTAAATGTTTCTGCTGTGAGTTTATGGTTTATCTCCTACTGTCTACTATTACACAAAACCATCCTTCAGAGGCTATACCCAGAAAAATTAAAGTTATGTATCTTAATTTCCATAGAAACGTTTTAAATATAAGGTATTTTAACCAAAATCATTATTGGAATTTTTTAGAACAAAATATTTTCCAAACATTTTAATGTAAAGGGTAGTTGGCATGGAAAGATTTGGTTGAAATTCTTCGTATCACATCCTTTGGAGTTGTGGAACTTAAATATCAAATTTTGTACTTCACTGACTTTTTGTTTTTGAGTTATGCTGTCTAGACACACACACACACACAACTAACTCACACACAAACCTTTTTCCGAAAATGCTTGCAACATCAAAATACATTTCTGGTGAAATCTCGACATGGATTTTTGGGTGAAGCACAATACCTACTTTCCCTGCAATATATAGATATTTTGGTTGCTTCTGTCGTAATTAATTGCAAGCTCCACGCCAATTTAGAAACCGTACTTCACTACGAGTTAAAATATTGTTGCTATATTTTAAAACCAACAAAGGAAAAGGAATTTCCAGTAATACAGACTAGCTACCCGAATAGATTCTAAACGAGGGGAGCAAGAGGAGGCCGTAACCCTTCAGGTAGAAAATGGCTTCCATTTATTAAAAAAAAAATCTGATGTATTCCATTCACATGACTTTCTCTACTTCAGTGTAACAAATTATTGTTAATAAGCTTATTTCTGTAGTTACTTCTTGCTAATTCAGAAAAAATTAGCAGAAATAGTCTTATTGCTTGCTTCCTTGTAAGTAGAAGTGAAATATGGGGGTATCATAGCTTAAAGTGAAGTCAAAAGCTGGTTACTAGGTAACTGAAGTTCCTTTGTTTGTGTGGACACGAGTTGACAAATTCCTGAATGACAAAAGTACAAGTTTTTCAAAGCTGTAACCAAAAACAAGGAATATCTCAAAAACCACCAACTCCTTGAAAAAAATGTATGTAACATAAATTTTTGTTTTAACGTGCTCTACGTTTTTTGTTTGGTAAGTTTTTGTTAATTTCTTACGGTTTAGCAGTTATGCAAAATTCATCCAGAATAAAGTAGTCTTCAGAGGCTATTCCCAGAAAATTCAAGATATACATATTGTTTGCCAGAAATATCTTTAAAATACGATATTTTAATCAAAATCGTTAGAGCCATTTTTAAGTAAATCAAAATTTTCAAAAAAACTTCCATGTAAAGGGTAGTTGGGGATGAGGCAACTTTCTTGAAAATCTACGTGTCGCATCCTTGGAAGACAACAAACTTAAATACCAGGTTTCGTATTCCACGGTTTTTTTCGTTTTTGAGCTATGCTGTCCACAGGCACACAGACACAAACACGCACACACACGGACCTTTTTCCACAAATGTTTTTTTTTTGGATTCAGGGGGACCCAAAACATGTATTTCCGGTGAAATCGCAGTATCGGATTTTTGAGTGCAATACAATACCTTCTCTATACACTATGCACATAGTAGCTGTAGAGAAAGTAGAAATGATATATAGAAATTAATGAAACGTTCATTCCGAGCTTTTATACCATGGTCGATTGGATAAATCTACATCTTTAGATCACGGCTCACAACACTGGAATCTAAGTTATTGTGGCAACACCGGCCATGAAATGAAATTGTGTTTTACTTATAAATAAAATAAAGAATATAAATAAAATACAAATAAAAAAATATAGGGAAAAACATAATATAATAGATAATTATAAACACAAGGCTCTTTAACTACTGAGGTTCCAGGTCCCATTCTATATTGTCCGTGAAAGGCCACCTAAATTTCCCTTGAAGTGATTTTAATTGCATAAATCTACGACACAGGACCACCAGTTTTACAACCATTCCGAAGGAAGCCATGCTAAGGATGTTTACGTCCGAAAAAATACTTCGCTCTCCACCGGCTTTGGACCCGCAAGTTTGGTAACCAGAAGCTAATATTTATACGTAGACTACGGAGGACCGCAAAAAACCAACCATAGATGCCTTAGTGATATGTAATATTTTTACTTTCTCTATACGTGCTATGTATATAGTGTATGGAGAAGATATTGAATGCACCCATAACATGTTTTGAGACCACTTGATTCCAAAAAGAAAGCATTTTTAGAAAAATGTCCGTGTGTCTGTCTCTCCGTCTGTCTGTGTGTGTGTCTGTGGGCAGCATAGCTCAAAAACGAAAAGTCCGTTAAACACCAAACTTGGTATTTAGGTTTGGTATCTTCCAAGGATGCGACACGAAGATTTTCAAGAAATCCCTCCACCCGCATCTACCCTTTACATGGAAAATTTTTCGAAAATTTCCATTTTGTCAAAAATGGTCTAACAATAATGATTAAAATATCGAAATTTATATATATTTACTTTACAAATAAAATGTACATCTATAATTTTCTGGGGATAGCCTCTGAAGGCATCTTTATTTTCGATGAATTTTGTGGAATTTGCATAAAGGGTAAACATAAGAGATGGGCAATAAAAACTTAACAAAAGATGTAGAAGTAGTTTGAACCCGCAATTCATGTTATATACATTTTTTCGTGAAGTTTGCTGTTTTTGAGATATTCCTTGTTATTGGTTTTAAATGTAAAATACTTATACTTTTCTCATACGATAATTTGTCTTTCCTAGCCTTAGAAACAAAGGAAATTCATTTACAATGCAACCAGTTTTTAATAGATTTGACTAACGTTTTAGCCTGTGGTATTTCCTTTCTACTTATAATAAAGCAAGTATTGAGACTAAATCTGATAATTTTGTTGCAATTAGCATGAAGAGCATAGAACAATAAGCTTTTTAACAACAGTTTGTAACAGAGATGTAGAGAAAGTTATGTGAATGAAACACTCAGATTTTTTTCAAAATCTAATTCTTTTATGTACTTCTAGTTAATCAAGAGAAACATTCTTCACACTTTTCCAAGTTTATTGTTAATATAATGGAGTGCAGTAAGTTAAAGCTGCAGAAAAGAAAGAAATTTGTTAACTGCTGTCCATACAATCAAAGAAACTTCAGTAACATAGCAACCAGCTTTTGACTTTCACTTTAACCTATGGTACTCCCTTATTTTACTTCTACTTACAAGGAGGCAAGTAATAAGACTATTTCTGCTAATATTTTCTCGATTACATGAAGTAAATAATTTATTACAGAGATGTAGACAAAGTCATGTGAATGGTCATCAGATGTTTTTTTTTATTAAAAACATACCTAAATCAAATTTTGTTGCACAGGATTTAGTATCACTATATAAGGGACTTGAGCAAAAGTTTTATTACAACTGCTTTCTTGGATTTTTAGAAAATGTACATGTAAAATAAATAATAATAAGCTCAGTATTTCAAGAAATCTTTTTAAACTTTCAAGATTTCAGAATGATTTTATTTCAAATGTTAATTAACAGTTTCATTACATTATCTGAAATACTTGAGGAGGTATTGCCAATTCTTTGTAATCATGCATTCTCACGACGTCCCCTCTAGGAGATTTTTCTCTTTTACCATATAGAGATCTCCCGTATTTTAACTGTATGCTCTTACCACTGGCTACCATGGCAATATGCCGGTGTGGCATTAAATTCCCCAACTGACTCGTATGTTTCCCGGAAAAAACTACAAGGTGATCTCGTATTATTTTGAGGTGACATGCCGTAATGACGACTTACAATGTCGAAAGTACTTTAAGATGCGGGATCATAGTTTAGCTGACTATTAGATCAGTTTTTGGTAGAAGCAGAATGAAAAATTCAATGTCATAGCTGGGATTTGAAACACGATTACTACTCCCCTTTTCACAGGGATCTTATTGCCATAACAATACATATTTTGATTTGTACACACTGGAAGGAAAGCACTTGATGGAACAAAGTTTCTATTCATTACTGGCCAATGGTTGCAGCATTGTGGCTGTGGTGTGGGAAGAAAGTGAGATTTGAAAATGTGCTTGTGTTTTGTAGCCACTGTGCTTCATTAATAAACTTCGTCTTCCTAAACACTCATAACTAAGGATAGCATCTTAGGACCGATTGCGGAATAGATACGGATACCATTGCACACCTATTGAGTTGAGACCTACCTGTATCGGCGATTGCACGTGGCATATGTAAACTACCTATAATATTACACTAGGGAATGTGCCTCTACGCAGTACTATGCTGTGTATTACAATGTTGATTTACATGTAATTAATGCCTTTGACGATAGTACATCCCCTTCAATAAAGAAATTGTAAAATCTCTTGCTTCAAATGCATAGCATGAAGACGTGTAATTCATACAGAAGAACAGATATATCTACGACAAAAACACATATTTGGAAACATCGACATTTGAAATGTCTCGAGTCCTGAAAACTGTCGTGAACTTGCGTAAGTAATTACCCAGAGATCCGTGACACTGTTTTAGACCATTTGAAAAAGAAAGTGAAGACAGTGTTTGGAAAAAGTGTAGGATTTTCAATAATGTGTGAGATACGAAATGTACTAGGGGTATTCCTAAGTAAACAATTGCTGGTAGAGTACCTTACCCAATAGTCGATGATGTGTCCTGTTTCCGTTTTGCTCCAATCACATCATGTGATGTGGAGCGAAGTTTTTCACAATATAAAGCCTGTTTACGTGCCAATCGGAGACGATTTACATTTGAGATGTTACGAATATATGCTTTTGTGCATTGCAATTTTATATCTTGAGAGAAAATGAAACGGATCATAGTACTGATGACTTGCTGTACAACAGTAATTGAATATATGTAAATATTAAAATTGTTATTTTCCGTAAATCAGTGGTATTCGTGTTTACCATCCATCCAATCTCAATCGGTAGTGAAAACATCACAGTCTACCACGCAACTACTGCCCCATTTTCCTTCTATTAGTACCACCAAGTACACACAGTATTGTCAACACATCACAACTTTGCTGAGCTAACTGCTGTTGTCCCCAAGATGCTATCCCTACTCATAACAAATATTTGACAAACAACATAAACCATGAGAACATAGTCATGAGCAATTATTAATTTTTGTAAACATTCCAAACGTTTAGGTATTAAAACCCCTATCACTAGCTTTTATCACAGCGCTTCGACAAGGGCCTTGCTAGCTGAAAATGAACATGTTAAGCGGAAGGTATTGTGCCCCATTAACGATTTTTGTACACCGCTCTAGATGAACACAATAGGTGCCAGTAAAATGTGTTTTGCTTCACCCTATACGTATCTCTTCCATCAATCATCACTTTTTCCTCCATTCCCTCCTTCATCAAACTCATTGTTATCGTCACTGTTGATTCTGTTTGCGAAGCGATATAGACTTCACCCTTATGTGCTTTTGTTATTCTGTGCAGCATATTTTCGTCGGCTCACCTTTGTAGTCAGTTATGGCATTACAGATCCTCGCCAGCAGTCCTTTGTTCAGTCAAGGACGTGGCATATCTAAAGAGTTTTGCTTTTCTTTCGGAATGCCTTGCTGGAAAGAAAGCATATATAACTTGTTTCTTTAGCAGAGCTTCAAGAACCTCAAAGAAAAGCCAGCCAGGGAAGTTAAATAGGCGGAATCTCCTGGTATAAATTACCAAAACATTTTACTTTCATGTTTTAAATAGCATTATATTTATTATAAGAGAGAAACAAGGAAAAGGAACATAAGAATCATGTAAACTTTTGCAGAAACTTTTTCTAATTTCATTTTGGTTTACACCATAAGGTTCTCCGTCATTAAAGGAACCACTCCTTTAAATAGTACGCCTTTTGGGATGTGATAACTAGGGCTCGGATTTGGGTTCCGAAACACTCACAGTTACGAATACAGAGCAGTCAGCGGTATAAGGAGAAGATAAAGGGGAGGGTAATCAATTCCAAAAGAAGCTCATTACATGTATTAACATTTTATATGTATATATATATATATCGCTCTAATTCATAAAGTAATACAATAAAACAATTATTTTATATCATGATTATTAAATAAAGACGGCTTGTTCTTTTACAAATAAAAATATATAACTTGATACAACTCAGGGTAATAATATTCAGAGCTTTAAATGAACCAAATTCATTCAAAATTCGCTCCAATTAATTAAAAGATACACCTTTACTGAATGAAAAGGCTCTCCTCCTCTGACTCAAAAGTTTGTTCAGTGTTGAACGCCTACCCTTTCATATTTTCAACTTTTTCAATCTGCACTCTCTTTCAGTGTTCACTGGTTTATTTACTAGCAGGAACTGGACGAGGCAGGCAGTAAATAATGCTAGGTAGTACAACACTTTCGAAACGGTCTGCAGTGGCCACCCCGACACTATCATGTTATAGTTAAACTCTGGGTGCAACGAACCTCAATTCGGAAATTTCGTGACCACGGACCGACCTATAGTGATAACAGGCAATATCCAATACAACGTCTGTTAAACGGTTCGTATTGAAGCGGCTATAATACATATAATTAGGAAAAACTGAAAACTTAATTTCTACGGAACTGAAATTGTATTATTAGATTATTACTCTAACTAGTTACGGATTATTTAATATAAGAAAGGTAGAAATAAAAAATATTAATAATTAACATAATTTAATATTTATACTACTTATGTACAGTATATTACTACTTTTATCCACAGTTAAAATAAAAATAAACATACGTTTAAAAGATCGTCAATTTTTCTTTGTTTATTTGATTTCCCTTACGGTTATTCGCCAGATTATATATCATCATTTAAGCTTTATTTAACAAAAATCATTAAGTAATTTCAATAGCTCGAGTTGCCTAGTGTACATTGCGAACGTTTTCATGATTGAAGTCTACTTATTCATCACTGTTCTCATCAGTCCCATTATATATCCACCTTAAATGAACCACCTTGCTCCATCCCGGCTTTAGGAAAATCCAGCGGTCTTTCATTCCCAATATAGAATGGAAACTAAGAAACATAGCAGTAAAGATGGTCCATTGATAAGACTTAATTCTATATATTTTTCCCCAACGGTATTTTTAACACGTGCATAGCAGTAATGCGTAAGTCCTGGCACAACATGCCTTCCATTTTTGTTTCGTGCTGCAAGAAGAACATAGGAAGAATACAATAGACAGTAATCATGTTTAATACATCCTAATGTATGATACAGTGAATATTATCGTATTAGCTATTTTATAAAGAAATGGTGGAGATGTCAAGAAATAATTGCAATAAATAATTTCAAATATTAAACCAGAACATTATAACAACAACAAAAACCAACAACAACAAAAGATAAGTTAGAAGCAATTCATTACTAGATGATTTTCATTAGTAACGGCAAGCGTTGGCACACCATTTAAATGGAAGTTATAGTAATGATAGTAATTAAGTCTCAAGAATCCCAGTAAAGAAGCAAATATATTTGACTCAAGGGTTTGATTAATTTGAAGTTATAGTAATGATAGTAATTAAGTTTCAAGAATCCCAGTAAAGAAGGAAATATATTTGACTCAAGGGTTTGATTAACTGGAAGTTATAGTAATGATAGTATTAAGTTTCAAGAATCCCAGTAAAGAAGGAAATATACAGGGTTACTACAAAAGAAATAGACAACTTCACCTGCCTGTAAAACAAAAACTATTAGAGATAGCAACCTAATTATTTTGGAGGTATGTTGAGAAAATTTAAAAGTTTTGTTTGTTACTATTGGTAACGCTGTAGTGTTTTGTTTGTTGTTGCAGAAGCTGAAATGGCGGAAAATCCTGTGGAAATGGCATATTGCGTGTTGGAATTTGCTAGAACGCAATCAGCAACTGTTGTCCAACGACATTTTAGAACACGTTACCATAAAACGCCACCGACTAGTCAGTCAATCTACGACTGGTATAGCAAATTCGAGACAACGGGATGTTTGTGCAAAGGGAAGAGCTCGGGTAGACCAAGAGTTTCGGAAGAAAACGTTGAACGTGTTCGTTCTGCCTACATAAGAAGTCCACAGAAATCGACATCTAGGGCAAGCAAGCAATTACAAATTCCACAGCAAACTGTATGGAAAATCTTGCGGAAGCGACTGCACATGATGCCTTACAGATTACAAATGTTGCAGTTTCTGAGTGAAGAAGATAAGGTCATACGGCGTGATTTTTGCATCGACTTGTTGCGACACGATGAAGACGATGCTGGTTTTTGTGAGCACATCATTTCATTTTTGTGGTAACGTGTTCTAAAATGTCGTTGGACAACAGTTGCTGGTTGCGCTCTAGCAAATTCCAACACGCAATATGCCTTTTCCACAGGATTTTCCGCCAGTTCAGCTTCTGCAACAACAAACAAAACACTACAGCGTTACCAATAGTAACAAACGAAACTTTGAAAGTTTCTGAACATACGTCCAAAATAATTAGGTTGCTATCTCTAATAGTTTTTGTTTTACAGTCAGTTGAAGTTGTCTATTTCTTTTGTAGTAACCCTGTATTTGACTCAAGGGTTTGATTAACTGGAAGTTATAGTAATGATAGTAATTAGGTTTCAAGAATCCCAGTAAAGAAGGAAATATATTTTACTCAAGGGCTTGATTAACTGGAAGTCATAGTAATGATAATAATTAAGTTTCAAGAATCCCAGTAAAGAAGGAAATATATTTGACTCAAGGGTTTGATTAATTGGAAGTTATAGTAATGATAGTAATTAAGTTTCAAGAATCCCAGTAAAGAAGGAAATATATTTGACTCAAGGGCTTGATTAATTGGAAGTTATAGTAATGATAGTAATTAAGTTTCAAGAATCCCAGTAAAGAAGGAAATATATTTGACTCAAGGGCTTGATTAACTGGAAGTTATAGTAATGATAGTAATTAAGTTTCAAGAATCCCAGTAAAGAAGGAAATATATTTGACTCAAGGGTTTGATTAACTGGAAGTTATAGTAATGATAGTAATTAAGTTTCAAGAATCCCAGTAAAGAAGGAAATATATTTGACTCAAGGGCTTGATTAATCGATTTTGTGTGTGTTCGCAAATCTAAGGGTGAAAAGTGTGTCTTAAATCTTAACGTAAAGTGTAAAATCTATTTCTCTTAAGGCGAAATTGTAATTTATATGTCATTAATTTATAATCTTTATTTTTTAAATTACGCGGACTTTACTTTTATGTGTGGTTAGCATTAGTAAGAATTTAAAAATGTTCATGTTCGGCTCTTAGAGTGAAAGTGGTACATTTTAACTGATTTATTTTCAAAGTCTTTGAATGCTATACACGATCTTATAGTGGAATTCAAAAATAGATACAAAAAAGTACAGATTAAATATTGTATAACCAAATAATTAGAACAAAGTCATAAATGTTTTTATTGAAGAACATTTGAGATAGTATATGATAATGCTTGATTGTAAATAGTTTAAGCGAAAAAGACAAACGGACATATAACATTCAATACCCTTGTACCCTTAGCTGTTATGAGTGTTTCTCATTATTCGTCATATAAATACAAAAGTTTGAAATTTATTTGTTCAATGGCCACAATTGTCTCCATGAAATTGAAGCTTGAGTGTCACTACTTCATACACAGTGGAGGCGTTGATTTATCTTATACGATTTACTATATGGTAATTCCTTTCTTTTGTACCAATTATCACTAGGACATTCTTTTGTGTACTCAATGTGTACAGAACTTAACATGTTCTGGCCAAATGTTGTGATATGATATTTTAATTGACATTTTATATCAAATAGTCCAGAAAAAGATTATTCGAGATAAGTTCTTGTAGTATAGGAATGGTTCTCAACCAACTGCAATGACATTATAAGCTTCTATATAAAATAATTACAATATTACTATAGAATATATATTTTATTTTGTATACATGCTTAGGCTTTAACGGACGGCGTTAATCCAGTAGAGGTTTCCAGGTTTGTAGCGTGGTCCATTAAATGAAATGTCACCTGACGTGACATTTTATGTTATATTACTGGAGGGATATATGTTTTTTTTTAAATTTATTTGCTTTATGTCGCTTTAACTTACAAAGTAGTCATATCGCGACAACATGTTTTAATGGTATCATTTACAAAAAATTGACATTGGTGAATATAATTTCATGAATAATATTACATGTCATTATACATATTTGTTAGTTTTAAGTATTTAAGTAAGATATACGTTTTATTCAATTAAATAATTTGGAAAAAAACGGATCTTAATGACCGTCTTCATTCATTCCTTTCCTAAGTAGTATCTGCGAGATCATATCTAGAAATGAAATTGTACCTTCTGTTGTATTGCCTGCACTTTAGTTCTCTGTAGAGAAAGGTGGGATAGAAAAATGAATTACAAAGATACCTACTAATAAAATGTTACTGAAAGAAGTATCCATAATGAAAAGAAGTTTACAGGCATTCATATAAGATATTAACTTTATTTTATAGTTTTAAATAACTTTGAACAAAAATATTAGACTTATGTTTCCTGTAAAAGTATACTCGAGTCCAATAATTTTTACACCTCTGTATAGCAATTGAATTTTTGTAAACTTTGGAATATCTAAAATCTTATCAAATATACATTTAAATACAAAAGAAGAATTAGTGGAAGTATAGTTCAATTACAGAGAGTTGCGTTTAATTTGTTTAAAATTCAGAATTAAAAGGAAGCCACTATCTTGTTTCCAAAATTTACAAAAGCATGCGGGATACAAATTTCTGGCAGTGTTAACCTAGCTTTTGTTTTTAAAACTTGCGTGGGACGAATATATTTCTCTTTTAAACATCTAAATATTAAATTAGTTTTTCCTTTATTTGCTTATACTCTTATATACATACATAATATAGTTACAGAATTTCACTTATTTGGAATGTTTCTTTCCCTCCTATTTAAATTGATAGTTGGCATGGCTTATTATTTCACAAGTGAGATGCGCCATTCGTTACAATGATGTCAAAACGTCATCTCTTCAAAAATATGGAAAGAAAACTTTTATTAAGGAGAAATAATTTGATCTGGGAGCAATTGGAATGAATATGTCACATTTAATTCTGTACATCTGAGCGAAGAAATCTGATTACGGAAATATCCTTGAAAATGGAACATTGATATAGACTGTAGATATAATAAAGATAAGTATCCATAAATATGACAGACAAGCTATCTAATTGTATCTTTCTCTAAAAAGGAGCAATGTGAGTAAATAAATAGAAAGATATGTACTATAAGGGGTATTCAATAATACTTCGAAAATCCAAGAAATTAACTCGTAGCATCGAAAATAAACTGTATTTAAAAACCGTTGTCTCTTACTAGATGACAGCTAAAGTTTCAGCTATATTCATCACGTGGTTTTGTTGCCATAGTCTATTGAATCAACAGTCTGGTACTTCTTTAGAAAAATGCAACAAAAAAAAAAAACGAATTTTGTGCGGTGATTAAACACTTCTATTTGGACTAACACCAAAAAAGATAAAAGGCCGAGTTGGATGAAGATCACGATACATCTGCTAATGAATTTTCAACAATTTACAATTGGATAAATACATTTAACATGGGCGTATATTCGCAAATGATGAAAATATTTCCGGAAGACAAAGAATTCACTTCCTTCAAAATGATTGTCAAAATCCAGGATATAGTTTTCAGTGATCGACAAATTAAAGTTCCGAAATAGTAGAGGCCAAATGTATCACAAGTTACAGTGTTCTCTGAGAAAGGTATCGGCAAGAAGGGTGCCTCAATGGAAAATAAACGCAATCCTGTGATATATTCAGAAGCTGGTTTGGCACTTCTCCGTCACAATCCTGACGAGTTTTTGTATCGGTGCATAGCTATGGATGAAACATGGATACACTAGTACACTCCTGTATTGTTGAAACAATGGGTTCTTAAAGGCGAACCGACTCCGAAGAAGGTAAAGGTGGTGAAATTTGTAGACAAGGCATGACTTGTTTTTTGGAATGCCCACGGAATCATCTACATTGTTGATTACTTGCATTAAAGGAGGAACGATAAATGGAGACTATTATGCATCAATATTGCACCCGTTGAACGGAGACAATTAAATAAACAAACAAAAAAAACGCTCTCATCTGGAAAAGAAAACGATCGTCTTCCATCAGGACAATAAACCTGCGCAGTTTGGATGGCCAAAATTTAGGATTAAGATTTGAATTACTACACCATCCAACATATTCAGCAGATTTGACCCCCAGTGACCATTTTCTTATTACAAAACTTGAAAATGTGGTTCGGCGGAAATACAATTCTCGTCTAACAAAGAGGCAATCTCCCAAACAAACGCCTATTTTGAGGAACTTTCGAAATCCTTTTTGGAAGGAAAAAAGTGGAGAAACATTCGTAAAAGTGTATCCAGCTACTAGAAAATTATATAGATTTTTTTAAGGACTTATTGAACACCCCTCATAACAACGAGGTAATGTGTTGTTGAACGAAAGTTTCAATACTAAGCTCCATTTAAAAACAGAATCACTTCACAATTACTCAAATGACACATGATGATAATATTGATTTCTGAATCTTTTGGACTGGACTATCTTCCAGCAGCAACTTTTGGCTCTGCAGTGTAGCTGCAGTTGAAGGCATTCTTTGCGCTCATCCATGTCACTTCAACTTAACTGCAACAGAATTGGATTCGTCTGAGCAATATCATCACATTTATAAACTTCTGCAGTTGTTCTTAGTAATTTTTAATGATTTTTATAATACCGCCGCTTATTAAAATGTTGCTATGGTGATTCATTTATGAAAAAGGAACTAACAAAAATTTTAAGCACACATACTTAATGGACGAAAACTAGGCATTTTTAGACCTACAGTAGAAGCAAGTCTATTGTTACCAGCCTATTGATTTTTATTAGTGAAGATAGGGATTCATAACTTGCCTAATGGCCATAATATCAGAAATTCCATTTCAAAAGTAGATGGAAGTCCTTACTTTTCATAATGTTTTTTACTTTCCCTATACGTACTATGTACACAGTCTATAGAGGAAGCACTGTAATCCACCCAAATATTCGATACCAAGATTTCACCAGAAATATATGTTTTAGGCCTCCCTGAATCCAAAAAAAAAAAACAAAAAAAAAACAGCAATTTCAGAAATAAATTGTGTGTGTGTGTGTGTGTGTGTCTGTGGGCGGCATAACTCAAAAACGAAAATACCATTAAATGCCAAACGCGTATATTTTAAGCTTGGTACCTTCCAAGGATGCGACACGAAGATTTTCAAAAAAGTCCCCCACCCCGAACTTCCCTTTATATGGAACTTTTTTCGAAAATGTTGATTTTATTAAAACTGGCTGTAACGATTTTGATTAAAATGTCGTATATTAAAAATATTTACCTCACAAATAAAATGTATATTTTGAATTTTCTTAGAATAGCCCCTGAAGACCGCATTATTCTGGATGAATTTTACAGAATTTTGCATAACTGCTAAACCGTAAGAGATGGACAAAAATATACCACACAAAAAAATGTAAAGAACTTTAAAACACACAATTTATGTTATATACACTTTACGTGGAGTTGATCGTTTTTGAGGTATTCCTTTGTTTTGGTTTTAGCTTTAAAAACCTTAAACTTTTCTCATACATGAATTTGTTAACTTGTGTCCATACAAACAAAGGAACTTCAGTCACGTAGTAACCAACTTTTGATTATTACTTTAATTATGATAGGGACTGCCTCTGTGGTGGAGTGGTCAGCGAGCTGACTTCTCACCCGGACGTCCCGGGTTCAATTCCCGGCTGGGGCGGGGAGTTTTTCTTTAGCCGGAATTATTCCCTATCCCCCATAGAGTCTAGAAGTATGAGAGTGAATGTTTGTGTGTTTAGTAATATAAAGTTTAATCTAATGTTCTGAATCTACAGTTTCACAAGTGAAAGCCTCCGATATGACCATTGATGTTAAAGGGGGCTATACAAATGAAGCAATAATAAAAAAAAAAAAAAATCATGATACTCTACTTGCATAAGTAGACTATAAGACTATTTCTGCTATTCTTTTCTGGATTAGCATGAAAGAAAAAGAAGCATAAGCTTTTTAACAATAATTTGTTGCAGACATGTAGAGAAGGTCATGTGAATGGAACATATCAAATACTTTTATAGTGTTTAACACCCGCTTTCACTACTATGGCTTAATAGGCGATGACAATGATGATACAGGGAATGAAGGTTGGGAACCGAATGTATGGGCCCTGGCTTTACCCACCAAAAGTCCCACATGAGATCGCCTGAGATCAAACCAGGGACGTCTTGGTGATAGAGGGCGCGGCCGCAAGTAACGCTGTAAAACAGTGCGGAACAATTATCAGTTGACACCAGTGCTTTTTCCTCAATTAACTGGGACTAATATACATTTCCACTATCTGTATTGCATAACTTATAGGAAGAGGGAAGAGAGACGGATTTCCATGCTCATGGAGCTATGAGCATTAATGTATGTCTGTAATTATATTCCTTGATTCCATGAACTTTTTCCCCAGCTTCCTTCTGGTCGTAAGCAATGTGGGCTTATGACTTGAATTTGCGAGATCCTGGGTGCTATTCCTGGTTTTCACTTACTCCGACTCATAGAGTTTTTTTGGGTTTTCTTGGATCGTCAGGCGAAGTTTGAGTGGTTTAATTTCATTCATCCTTCACCCCGTTTGGTCTATTTTAGGATTGGAAGTGTCGGTAATGGTGT
The DNA here is from genome assembly GCA_030762935.1 of Hymenopus coronatus. Taxonomy (NCBI): domain Eukaryota; kingdom Metazoa; phylum Arthropoda; class Insecta; order Mantodea; family Hymenopodidae; genus Hymenopus; species Hymenopus coronatus. The sequence continues at coordinate 60,348,229 of CM060887.1, read as the reverse complement.
TTTGGTGCAGGGTAGTAGGGAGAAAGGTTGTTGCTCTCTGTGTGAAACTTACTCCGTCCCTCGACTTTTGGCTTTCTTTCTGGATATAGGTACACATTGCCTCCTTGGGGCATTGAATTCTGTAGGTGGAAGGGGAAGTATTGTATTGTCCGGTCTGTGTGTACGATTGCCGAAGCGTCTTAATCTGGGAACTGTAGGGACCCTGCCACTGCAGTGCATTGCTCCTTGTTCAGGCCGCCCGATGTCTTCTCTCACTGATTCTCCTCTCGCATAGCGGCCTTTCGTGGAGTGTTGGTACTGTCTCTTCATAGGATCGTCCCGAGCCTCCATCCAAAAACGCTCTATATCTATCCCTACGCTGTGATGATCAAACCCTCTGAAACCATATTTAGGGCTCACTTGGTGTCAGAAACAAAGTTTGAAATTAAGTCAGCAAATTTTGGGGGTCCGACTATTGCTTGTATTAAATTCAGTAAAAATATTTTGTGTACCATAACTCTTATGTGTTAATTCTCAAAGTGAAAATTATATATTAAGTTTAGTTATATTAGTCCTATTTTAGTTCCTATTTATACTACCTTCTGTTTAAGTTTAGCTTCTGACGGGTCCCTGGGAGAAATGAGGAAATCCGAAGGGCGACCAGATCCGGGTGACGATATGCGTCAGCAAGCACAGGATCCCTAACGATTCCAAGTGTAGCGCATCCTGTTGCTGGGTAACCAAACGACAATACCCTTCCACCTTGGATTCTGAGTCACCCCAAGCCTAAAGTAGACAGCCAAATGCTAGATAGAAATCTTTCAAAGCGCATAATCCGCATCGTGCCGCAACAAACCGAACGTTGTGCCTGGTATTTCAACCCGTAATAGGCACAAGTAATGATGATGACAGAAAATTCGCGTAAGAAGCGGTACCCCCCTATCACGCCCCAACCGACCCGGGCAAACTAGAATAAACATTAGGTCAATTAGCCTGTCCGGCGGGAATTGAACCCGGTACCTTCCGAATATGAGTCTCACATGTCAGCGGAGCAATCTTACGCGGTTTAAACAGCTGAACGCTCCCTGCTAGTTATAACTATCTTACCCGCGCTCAGAGCTATTCTGTAACGTTTTTGTTTAGGCTTAACACCAATTCTTATATATAAGTCGATATTCTATAACGTATTGCAAAACATGAAACGTTTTAAGGAATAAAGATTTTGTTTTGAGTTCAACAAACACAAGACCCTTGTTTGTTATACACGGATTTGAACACAGAGCGAATTGGAGGGAAAAATTCTGTTATAAGAGGAACGGCATAATAAAAAGCTGACAGTTTAATTAAACATTTTTATTTAATCGTTGTGGTGTAGAATATAAATGTCATGGGTTAATTTAAGCTCCTGATGTTCCATATGATAACGTTAGTAAATAATGCTACCAGCATAACTTTCAAAAGATGTATTTTTTACAGCCAAATGAATGTTGTGCAATCTTCTATTGTAACAATAGCTTCAATAAGTGATTTTTGGCTAATTTGCGTGAGCTATGAATGTATTTCTTTCATTTTTACTTTCACTGCTACATATATATAAGTAGGAAAAGTATCGTATTCCATCCAAACATTCGATATCGAGATCTCACCGGAATTATCTTTTGATGTCGCGTGAATCCTGAGAAGCATTTTTACTTTCTGTACACGCACTGTGTATATAGTGTATAGAAAAGATACTGTAATACACCCAAATATTCGATACAACATTTCATCGGAAATACATGTTTTGGGAACCCTTATGCAAAAAAGAGCAATTTCAGAAAAAAGTCCCTATGTGTGAGTGTGTGTGTGTGTCTGTGGACCGCATAGCTCAAAAACGAAAAGACCCTTAAATACCAAACTCTGAAATTCAAGTTCAGTATCTTCCAGGATGTGACATGAAGATTTTTAAGTAAATCCCGCACTCCCAACAAAGCTTTACATGGAAAGATTTTCTCAAAAATGACTCTAACGATTTTAATTAAAATCTCTTATATTATGATATTTACAGGACTAATAAAATGTATATCTTGAATTTTCTGGGAATAGCCTTTGAAGATCTCTTTATTCTGGATGACTTTTACTAAATTTTGCATAGCTGGTAAACCAGAGATAGACAAAACTTTTTAAACAAAATATAGATCACAATAAAACACACAATGTATGTCATATATATCATTTTCGTGGAGCTGTCCGTTTTCGAGGTATTCCTTGTTATTGATTTCAGCTTTAAAGTACTTAAACTTTTCTCATAGGGGATCTATCAACTCCTGGCCACACAAAGATATGAATTTCAATCCCATAGCAACCACATTTTAAAACATTTTATTGCAGGTTTAGCCTAGTGTATTCACTTATTTCCGTTCTACTTCTAAAGGAACTATGTATTAAGGCCGTTTCTGCTATTGCTTTAGTATTAACTAAATAGAAGAATAAGCTTGGTAGTAATAATTTGTTATAGAGATGTTGTTAAAGTCATGTGAATGGATCACATCTGCAGAACTTAACAAGGAAAAGTAGTTTAAATATCAAATTGGACTTAAGTTCGGCAGCTTCTAAAGATGCGAATCTAAAATTTTCAACATAACCACCCAACAAATTTAATCTCTACATATACGGTATTACGTAATGTTCGATTTCCTCACAAAAATTTTGATTAAAATGACATATTAAATATAGTTACACAAAAAATATATATGTATCTTGCATTTTCTGCGAAAGGAACTATGGACTCCGCTTTATTTTGTAGGAGTTTAGTATATACATTTTTATATATTTATGTTTTATTAAAAGGACATTCTGCTGCATAAATAAGTTTAACAGACCGGACACAAAATAGTAATGTAAAACATATAGTTTTGATACCATCCAAAAATAGTTCACAAAAATAGCATGCTCTACAAAAGATTATTCTTCTTTCTACACCATGCTAGCCCAGTTAAGCATTTCAGAACGTGGAAGGTTTGGAATGAATATTAGTTTATGTAATATAGAAAAATAAAAAGAAACTTAAAAAAAAAAAAAAATACATAAAATAAAAAATTGAAATTGTTAAAATGAATATTTATTAAATACTATATATTTATATATATTCGATTATTAGTAATATAAATTTTGGTAATTTTAGTTTAATATTAGTTGGTATAAGTTATTTATGTTAAAAGTGTGTGTAAAATAATGAAATGATGGTTGTATTTTGATATAGGAAATAAATGTAAGAATATGGAATGCATGCTTCCGTTTAAGAAATTAGAGGTACTGGTGTATGAAATTGCAGTTATTTATTTATGTGTACATGCGGGCTATAGAAAATAAAACGAAAGGCAGCAGGAACCCTTGATATGTGAATAGACTTCTGTCGACATCTTGGTGAACTACCTGCGCGCAGAAACAGTGAGATATTCCTAAACAGTGATAATCATAAAAGGCAACAGCGACAAGGAAGAAGGCACAAGGAAGTCTCGTTATATATAAGAGAATAAAAGGGAGAATGGCCGCAGGGACAGCGAAGTGTGTTGCAAGCGATTCCAGAGAGCAGGAGGCCAGATCTGTATGGATCGTAAAATTGCGAAACGGGCCATGACGGGACCCAGGACAGCCGGAGCTTTTTATTGCTGCCAGTTTACCACTTCAGGTTGCCTTAGTCACATTAATTCACCAGCTGCATCTCTACACACAAAACACTACAATGTTCTCTCCACTTTCTGTTGTCTTAAGCTCTGTTGGCAGTTACAAAGTTATACTGCGATTTTCGTTTGTCTTACTTTAGTCTCTCCTGCTGCAGTGCGGTGCAACATTTTTCTGATTTGTAACATTTGTATGAATGTTTCTGCTCTGTGTTATTTATTAACGGGTATAAAAACATTCTTATAAAATATATTCATTTAATTGTTTTCTCACACAAGTCGTGTGTAAGCCAGGAGTTGTATAGATAGAGTCAGACTGAAAAATGCAATTCTATAGCTGGGATTTGAACCACGGATCTCCCGGTCTCTAGCCGGTTGCTATCAATCGATACTATTTGACTATAATAGTTGCATATACTATGAATCCTGGGATTTAAAGTACATATGACATTGTAAGTCGCCTTTTTTTTATCCCCTATTTACATCCCCTCCCCTGTATGATTACTGTATAGTTACTGTTCCTTTACACAAATATATACACATTGCACAAACATATAACACCCATGCCCAAGGCGGGACTCGAACCCACGATCCCCTGCCCACGAAGCACCAAAGCGAGACGCCTTAGCGAGCGTGGCCATGGGGACCGGCTCCTTAGGGGTATGTCAGCTCAAAATAATTTCAGATCACCTTGTGGTTACGAGTCAGTTGAGAAATTTAATGCTATGAGGCATGTGGTAGAGCAACCGGCTAGATACCAGGAATATGTGGTTTATATCCCGGTTATGAAATTGAATTTTTCAGTCTGACTCAACCCATCCGATTCTTATAAAATTTATCACTCTCCCATTCTTACATTTCTATGTAAAATAAATAATCCCGTACCGCTAGCATGAGGCTATCAACCCGACTACCGACCTCTCGCTCATTTGCACACGTGAGAGGTGGAAAATCATGCAACCGATATGGAAAGTAATGTGGCCAGCATCACGCATTCCCTAGAGTATTGTTGGCTATCATGGCTAGAATCGCTGCCTACCACAGCTCCTCACTTTACTCACGGTGCTGTGTGGGCACCGGAGCTATACACGTGAATTAAAATCCATATCCTGCGTTTTATCTTCTTAGCTTTGAGATAATTCTCCGGTGACCACAGAGTCCGAGGTACTCCTCCTGCTACAGGCATCTCCACAGGTCACATTCCAGCAAGACATTGCCCGGCCACATATTGCGAAGAAGAACGAACATGTTGCCCATCTGGGATATGGTTGGTCGGCATCTGGTGCGTCATGGTTCTCCAATAATCAGTGTGGCGGATTTTTGGGCTCGAAACAAAATTATTTAGAAATGTTTTCATTCAATACCATGGCGTGTAGCAGCTCTAATTGCAGTGCATGAAGCCCACACCAAATATTGAAAATGAGGGCTCAAGGTTATCGTTTGAAAAGGTTATCGTTTGTTACTTATGTACCTAATTGGTGGTATTAAATTCATTGCATTCATGCATTTTCTTCTTGGTGTTGCAATTTTCACAAATGGCAGTGCATTTCCAGTTCGTCATCTAGTTATTCAGTGCTATTTATGGACGCTCTTTAACTGCTGTGGTTCTCAGCGTCCCATTCTAAATTGAGTGCGAAAGACCGCTTACTTTTGCTCAGAGGCCTCTCTATCTTGCTTGAGCTTCTTTTACTAAATCTACGACGGGACCAACGGCTTTACTTTCTTTCCGAAGGAAGCCATGCTAAGGATTTTTACACCCGAAAAAATCCATCGTCATTCATCGGGTTTGAACCCTCGACCTTGGGTATATTAGTTATTCAGATCAACCCACTAGAGATACGTCGTGACGATTGACTTAAAAATGCGGCACGCAAAGTATTAAGTTAAACTTTTCAGCCCACATTCATTAAGTCCAATGAAGGGATGCAAACGTAGTATCTTGCATACAATTTCAGCTAGACTATTTCTGGAATGTAAAGTATGGCAACTATGTTGTAGTTCAGAAATAAAATGCATAAATGATGAGATAGACATGTTTAATTTTTTCTATCACGCATGTACAGTGTTCATAGTAAGTAGAAAGGGTGTTGTATTCCAGGCAAAAATTCGATACTAAGATTTCACCGTATATACAATTTTTAGATAAAGGACAATGTGTGTATGTGTCCGTTTCTGTGCACAGCATAGCTCAAAAACGAAAAGGCCGCTAAATACCACATTTGATTTCAAGTGTAGTACCTTTCAAGGATGAGACACAAAGATTTTTAAGAAAACTCTCCACCCAAAAACTACCCTGTACATGGACAATTTTTTGAAAGTTTTATTTTTCCCAAAATCTGATTTCAACGATTTAAATGTCAAATAAATATATATCTTGAATTTTCTGGGAATTGCTTCTAAAAATCTCTTTATTTATTATGAATTGAGCGTTACTGGTAAAAATATAGACAATACTACACAGTTTATGTCGTATACATTTTGTAGAGTTAGCCGTTTCCGAGATATTCTTTGTTATTGCTTTCAATTTTATATAACTTGAACATTTCTTAAACGGTAGGTTATCTTTCATTTTATCTCTATTTTATTTTACTTCTGCCCATGTAAAATGTACCGAATTTCAATTGCTTCACATAGTGACTGGCTTTTTAAAATATTTGACTATCGCTTTCGCCTAGTGTATTGCCTTATTTCTCTCCTACTTAGAAGAAACTAACACAACCATTTCTGCATTTATTTCCATTACCAGGAAAAACGGAACATAACGGAATAATCTCGTGGAACAAAAGCTGTAAAGAAAATCATATGAATGGAACACAGATTATTTTGCATGGTAAGCTTTTGTTTATCTCTTACGGTTTCCTGGTTATGCCAAATCCAGGCCTTCTAAGGCTATTCTCAGAAAATTCATTCAAAATTTATGACTATGTAAATAAATGGTTTTAATAATTGCTATTTTAGTCAAAATTGTTAGAGCCAAATTTTAAAAAAAAAAATCAGAATCTTGCATCTTTTTACCATGTAAAGATCTTCTTGCCAACTTGTAGTTTCTTGAAAATCGTCGTCTAAACTTAAATATAAATCTTGGTATTCAATTTTTGGTATTTGGATTATATTGCTCACACACACTCACACACCTACGTTTTTCTAAAAGTTATTTTTCTTATGAATTCAGGTATCCTAAAACGTGTATTTCCAGTGAAATCTCGGCTTTGACTTTCTAGATGGAATGCAATACCTTCTCCACCTATCTTTCAAAATATGTCCATTTACAATCTGGCGGATTTTAAATCGAAGCGTAAATTACGGTTAACAAATTTCCAATCACGGCTAGTTGTATATTAATTTTTTCTCCGTTGTTTACTTATGCTTATTTTTAGCTCTTGTTGGGAAATTTAAACATATAAAAAGCAATATCTTGTAAAAGTTATTTACACAACAGTAATACATTTCACATAACTTGTGTGCTTTAACGAGATCTAGTACGCGATTATTTATCTATTGCAGTTACGGCTTACAGTTATGCAAAAATATTCAAAATGTGTAGAACTTCAGTGCCTATTTCCGGGAAACTCAAATTTTACATTTTTGAATTATAATTGATATTTTCAATATGTGTTGTTTTAATCAAAATATTTTTAGCAATTTGAGGAAATCATACATTTCTAAAAATGCGAAGGAGGGATTTTCTTGAAAGTCTTCGTGTGGCATCCTTGGAAAGTATTAAACAAATACCAAGTTTGGTATTTTCGTTTTTGAGCTATACTGTTCACAATAAACACATTAAAAACGTTTTTTTGTTTTGTTTTGTTTTTTTTTGACTCGGGATTTTCGGCAAAATCTCGACATCAAATGTTTTGGGGAAATGCAATACTTTCTCCAGCTATTATGTACATTGTATATTCATACATGCTACAGAAAGTAGAAATATGTATATTGTTACTTTATGTGTTCTACAAATACGTGTTTCCGGTGAAATGTTAACTTCCAATTTTTACTTTCTCCACACATATCATGTATATAGTGTATAGAGAAGGTATTATAATGCACCCAAATATTCGACACCGAGATTTCACCGGAAATCCATGTTTTAGGAACCCCTGAATCCAAAAAAGTATTTTTAGAAAAATGTCCATGTGTGTCTGTCTGTCTGTGTGTATGTGTGTGTGTCTATGGGCAACATAGCTCAAAAACGAAAAGTTTGTTAAATTCCAAACTTGGTATTTAATTTCAGTGTCTTCCAAGGATGCGACACGAAGATATGCAAGAAAATCCCCCCAACCCCAACTACCCTTTACATGGACATTTTTTCGAAAATTTTGATTTTCTCAAAAATGATTCTAATGATTTTGATTAAAATATCGTATATTAAAGATATTTACCTGACAAATAAAATGTATATCTTGAATTTTCTGGGAATAGCCTCTGAAGACTACTTTATTCTAGATGAATTTTACGAAATTTTGCATAACTGCTAAATCATAAGAGATAGACAAAAGCTTACCACACAAAAAATGTTGAGCACGTCGAAACGCACAATTTATGTTATATACATTTGATTGCTATGATTGTTTTAGAGATATTCCTTGTTTTTAGTTTCAGATTTTGTCATACAGGAATTTGTCAATTACTATTTCTGCTAATTTTTTCAGGATTAGAATGAAGTAAATAGAAGCATAAGCTCTTTAACAATAATGTTTTGCAGTCATCAGATTTTTATTGGGTGGAATGCAACACCTTTCCTTCCTACTATACGTAGTGGGAAGGTAAAAGGTATACGCGTGGTTCAGCTATTAGCATGAAGCTGGAAGACACAGCATAACAATATATTACTCTCAGGTTCCGCAGTGCAGTGACTTTGCATCTCCTTAAGCTTCGTAATAAGGGCCTCAAGTGAATACATGCATTGTAATGAGAAGCAGTGTTCCTGGCAAATGTGCAAGCCATCAAGAGGGCAAGGAAGGTCACGTGCGAAGGGATGGACGGTGAGGGTGTCTGCGTGTGACGGCGTGTGAAACGCTATCTATTTCAGAGACTGGGCTCTGTCAGATGTTTGCATCTTAAAGAAGGTACCGCGCCAGATGTTCCTGCTGTAGCAGTAGCTTACTGATGGAGACAGCGGTCTCATTATCAAGAACCTTTACAAGGATAACGTGCACATGGTTATTCTACACTGTAGACATGATCAAAGTCGCTAATATGACTTTAACCTATTTCCGCGTAAAGTCATCCGCCGATGAAATCGGCGTTCTACCGTATGTGCTTGAGTAGGACAAAAACACCTCTGGGAACGTACATCTGGTTGTTTATAAGTAAGTGGATAAAGGAGCTCGTCGCTATAGCAAGTACAGGTCGCGCGCCAGTTCTTGACAATGACACTTTTACTTGAGAGGTTAGATGCGTGCCACTTACTCACCTTTACTGAAGCATTGGTACACATAAGCAGAAACGACAGTCAGGTGTTTGTGTATATTCTCAATTTTCTATGCTGTAGTAGTACAATCACTACAAAACAAATATCATATATAGTCACTCTCAACCTCGGTTACTGCTTACACTACACTTTACACCTAATTTTCTTGTATTTCTTCTATTCCCGACATTTATCCCTCATCTTCTTCTTCTGAATTACTGTATCTTCATTTCTAACTAAGTATCTCTCATTAAAATACTGGCAATGGCATAAACCCGAACACAAAAGAACTTTGCAGTCAACCGTAAGATCTGTATTCTAACGTAACGTAATCATAAGCATGCAGAGCTGTTCTTTATTCTAACATTAACCATTTGCTGAGCTGTTTATCAGATTAGCTCACTGTATATTCGCTAAGGTCATTCGCCTGGAAGGAACGAGCAGCCACGTCCTGTATTATAAAGTAATTCTTAACATTAAAAATTTCTGTTCCATTTACATAACGTTCTCTAGCTGATGTACAAACAAAATTTTCTTCCAAAAGATTATTCTTTTATCTACATCATACTAATCGAGATAAACTTTAATAGAAATTTTCTTATTATTGCTTCTTTGTAAGTAGAAGTAAAATAAGGGAACGCATTATGCTAAAGCGATAGTTATATATTTTAAAAGCCGTTCCATGTGTAACAATTGAGGTTCGGTTCGCTTTGTATGGTTCCGTTTGATAAATGTTAAGTAGTTTAAAACTGAAACAAGGTATATCTCAAAAATGACTCTACTAGGAAAACTTATATGAAATAAATCTTGTATTTTAAAGAGGTCTACTTTTTCTCTATCTATATATACATCGTATGTGCATGCATACTAGAGAAAGTAAAAATAAGTCATGCTATTTGATTATTTTACTTATCCTATCATTAAAATTCCATGTAGCAAAACTCGAATTTATCTGCCGACAAAGTCCTTCGCAGCAAAAGGCGTAAGACACAGCACTTGAGAACAAATTTTGAACCCAAGGAACTAAGTAATGCCAATCAAATGATGGTTCGAGAATCTAAAAATGTTGATGGTTCCAAAGTAGTTATAGATATAACTCCAAATCCGAGAAGAAATATTCAGTCAAGCATTAGATCGCATACGAATCGACTTAGAGACTTAAAGGAAAAGACACGACTTTCACCATCCAGAGCTTGGCAATCTATGTGGAAGCCTCGAAATATAACCTCGATACTATACGAAATGATACTAAAAAGTCTATCCCAGTTACAGTATGATTCAAAAAGCTAAAAAACAGTGGTACCTGTGAGTGAGTCCTATCAGGTGACTACCAAAACTTCAAGCCCTACTCAACCATACCAATGAGCGATTAATATCGTATTTGGAAGAGGATCTAAGCAATCTTCCAAATTATGACATATATCATTCATTGGAACTTATTTATAAATGGGGTTATTATGGTTCAAGCAAATACAATTTAAACAAACATTTTAAAACAACTACTGACAGTAATATATTTCAGTCATTTTAATACCTCTTCAGCTTATCAGTCGCAAAAATAAAGACCTCATTGTTTGGAAAAATCCTACACTATCACCATCTCGCTATTGCAGACGAATAAGAATTATATTTGTTCGTGATGTTACTGCTGATGTTACTAATAAGAAATAGGTTACATCAATAGTCAAATTGGAACATTAAAAGAGACAAAGGTTTCAAGAAAATAGTGCCACATATCCATAGAACATACATTGCTTCTGACCATTGTAGAATGGGCTGCAATGCACCAACAGAGACAGCATTGACAATGAGATGCTAAATTTGCAAAGCTACCCCTTGTAAAATCAAAAGGATTTAAGGAAGGACCTCTTAAGTTCGGTTTTGTATACTCCGCGCTCGAATTAGTTTTTCCAATGTTTGTTGAATTTGTCCTATAAAATATATATCATTATATGGCAAATACTTCAAAGGAGTCGGAAAAATGTCACCCAAGAGAAATTCAGAAATTAATTAGGATTAATAATCGATGTTTCCAAACCAGGCTATGGAAATAGCAATAGTGGAAATACCAGTAAAAGACCTTTTCCATGGGTCTGAAACATCAACAGAAATAACAGGCGTGGATCTGCAACTCATTTATCAATTCAAGGTAGTTCTAGAAGCTATTACTAGTGGACGTAAGATAGACATACATAAACGTTTTGCTCATATTGCTGAGACTGCAAGGTTGAATATTGCTTTAAGATTTCGGTTCTTGGTCCAACTGTCATAGAACACGCCCTTTTAACCATAGGCAGTTTATCCGAATAAGCCTATTTGTTTATACAGGCAATTTTTCGCCAGGAAGTGCTCTCAGAAAAATGCAACTTGGATATAAGTAGATTATTGCTGACACCTGATCCACTGACAATGGTTATGAAGCCAAAGAAAACCAGCAAACCTTTCTTAAGAGAAACATTAAGTTTGTTGCTTTCAAGCGAAGAAGGTATTATACAGTTTCCTGGAACTGACAATAATATCGATTAGGAGTCTTCAAGTGAAACCGACTGTTCAAATTAACAAATCTGGGATACATCATGTAAATAATATGTGCATTGTATTGCAATTAAAATCGATTAAATATTCGATAGTTTAGTTTTATTACATTTTATGAGTATTTAAATATATTATTGTCCTAAACATGTTGTCTATGGCCTCATAGGGCATAAAACACGAACAAGCATTTTGTGCCAACTTTTTGGATGAAATGCCCGGTATACCCTCTCACTTCATCCCTCTCTCCCGAGGGCTACTCCTTGTGAGGCATAATTGCAATACCCTCAGGTTTGCCATTCAAATGTTTATGTTTGATCTGGTTAAAATAATGGTTATTTAAAATAATTTTGATTTCAATCAGAAAGTCTGTAATATCTTAGAATAAATAATTCAAGTAGTAGCCTTTATATCTATTCGAGTCCCCTCCAAACTTATGGTATCGTCTTATCGTATTATATTGGACATCTTTTATTGAATACTGTAGTTGCATTTAAACTGGTATAACCATTAAGTACACAAATAAAATCTGTGTACAAATATTTGTTGTTGCAAAGTGCCTTCTTAAAGTTAAAATCCTGAAAGCTGTCTCTGAAATTTCAAAACTTGAAGGCTCCATTAAAGTTGAAGTCTTGAAGGCACTGGTTGCATCTAGTGTTTGATTGAAGGAAGTGTGATTGCTGGAACAACAGCGCCTACAAGCCGAGTCTGTGCTCGATATGTATCTGTAGCAATTAATGTTTAGATGAAGTGAAATTTAATATACCCATTTCAATACGAGATGTGTTTTGGTTCAAGTCCAAGTGCAGGAAGGTACTATTACTTGTTATATATGAACAACGCCATGGCCAGACTAACGCTACCGGTAGGGAAGGTCACCAATACATAGAGTTTATATTCTGAAAGCATTGCTGCCGTAGCTATAAACTGGGATTTACCCGACACCAGGGACAAAACCAGCCAGGGATTATGGTCATCCTTGCGCCCGACTTTTCACGGGTAATATGTTGGAAGCTCAAACCCTCTGCTGTACCAAGATACATATTACGGTTCTGACACTGGTTGTAGCCTTATTTTTATGTACTATAACATACTAACACAAGGGTGTTTCTGACCTATTTCAAAACAGGATACGAAATACATTTAATTTTTGTTATCACTAGCACGCTCAGCTGTCTTCTCTGCTTTCTTCATAATAATTTAGGTCATCTTATTTCTAATTTTATTGCAAAACTGTTTGTATCAAGGGAAATAGTTTAGATGGACTATTAGCATTCGGAAGATCCCATTTCAAATCCTTTCTTAATTGCTACTTTAGGAGGATCAAGGTGAAATTGAAAACTTTGAATTTTCACTTTCTCTAGCACGTTTGTACAATGTAGTTAGTAGGTTTGCATTGTACCTAAAATTTCGATACCTCCCCTAATAATAATAATAATAATAATGATAATAATAATAATAATAATAATAATAATAATAATAATAATAATAATAATAATAATAATAATAATAATAATAATAATAATAATAATAATAATAATAATAATAATAATAATAATAATAATAATAATAACAATAAAATGTATGTGTATATGCGTGTGCGTGTGTGAATGTGTGTGTATGTGTGTGTGAACACATAACTCAAAACCAACAACCTTGGTATTGAAATTTAATATACGTATTTCAAGACACGAAGATTTTCAGCAAAACTTCCCTAACCGCAACTACCGTTTACATAGAACACTTTTCCAAACATTTTACTTTCTCAAAAATGTCTCTTTAACAATTTCTATTAAAATGCCACATGTATAAGATATTTTTGACAAACAAAATTTACATCTTGCATTTTCTGAGAACAGCCACTGAAGACCTCTTCATTCTAAATGACTTTGCAAAACTGGTAAACTGTAAGAAATAAGCAAAGGTTAACTGCACAACAAAAATAGATCTCGTTAAAATACACAATATTTATCATATACACCTTTTCTGTGGAGCTAACCTTTTCCCAGAAACTTTTTTTTATTGGTTTCATTGTTCATTTACTTAAAATGTTCTCAAACGGGAAGTCATTCATTGTTTTGTATATCTTTTGTTTTACATCTGCATGAGTGACTAGGTTTTAGAAAATCAGATTGTCACTTAGCTTAGTGTAATCCCTTATTTCCCTTCTACTTCCAAGGAAGCAACTAATAAGATAATATCTGCTATTGTTTATCTTGATTAGTATGATGTAGATCAAAGAACAATCTTTTATGAAAAATTTTGTTTGAAGAATAGGTAGAATAAGTCATGTGAATGGAACACATCAGATTTTTATGTATGATAATATTTCCTTAGTAGTATTGTCACAACCCCTCTGTTTGATTTAGAGGCGCAATAAAGCTGCGCTTATATAATGTTGGTGTCCAATCGTCGGATACAGGCTGCGATCATGCTTTCTGCTCTATGTATTAATCTGTGTCAATGCTAAACACAAAGAGAGGCCAAGAGTGCGTGCGTGCGTGTGTGCGAGATCTGGTAGACTCGTGGTGAGCCTAGGTGTAGCTTGCTAAGGGTTTAACCACAGGAATAAGGAGGTGGAGGTTAAGGTTTTATATTTTGAGGTTTCGGGTGATGATGGTAGCGCTAGATAGGCTCCTCGAACGGTAGGTATCTTTTTTCAGGAGAAGCATCCTTTCCCTCTGCTCCGCTGGTGTTTAATTTGTGAAAAATTGTTTTTGTTGGAGAATTTTGATTGACCACTCCCAATGGTGGGAGGGGGAGTAATTGGTTCAGCTAATTTGCTGTTGGATGGTTTGAAGCCATTGTTATCGGGGGTACCCGCAAGCCATGCGGGGAACCCCATACCCACTGTAACGGCGTTCAGCGGGTATGTACTCCCCCAGCGATCTGACAAATGCGTTCTCATGTTCGCCCAATCTGGCGTAAAATTTTTGAGTCCGGCGTCTAACGACATCTTCCACATATGAAAGGGACGAAGCTTCATGCAGTAGCCTCAAAGGGAAACGTCGACATACGGAATAGATAGACCGGATTCCTCTATTTTGAGCCGCTGTAACCAGAGAAGCCAGGAGTCTGTTGCCATACTCAACACTTTGCAGGCGTAGAGCATCAGGGGGACTACGAGCCCCTTGAAAAGACTTAACTTTAAGTGGACCGGCATTAGGGAGGCCAGAACAGCGTAAACGGAGGTCACCGCGCCCTTCGCTCTGTCCGACGTTCCCCGTACGTGTTCACAAAAAGTTAGGCCCTTATCAAGAGTGACGCCTAGGTATTTGATGGAATTTCCCCACTCTATTCTCTGATCTTGGTAGGAAAAGTTGAGTATTTGGGCTGCGGCGAGCATTTTCTGATGAACAGAACAGCATGACTTTTGCCCGGGTTTATGGACATTCGCCACTGCCTGCACCAATCCTGGACTAGACGGAGGTGTCTCTGTATAGGGTTGAAGGCTCTGCGTATGTATGTATGTATGTATGTATGTATGTATGTATGTATGTATGTATGTATGTATGTATGTATGTATGTATGTATGTATGTATGTATGTATGTATGTATGTATGTATGTATGTATGTATGTATGTATGTATGTATGTATGTATGTATGTATGTATGTATGTATGTATGTATGTATGTATGTATGTATGTATGTATGTATGTATGTATGTGTGTATGTGTGTGTGTATGTATGTATGTATGTATGTATGTATGTATGTATGTATGTGTGTATGTATATATGTATGTATGTATGTATGTATGTATGTATGTATGTATGTATGTGTGTATGTATGTATGTATGTATGTATGTATGTATGTATGTATGTGTGTATGTGTGTATGTGTGTGTGTATGTATTTATTTCTCTGCAAGTGGGTATCAACCGGTGGCAGAGTTATATATGTTTAGAAGATATATAAACAATAAATCACAGCTGCCAGTTTATGGCTTTGTAAGCTAGATATAATAGTTATTTACACAAATATGAAAACATTAATTTTTCTCCCAATTCAGATTAATTAATTTCATAATTAGAATCACCAACCAATTTAACATTTGTATTTAAAACAATATAAAATCACAAGCATTTCATTTAAGGAATATTTACAAAAATTATCCAACATTAAAGTCAAGATTTTTCCTAAATTTCTTCAGAGACAGGGGACAACCCCGAAAGGCTGCTCCAGGCAATTCATTCGAGTCTTTTATGGTTCTATTTACAAAGGAGAACTTTCCCACATCAGTTCTGTATCTTCTACCCTTAATTTTGAACGGATGATCGTTTCGTGCATAATAAGTTGGGTTTTCCAGTTTGTCAGTAACGTCCTCCCATGCGCTTAAGCCAGCGTAAGCTTTAAATAAAGCGCACAACCTCTGTTTCTCACGCCTAACTTTCAACGGCTCCCATTTTATCTCCTCAGCGTTTGTAGGCCCAAAGTATTTACCCCTTTTTATGAATTTTATAGCTCTTTTCTGGATCTTTTCTAACGAATCAATTTGATTTACTCTATACGGGTCCCAAAAAGTTACTCCAAATTCCATGACCGGCCTCACTAAGGACTTGTACGCGATTTCCCTGGACTTTGCACTCCCCATTTTTAAAATCCTCATTAAGAAGTGCAGTGTTTTCCACGCGTTCTTAGATACAGAATTTACCTGCTCGTCCCATCCAGCGTTACTCGCCAAGTAAACTCCCAAGTATTTGCAGCTGTCCACCTGTGGAATTTTTCCCCACCCATGTGATAGTTCTGCAGAATTTTTTCCCTAGATCTATTAAATGCAATTGACTTACTTTTGCCAGCGTTAATTTTCATTTTATTTGCAGCAGCTCAATCACTAATTTCATTTAAATCACCCTGAAGAGCAGTCTCATCTTCAACATTTGTAATTTTATTGTAAATAATACAATCGTCTGCAAACAACCTTATCTGGCATTTTATATTGACAGTTATGTCGTTTACAAAAATAAGAAAAAATAACGACCCAGTACTGAGCCTTGGGGTACTCCCGAGCTTACCATACCCCTTTCAGATAGCTCCTTGCCTACTTTTACCCTTTGCGATCTTCCTTCCAAAAAAATTTTAACCCATAGAACTACGCGTTTATCAATTCCTGTAGCAGCTAGCTTCTGGATAAGTAAATTATATGATACAACATC
The DNA here is from genome assembly GCA_030762935.1 of Hymenopus coronatus. NCBI lineage: Eukaryota > Metazoa > Arthropoda > Insecta > Mantodea > Hymenopodidae > Hymenopus > Hymenopus coronatus. The sequence continues at coordinate 60,331,492 of CM060887.1, read as the reverse complement.
AAAAGCTTTGGAAAAATATATCACCACTGCATCTGCTCTTCCCCCTGCATCCACCTCCTCTGCTAAATCTTGAAATAATGACGTTATCTGGCTTTCACACGAGTATCCAGGTCTAAACCCATGTTGCGCTTTATTGAACCACCTTTTGTTTTCTAATTCCTCCCGTATATATTCCATAATTAAAAGTTCCATCAATTTGCACACTACTGAAGTTAGGCTGACTGGTCGATAACTATTTAGTTCTGTTTTATTTCCCCCTTTATGAATTGGAACTACAATCGCGGTTATCCAGTCTTCCGGTAAGGCACAGTTATTTATTAACGTATTAAATAAAAGCATTAGGTACGGAATCATGGATTCCCCTCCAATTTTTAGTATATTATCAGGCCTCCTCAACTTTCGATTTTGCAACTTTCTGATTCTTCTGCGCAATTTGGATGCCATTATTTGAAAAACGAAATTTCCACTATCCTCAATTTCCAATTTATAATTATAATCCGTTTTGTTAAAAACAGACACAAAATGTGAATTTAATGCGTTCGCTTTTCCCTTATCGTTCAATATGGCAATTCCATTTTCCTTGAGTTCTGGTATGCCAAGTTTATTTCCCCTGTGTCTACCTTACATAATTGTAAAAACATTTCCAACTATTATTGGTCCCGCTAAGAATTTGTTCTAAAAACCGCTCCTGGGCTTGCAACGTTTCGTCTTTCAATTGTTTAGCTAATTCTTTATATCTGTTAAAATGCCAATCTGACTTCTTCCGTTTATGAAATGCGCGCCTAGACTTTCGTTTAAGTATTCTGATGGATCTTGTATAATATTCTGGATCATTATTTTGTTTGATAACTTTGTATGGAACGTATTTCTTTATTGATTCCGAAATAAGTATTTTGAATCTATCCCATGGTGCATCTACATTTGTTGCAGATTTTACAAACAGGCAAAATTGCTTTTTGACAAAAGTCTGAATTCCATCTACGTCTGCTCTGCAGAAGTTAAAACTAATAATTTCCTCTCCTTCAAACCGGTTTCGCACCTTCCAGTTTATGTCTAATTGTACACAGCTGTGGTCACTTACACCTGGAAAAACCTCACATGCGCTAAACAATGACTCAGGTCTGCATAGAAACACGTCCAGTACAGCCGATTTCCGGGTATCTGTTTTGACTACCTGCGAAAACCCATGATCCCAAACCAGAAGGTTAACAACACATTGAGCTTCACCTCCTAATAACTGCCCATTCCAGTTTACATTTGGCAAATTTAGATCTCCTGCTAAAATAACATTTTTTCCCGTTTCCGAAGAAATTTTTTCCACTAGTTTATGAAGAGTTTTAAATTTAGAAGAGTTTTAAAGTCCTGTCTGTGCGGTAGAGCAGGACGTCGTCACAAACTGGGCGATGTTGACGCCCTGCACTGTGGGGAAGTCTGCCATAAAGAAGCTATGCAAGGTGGGTGATAGAACAGAGCCTTTAGGGACTCCGCCCATAGGGGTTTTTGTTTTGATGTTTGCCCTGCAACCGCTATTAAGAAGGTGCGTTGGTGTAGGAAACTGTGTATAATGTTGATAAGCTGTCTGTATAGGTCAATTTAAATGAGTTTGAATAGGAGTCCCTCATGCCAGGTGGTTGAGAAGGCCTTCTCGACGTCCAGTGACTCCGCCTCGTAGGGGTTTTTGTTTTGATGTTTGCCCTGCAACCGCTACTAAGAAGCTGTGTAGGAAGCTGTGTATAATGTTGATAAGCTGTCTGTGTAGGTCAATTTAAATGAGTTTGAATAGGAGTCCCTCATGCCAGGTGGTTGAGAAGGCCTTCTCGACGTCCAATGACACCGCTGGCATTCTGGAACCCGCAGCAGCTATTGGGTAGTCGAGAGCCCAAGAAGAAACCAAGCCACGCGGCCGAGCGCAATTTATAAGCGTTGTTGCCAACATATTACAACAAAAATTATGCAGCACGCTGCCAACATGCTACAGTATTTAACCTATACACTATAAATTCTATACATTCGCCTAAGCTTTTCTTTACTGAATGTTCAGTCGATGTTACTATATGATATAAAGAGTTTAGCTGTGCTTCTGTTGCAATTTTTGAGTCACGAGAGTATATTACATCGTGCATATGTATTGTTTGTACAATAATAAGTTGTATCATTGTTTTAATCTGTAGCATGAAGCGTAACAGGCTTTATGCGGAAAATGAAATAAGGGCTCAGTGATTAGCGCGTGAGAAAGTGACGAAAACGGGAGTCCTGCCAACTTCGTAAAACAAACAGTAACATTTCTGTGGTTTGTCTTGCAAGGCGTTCTAGGAAATAAACAATATAGTGTTGTAAAACTTGTGACAAAAAAAAATCTATTTTTATTCAGATTAATGATTTGGAGGTTATTACACGCAAAAATAATTCTGATTAAATATAAATGTTTCTGCAGTAAAATATTCAGTTATTTTGTTATAATTGTCATTTTATTTGAAGTAACATTAGACTTAGAAGAAAGTATTTCTAATAAAAAACCTAACAACTTGATGAACGTGTCTATGTTATATCAAATTTTTATTACTTTACTGCTCAAAATAATTTCAAAAGTACACATATTAACAGATATAAGTTTTAAAACTACTTATTTCATTCTCTGTTTTCCATACTTGCATTTATAGCTTACATCCCCCAAGAATTACAAGCCAAATTCTGGATTCAGACGCCTAAGGAGAAGCATATTCTTTGGATAAAAGAGAAGTCAGGATGATGAAAAATCCGATGCGTGATCTGAAAGTGCTGATAAGAAATAATATGTGAAATGTATGACAGGAAATATGATTATCAAGCAATTTATGCAATGAATAGCGTGGGAAACCGGAGAACATCCACCCAGACGCCATATGTGGTTCCCTGTTCTCGAATAAAGGTCATCTAGGTGGGAAGTGAGTAGTCTCATTAGACGTCACATCCTTGTTTTAAAATCCTTAATAAAACCTGAAAAATAATTCCGGGTTAGCATCATGGCTTTCAATACTATTATTTTCACAGCTTTGAGTTACTTATTACTTTCTCTATACTCACTATGTACATAGTGTATAGAGCATGTATTGCACTCCACCAAAAAATTCGATACCGAGATTTCACCGGAAATATATGTTTTAGGATCCCCTGTATCCAAAAAAAGTATTTTCAGAAAAAGGTCCGTGTGTGTGTCCGTGTGTCAGTGTGTCCGTGTGTCTGTGAACACGATAACTCAAAAATGAAAAGTCGATAAAATACCAAACTTGGTATTTAAGTTTAGAATCTTCCAGGGATGCGACACGAAGATTTTGAGAAATATCCCCCCCCAACTCAAACTACCCTATACATGGAACTTTTTTCGAAATTTTGATTTTCTAAAAAATGGCTCTAACGATTTTGATTAAAATATCGTATATTAAAGTTATTTACTTGACAAATAAAATGTATATTTTGAATTTTCTGGGAATAGCCTCTGAAGACTACTTTATTCTGGATGAATTTTTCATAACTACTAAACCGTAAAAGATGGACAAAAACTTAACCCACAAAAAATGTAGAGCCCGTTAAAACACACAACTTACGTTATATACATTTTTTTCGTGGAGTTGATCGTTTTTGAGATATTTCTTTTTCTTGGTTTCAGCTTTGAAAAACATACTTTTCTCATACAGGAATTTGCCAGCTCCTGTCCATATAAACAAAGGAACATCAGTCACATAGCAACCATCTTTTGGCTTTCACTTTAACCTATGGTACTCCCTTATTTCGCTTCTACTTACAATAAAGCAAGAAATAAGACTATTTCTGCTAATTTTTCTCGATTAGCATGAAATAAATAAAATATAAGCTTATTAACAATAATAATTTACAGAGATATAGAGAAAGTCATGTGAATGGAACGCATCAGATTTTTTTTAACAATTCACTTTATAAAAGAATACATTTGCATGGCTTTCTCTACCTGTTCCATAACGTTCCTTACAAAAGATAATTCTTTTATCTACGTCATGCAGTCGAGAGAAATATTAGCAGAAATTTTCTTATTACTTGCTTCCCTATAAGTATAAGGGAAATAAGAGAAGGTTGAAGCGATAGTAAACTCTTTTAAAAGCTACCGCTATGTGAAACGATGGAAATTTGGTTCCCTGGTGCGCATCCGGGAGTAAAAAGTATGAGATAAAAAAAAAGGTGACTTCAATTGAGAGAAGTTTAAAATAGTTTAAACCAATAACAAAGGATATCTTTGGAAACGGTTAACCCTACCAAAAATTGTATTTGACATAAATTGAATTGATGTGATCTACATATTTTGGTAATAAGATTTTGTCTATGTCTCACGGTTTACGAGCTATAGAAGAGTCATCCAGAATGAAGAGCTCTTGGTAGGCTATTCTCATAAAATTCTATATGTGTATTTCGTTTGTAATGAAAATAACTTAAATATATAGTATTTTAATAAAAATCATTACAGAAATTTTTTGAAAAAATCAACATTTTCATATAAATGGTAGTAGAGAATGAGTGGTTATCTTGAAAATAATTTTCGTATCGCATCCTTTGAAGAATCTGGAATTAAATGCCAAATTTGGTATTTCATCGAATTTTCGTTTTTGGCTATGCTGCTCCCACACAAACACACACACACGCAGGCCTTTTTCTAGAAAAGTTTTTTTTCAGACTCAATGGACATCAAAATAAATATTTCCGATGAATATCAACATCGAATTTTTGGGTAGAATAAATATCTTCTCTATCTACTATGTACATAGTACATACATGCTAGAGAAATAAAAACAGAAAATGTACCGACAGCACAAAATATATGTCACAGACCCGAAAAAAAAAATCTATGGCATTTTTGACATGTATTTCGACATGCAAAAAATGTGGCCATAATGATACGTAGCTCATTAGATACTGAAGTCTAGCTCCTTCTATCAGCGTGACCTACTCTGTTAAAATTCGATTACATACTACTTAAATTAATAAAACGGAGGAACCCCTAGGCTTTACTGAGATGTTACCAAAAATTGTTTATTTATGTTTTAACATTCTCAGAGATCTGTGAAGCATGAAACTCTGATTGGTCATTAATAAAAGCTAAAAATGTAAATAAAATAAAACAGTGTACGTATACGTCTTAAAATACTCGACTGGTTATCAATTTCCTATTTTAATATGATGCCTTTAAATTCGTACACTGTAGATAACTATTGATTAATTAAATGAAGTAAGCTTTTATTACAGAACTAATACGGTTAGTTGGTTATACTACTATTATTACTAATATTAGTGCTGCTACCACCATTACCAATGAATGCAACCACTGTTACCAAACGTAATGAAATACGGTTTTACTTCAGCGATAATTTTAGAATATAACACTACTGCTAATAATAATAATTAATACTAATAAACTAGTAATGATGAACAATGCAATTTAAGAGTTTAAAATGCAAAGGGATTCGCCTTCTTTTGGCTTCATATACTAATGACTTTTATTTAAAAACATTTCTGCTTACACAGGATTTTCCTTTGTCGTATACTAAAAAAAAATACTCCTTTTGTGGGGAATTTGGCAGGGAAAATATCCTTATTGGCCGTTATTCTTTATTCTTCGCTTCATTTTGAAGTGTATATCTGTGAAGTTATCCTCCCCTCTAGAATGCAGAAAACTCTTTTCGTATTCTTTTGACCTGTCTCATTATGTTTTTCATGCAAAGTGATACGGCCCGCATCTGTTCCTTCCAGTCTTTCTTTGAAGCTATCGATGTTTTCTGAAGCAAGAGGATTTGCTAGCTTAACGCTGATATTCATAAAGTGGAGTCTTTCCTTCCAACATAAAGGAAAAACACTAAAAGTAGCCGCATCAACAAAAGCTTCTCTTTTCACAGGAAAATTGTCTGCCAGTTTCAGCAGAGCTAATAAAATTTAACAAATTTAGTTTTCCATGATAAATGAGCTAATTAAAACAAAATATAACGAATATAGGCATAAGTTATGTATTTAATAAGGGGAAAATAAGCGGCTTAACTTTAAGCTTTCATTGACAACCTATAATTACAAGACTTTACAAGCACTTTTCGTCCTACATTGGCCTGAATGCAAGGAAAAGCACATTAGGGGAATTAAATGTATAATGGCTGACGATATACGGTGGTTTCACGACTTAAAAAAGAGGATACTGTTTCAAATTTTGTTTATTTATGTTTTTAAAAATTGAAGTATAAACTGGCCAAGACGAGTAAAGTCCTGTACCGGGGAGCGCCAATTGTACATGTAATGGCTTACCCGCCCGCCTGTACCGTCCGGTTGTGAAAGCACGAGCGACAGTTCATGATGGCATTTCCTTTTTGTGTATTAAAATCGTGTATATTTAAATATCATAAATAATAAAGCATATTATCAAATCTATTACAATACAGTATATTTGTACATCTCTTTCTATCTCCCGCGTACTTGGTATTATTCCGTGATATCTCCCTCACTTGCCGTGTCGGCTTCTCCTCCCGATTCAGCATTGCTGTCGAATCCTGGATTGATTATTATCCTCTCCATTTCTCCTTCCATTCTATTTCAACATGTTTCTAGGATATTTTTCACCTTCTGAACCGAGTTTTTCCAGTCATTTGGTGTTATTGACCCAATACCGGAGGATTCTTTCAGTAAACTGCGCTTATCTTTACATGTTTTAAATATCAATATTTTACTAAACTTTTTTTTTTTTACATCCAAAGAAATTATTCTATTTCTTGCAACAATTCATAGTTTTCGCAGTGTAAAGATTCATTTTTAACCTCATAATACTTCTGATATTTTCTTCTAGCAATTATGTTGCAAGATGATGTAATTTTGCTCGTCCCACCTTTTTCAAGCCGGCCCTCCTTTCTGATCTTGCATACCGTTCTCTTATTCTAACTGGTAGACGTGACAACAAGCACACTAGCTTTTGTAATAAGTATTTTCTGAGCTTCCTTCTTCTCTTCGTTGCAGTTCTTAAGAACATTATGAATAATACACTTTGCGTTCCATCAGTCACTAAATACTACGCGGCATGCTAATGAAGTAAACCGGAATGTACAGCATTTCATGACGTATGTGTGAACTCTTATTGCTTCATTGCTTATGTTCGCCTGCTCTCACTCCCATTGCAGGACTGTGCTGGCCTTAGTCTTCTACATCGTTGCATCGTTTCGACCACATTCGGAAGTAATACGTTATAGGATAAGATTGAAAGTTATGTAGAGCTGCAATCACAAACCTCGCCTGAGGCATAGAAAAAGTTCGAGGTATTACTTTGGAGGCTTTTAAGTATGAATAAAGCTGCTGTATCAATACTTTTCCTAAATATAAAAGGTTGTTTTCCTTTTTGAGGTGGTAACAATGCTTTGGGGATGAAATATGAAACTTTTCTGCATAAATGAAGTTGCATTATAAATAAATACATGTTCTCTTGTTATTGAAGTAATAAAATAACCTCAAACCTCTTCAAAGGAGGAGGGCAGAAAACGTTTGATTGGAGGCAATTTCGAAATTTTACAATATGAATGGACCTATATTCTGAATTCCTTTGTTAAACAACACAATAGTAAAGGATAAAGCATCTAAGCACAAGCAACACGATTATTTCATCTATTAGTATCCATTAAGGAGATTTTGAGGTGAGAGGGCTTCAAAATCTCGTGGGCATCCTTGGAAGATGGAGAATTCAAATATTAATTTTGGTATTTAATAGTATATTCGTTTTCGAGATTTGCACACTCTCACGCACGAGCAGATCTTTTCTTTATGTTTTATTAAGAAGACTTCAAAACACAAATTTCCATCGAATTTTGGAGAGGAATATAATTCCTCTACTTACTGTACGTAGTAGAAAAAGTAAAAATGCATAATCTTTTTATTGTTCCTACTGGAAGCTATTTTACTATATTATTTAAGGTTACATTTGCCCAATACCATTTGCGTTTTTTTTTTTTTTGGAGGCATATAGGATTTTTTAAGCATAACGTCCTGACGTTTTTACTCTTTTTTAAGCTTAAGCTTAACATGCCTGCTCATATCAGATGATTTATATAACAAATATCTCAAAAGTGTTCCTGTGCAACCTATGTGACTTAAAATATAAGCTGATGTTTTCAGCTTGAACTACCCTCATCTGAGTTTCAAATATTTTGGAATATATAGGAAACATAACATAGCACTGTGAAGCAGACTGTGTGCATGACACTACTATTTGTTGAACCAAACGTACTTGTGTTTATTCACTACATCAAGACTACTCACATCCGTTTCGTTTTGGCCCTGCAAGATGCTAATCATGACGGTCGTCTCCGCGGTTCCGAAATGCAGACCTGTTCGATTTCGGCTACTTAAAACATGTAAACTATTGTGATTCTCAGCATCCCATTCTAAATTGGGCGTGAAAAACCGCTTAATTTTCTCAGAGGCCTCTCTATCAGGCTTGAGGCTCTTTTACGTGCCGTAAATCTACGACACGGACAACGGCTTTACTTCCCTTCCAAAGGAAGCCATGCTAAGGATTTTTACGCCCGAAAAAATCCATCGCCCTCCGCTGAGTTTGACCCGTCAACCTTGGGTATATGATGTCAGCATGGTAACCATTACACCACGGAGGGCGACTCGGATACTTAAAGCTAAAAACAGCAGCCAATATTTGGAATATAGGCCTATTGTATCACACAGATGACACAGGAAAGCTTTAGAGCTATTTGCCATATGAGTAATAACTTTCTTGTAAGCATGATTGGTCTCTTATAACTCCATTGTGTTTGTTTTCAAATACAAGGGCTTAGCAAACCCTTTCTATTGCTTTAATGGTGTGTGAAAATGATATTCGAAAGTGTTTTATAGCTACTATCTGTCAGTAAATGATGAGCGAAATAATTATCTAAATTGGTTAAATGCTTCTACATACACGCCCCAATTTCTCCCACACTTACAGACACACATATGCATACACATATTCTATTAATATAAATAATATTATTAGTTTTCCCCAAAATGACAGATGTTTTATTACTTTTTATGTTCTCTAGCATATACTATGTACGTACACAGTAAGTAGAGAAGGCACTGTATTATACTGAAAATTTTGATACCGATATTGCAGCTGGCACATGTTTTGAAAATCACTGAACAATAAAAGCATTTTTTAGAAAAAGTCTATGTGTCGGTATGTGTCTGTCTGTGGATTGCATAACTCAAATACGAAAGGTCGGTCAAATACCAAACTAGGTATTTAATTTAGTATCTTCCAAGCATGTGACACAAAGATTTTCAGAAAAATTCCCCCCCTCCGCAAACTACTGTTTACATTAAATATTTATTGAAATTTTCGATTTTCTCAAACATGATTTTAACAGTTTTGTTTCAAATTCCATAAATTAAGAAATATTCACATAAATTAAGAAAGATATCCTTAGTTTCTCGGAATATAATTTAAATTTCTCTTCATTCTGAATAACTCTTGCGCAGATGGTAAACCGTAACAGATAGAAGCTTACTACACATATGAAAGTAAATGTGGTTAACACAAAATTTATGTCATATGCCTTTTTCATAAAGCTAGCCATTTCTGAGATATTCCTCGTTATAGTTTTAAAATTTTCGAATTTTCTCAGATGGAAAGTCGTTACTCACTTTTTTTTCATTCCGGTCATGTAAAGAGAAGGGAATTTCAGTTGCATCAGTTAGTGACCGGCTTTTAATTGTTTGACTATTGTTTTAGCCTACTGTATCACCTTATTTCCCTTATACTTAGAAGGAACTAAGTAATTAGAACATTTCTGATGTTTTTGCTATCTCGATTAGTATGAAGTGAAACGAAGAATATGCTTGGTTGGAATAATTGATTGCAGAATAGAGGAGAAGTCATGTGAACAGAAAACACAAGAGTTTTCTTATTCGCTTGGTTCTAGTTCTGTTGAGTTGTACTTTGAAAGCATGTTTCTATGCTTCTATTCTACATCTGTAATGTCTTTAGTACTTGCATTCACCACTATAAAGATGTTCTGTTACCACCAGGATCTTGTAAAATTGCACACTTGGCTTCATATAGTTCTGTTAGGTACCACAGTTTTGTTGCGTTTCTCCTGATAGAATTTGCATAAACGTTGTGCCAATTTCTTAAGGTATCATTACATTTAACTATCGAGGGTCCTAATACCAAATGTTTGTTTAAACTAGTGATATTTTAAAATATACATCTATGAGATGCTGCCTTAAATTCTTACATGTTTACTTTCTTTACTTAGTATGCAGTACATACGCAGAGAAGGTATTGCACTCCAACCAAAATTTCAATACCGAGATTTTACCATGAATACACGTTTTAGGTTCCCCTGTATAAAAAATTATTTTTAGAAAACGGTCCGCGCGCGCATGTGTGTATGTGTCTGCGAATACGATAACTCAGAAACAAAATGTCGGTAAAATATCAAACTTCAAGGATGGAAAAAAAAAAGATTTTGAGAAAAAAATTATGTAAAATTCTCATTTTCTCAAAAGCGTTGATTAAAACACCATAAGTTAATAATATTTAAGTGACAATTAAAATGTACATCTTGAACTGTAAAACTGTCAAAAATTTTGTTTTTCTTAAGAACTGTTAACGAGTTTTTGTAAAATACTGTATATTAAAGATATTTACATAACAAATAAAATATATATCTTGAATTTTCTGGGAATAGCCTCTGAAGACTTCTTTATTCTGGATGACATTTGCATAACTAGTAAACCGTAAGAAATAGACAAAAACTGTACACCTCCTTAAAATACATAGTACATTTATTCATAGAGTAAACCATTTCTGAGACATTCTTTGCCATTGGTTTCAATTTTAAAATACTATTTCTTTTTCATACGGGAATTTGTCAACTCCTGGCCATGTAGTGAAACAAATTTCAATCACATAGTAATCAGATTTTAAACGATTCAACTAGATGGCTTTAGCCTAATGTATTCCCTTGTTTCCTTTCTGTTTGCAAGTGGAAATTAATAAGTCAATTTCTGGTATTGTTTATCTGGATTAGCATGAACTAGATAGAAGAACAATAATTTGTTACAGAAATGTAGAGAAAGTGATGTGAATTGAATGCATCATTTTTTATGAATTTCTCTACGTTGAGTAGCCTTAACCGTGTACTAATTTCATTCATCTTTACAGCATCTCTGACTTGCTAATTTACTCTCTATTCGGCCAACAAAGCTTGGAATGTTGACATGTTGAATGGCTTCATGAGAGCACCGATAGAATACCTCAGACTCGATAAGAGATATGAAGGGCCAGCATAACAAGCTTTGCCTCTCATGATTGCCAAACTATTGTTTATACAAGTATACTCACATACTACAGGCAGTAACAATGACATTCCAACTTCAACAGACTTTGACCATAAAAGCGTATACAGATGAGCATTCAGAGGTATTGCACTCGCATAACATGGATACTCCAGTGCTAACTTTAATACACTCAGGATAGAGAATTCTACAGACAACCTGGCTCGAATGTGGATGCTATAATAGAGTAAATAGAAAATATAATGTCAACGTTAGCACAAAATACCCGTGTCTGCTTAACTTATACCTGCAAAAATAAGTCAATATAATTTGAATTAAGCAAAATGGACCTGTGTACAGTCAAGTGCATGAAGCTTTGGCAATATAATGCACAATAATTTATGATAATATTAATATTTTATCCTACAGTATTTTGTCGAACCTAATGCTCATAGCCCTGCCCTACTCCTCTGCCAAAGACTTTAAAGTCTGGGATTACCATGTGTGCGCCTGGAAACCAACCCTCACAGTTCCCAAGTCTTCCACTTACTGGTCCCTAAACATGTGTGGAGCTCACATGTTGGAACGTACTAACACGAAACTAAATTGCCTACAGAGTCTACTGGAAACAGATTTTACTAGGTTTTCTCTCGCCCCTAATAGATGGGCACCTTTTGTTTACTCATGGTTATTGCTCAGTGGCAAGGGGAGCGGTACAGTTTGAGGGCTATCATGTACAGGAGAAAACATTACCCATCTTCCTTCATTACTGAGCCTGTAACGGATGTGTTCATAGGTTAAGATTTGAAGGCCGGACCTTTGATGCCAAACGAACACAAGGCAGACACACCAAGGGCAGCGGTGAACCATATTTTAGCCACTCAGGTGAACTATTTCCGAACTTCTTCCCTTTCGCCTTTCACCTAGACTTAACCTTTGTTCTTAGACTTATACGTGTGCATCTGACTTGAATTCAGGCGAATAAGAGATTGACTCACCCTGGGCTTTCGTAACATAAATGACTGTGTCATAACATAAGTAACTGTAAGATAAGTTTCTGTCATTATTAAATAAAAAAAAAAACATTGTATGAATAAAAAGTTCTGATGTGTTCCATTCACATAACTTTCTTTAACTGTTACAAACACAAACAAATCTTATAAAAGATGTCCCTTTTATATATATCATGTGCGTGTGTAATGCAAATCGAGATAAACGACAGCAGAGTTGGTCTTATTACTTCTTTTATTGTAAGCACAAGAGAAATAAGAAAGTACATTAGACTAAAACAATAGTCAAACCTTTTAAAAGCTCATCGTTATGTGAAACAATAAAGGTTCGGCTCGCTTTGCGTGGTCCTGTTTGAGAAAGGCTGGGGAATATCTCGAAAACGGCCGAACTCTACAAGAAAAACGTGTAAGACATAAATGAGACGAGGTCTACATTTTCTGTGTGGTAATCTTCTGCCTATCTCTTATGGTTTAACAAGTTTGTAACATTTTGCAAAACTCATCCAGAATAAAGTGGTCTTCACAGACTCTAATTGCTAGAGCCATTTTTGAGAAAAACAAACTTTTCAAAATACTTCCATGTAAATGGTGGTTTGAGCTGTGGGCATTTTCTTGAAAATCTTCGAGTTGCATCCTTAGAAGATATAAACACAAATACCAAGTTTAGTATTTAACGTCTTTTCTTTTTGAGCTAAGCTGCTCACAGGCAGACGCACACAAACATAGACGGACGTTTATATATATGTATATATATATATATATATATATATATATATATATATATATATATATATTTTTTTTTTTTTGTTCTGGATACCTCAAATGATATATTTCCTGTGAAATCTTGACACCAATTTTTTTGACGGAATACAACACCTTCTATAGCTTCTATGTACATTGCACATGCGTGCTAGAGAATGTAAAACTGCGTGAATTTGTTGTTGTTTTCTCTAGCACGTAAACACATAGCAGCTAGAGAACGTATTGTATTCAATACAAAAATTCGATGTCGAGATTTCATCAGAAAGATATATTTTGAAGTTTCCTGAGTCAAAAGAAAAACATTTTTAGAAAAACGTCCTTATGTATGTGTCTGTGTGTGTCTGGCATAGCTCAAAAATGAAAAGAAAACTAGGTATTTATGTTTAGTATCTTCCAAGTATGCTACAAGAAAATCAGCCAACCCAAACCACTCTTTACATAAAAAAATTATTGGATTATAGTCCCAAAAATGGCTATAGCGATTTTGAATAAAATGCCGTTATTGAAGATATTTGCATCACAAACAAAATGTATATCTTAATTTTTCTGGGAATGCCTCTGGATAACTTTTTATTCTCGATGATTTTTTCTAAATTTTGCATAAATAGTAAACCATAACAGATAGACAAGAAATTGCTAACTAAAAATGTAGGTTTCAATAATTTATGTCTTTAAATCAAATTTACTTTCACGAGATATTCATTTTTTTAATATCTTTAACATTTAAGGTCATATCGGGGGTTTACACTTGAAACAGCTCGTTGTCTGTAGGTTATTTTTACGTTGGTTTAAATCATTTGGTTTTACACAAGCACGCACACATTCACACTCACATACAAACTTCCAGACTCTGTGGGGGATAGGGAATAATTCTGGCTAAAGAAAAATTCCCCGCCCCAGCCAGGAATCGAACCCGGAAACCCCGGGGGAGAAGTCGGCTCGCTGACCACTCGACCACGGAGCCAGTCATTCATTTTTTGTATAGTAATATTCTGTATATTTCTTACGGTTTACCAATTTTGCAGAAGCCATTCAGCATGAAGAAATTTTCTGCGAAATTTTATGCCGTGCCGGCAGAGTTGCTCAGTGGTAAAACACCCGGCTAGAGACGGGAGATCCGTGGTTCAAATCCCGGCTATGGCATTGAATTTTTCAGTCTGACTGTACATATTCAATCTCTGTGATACAAAGTTCCACTAATTTTTAAGGGAGATGTGTTGGAATTGTAATGCTAGAAATATAATTTACCTTCAATTGTTGGAAATTATATAATAAGGGATAAATGTGAGAACATGACGAACCTTACGCAGATGATTTGAAGAATCAAGTGGACAAGAAAGTCACAATAGACACACGTTTAGCCCTAGACCATTTACAAATTCTTTCGTAACGACTTCTCTTTCTTGAGTCCCAACATTTGGGTTTAATGGATTGGTGGCAACCAACTAACATATTACTTCTAATGCTCATAGACAGAAATGACAAATGGTCAAACAGCAAGGATGATCATGTCTAAAATAAAATGAGTTTGAATTCTGTAAGTGACATGTTTTTAGTGAAATACGTGGTTTTTGTAAATTAAATAACATTAACATTTAGTGTTTTATTAGTTTAAAAATAAAACATAGGCATTGTAGGTCAATTTATTAAGGACCAAAGGCTACTGCTTCTTGCATTACCTTAGTGGTTTTGCTACAGAGATGCATCTACTTTAATCCTTCTTGAAATTGCCAACTCATTTTCTCGGAGAATAAAATGGGTAAAACCCATGGCCTCAATGCCCCTCCCCGCAACTCCTAGCAATCATTTCTCTAAAAATAGTTTATGAATGAAGTCACACAAAAGCGAGATAATCAAATTAGCAATGCTCTGTTGCAGGCACATTGTGGTGCTGTATGAAGTAAGATCGGACGATAAATACTACAAAAATTATAAAAGAGCACACTGAAATGTTACATTCCCGTTATTTTCTCTACATACTATAATTTATTATTGTATAGACTATATGCAGGCTTATATCTGTTTCATTTTGTTTAAGATAATATTTATAGATATACATAGTTTCAGTACTTAAAATTTGAGTTATTTTAATAAAAAATATTATAGTCACTTTTTTATAAAATAAAACATTTCTAATAATTTCGAAGTAAAAGTTTTAGTTTTCTTATAAATTCCTTGAGTCCATCTTTGAAAGATACTGCACTAAATCTATGTTTGATATTTATCGGGTATTTAATTTTTGGGTTACGCTGTTAAGATGCACAGATACGATCTTTCTCTAAGAAGAGTCTGATGTGTTCCATTCACATAACCTTCTCTAACTGTCCTATATTTAAACCATTCTTAAAAAGACTATTCTTTTACCTACAGCACACAAATTGAGATAAACACCAGCAGAGTTGTTATTATTATTGCTTTATTTTAAGTAGAAGGTAAATAAGAGAATACATTAGGCTTAATTGACAGTCAAATATATTTAAAGCAGGTCGATATGTGAAACAATTGACGTACTGTTCTTTGTATGATTCCGTTTAAGAGAGATTAGGCAGTTGAAAATTTAAACCAATAATAAGAAATATCTAAAATAACTGATATGTTCCATTCACATGACTTTCTCTACAACTCTGCAATAAATTATTTTTAAAAAGCTTATGCTTCTATTTACTGCAGCTAATCGAGAAAACAATTATCAGAAATAGTCTTATTACTTGCTTCCTTGTAAGTAGAAGCGAAATAAGGGAGTACCATAGGTTAAAGTGATAGTGAAAACTGGTTGCTATGTGACTGAAGTTCCTTTGTTTGTATGGACAGGAGTTGACAAATTCCTGCATGAGAAAAATATAAGTTTATCAAAGCTGAAGCCAAAAACAAAGAATATCTCCAAAACGATTAACTCCTCCCAAAAAATGTATATGACATAAATGCTGTCTTAACGTACTCCATATTTTTGTGTGGTAAGTATTTGTTCATCTCTTACGGTTTAGCAGTTATGCAAAATTCTGTGAAATCCATCCAGAATAAAGTAGTCATCTGATTCTATTCCCAGAAAATTCAACATATATATTTCATTTGTCAGGCAAATATATGCTATTTAAATCAAAATCATTAGTCTTTTTTGAGAAAATCAAAATTTTCAAAAATGTTTCCATGTAAAGGATATTTAGGGGGGATATTCTTGAAGATATTCGTGTCACATCCTTGAAAGATACAGAACTTAAATACCGAAAATGGCTCTAACAATTTCGATTAAAATATAGTATATTGTAGATATTTACCTGAAAAATAACATGTATATCTTGAATTTTCTGGGAATCGCCTCTGAAGACTACTTAATTCAGCATGAATTTTACGGAATTTTGTATAACTGGCAGACCGTAAGAGATATACAATACTTATTTAATAGAAAATGTCGAGCACGTTAAAACATACAGTTTATATATATATATATATATATATATATATATATATATATATATACGAGGGCCGTTCAGAAAGTAGCCTCCGGTTGATTGCAAGAAATTCACCAAGTTAAATAAAAATATTTTAATATATACATCTTACAACTACATCTTTGCACTATTTTTCAACATAGTTTCCATAACGATTGAGGCACTTATCGTATCTGTTCACAAGCTTTGAAATTCCTTCTGCATAAAAATCACCCGCTTGTGCCTGGAGCCAGCCTGTGACCGCATCTTTGAGCTCTTCGTCGTCATCAAACCGCTGGGACTCGAGCCATTTCTTCATATGCATGAAGAGGTGATAATCGCTTGGCGCCAGATCTGGGCTGTAAGGTGGATGATTGACAACGTCCCACTTGAAGGACTCAAGAAGGGCTGTTGTTCTGCGAGCAGAGTGAGGACGGGCGTTATCGTGCAAAAAAACCATACCGGAAGTCAGCATACCACGGCGTTTGTTCTGTATAGCCCGTCGTAATTGTTTTAGTGTTTCACAGTACACGTCTCGATTAATGGTCGTCCCACGTTCCATGAATTCAACCAACAACACCCCTTTTGAATCCCAAAACACCGTTGCCATCAATTTTCGGGCAGAAAAATCTTGCCGGGCTTTTATTGGTTTGGTAGGCGAATTTGAATGTGCCCACATCTTTGATTGTTCTTTTGCCTCAGGGTTCACGTACTTAATCCAGGTTTCGTCCCCGGTCACGATTCTGTTTAACAATGGTTCACCTTCGGCCTCATAACGTGACAGAAAGTCTAATGCAGAGGCCATTCTTTGAGTTTTGTGGTGGTCGGTAAGAAT
Organism: Hymenopus coronatus; assembly: GCA_030762935.1. Taxonomy (NCBI): domain Eukaryota; kingdom Metazoa; phylum Arthropoda; class Insecta; order Mantodea; family Hymenopodidae; genus Hymenopus; species Hymenopus coronatus. The sequence goes on along the minus strand of CM060887.1, from coordinate 60,314,156 downwards.
TTTGGGCACCCATCGTTCACAGAACTTACGGTATCCCAATCTTGCTGTCACTATCTCGTACAAGAGATTCTTAGAAATCTGTGGAAAATCAGTAGACAACTCCGACATGGTGAAACGTCGGTTTTCACGAACTTTTGCATCAGCTGTCTGAACGAGTTCGTCCGTGACCAATGATGGTCTACCACTTCTCTCTTCATCATGAACGTTTTCTCGTCCACTTTTAAATAAACGTACCCATTCACGGACCACTCCTTCACTCATAACTCTTGGTCCGTACACGGCACAAAGCTCACGATGAATAGCTGCTGCAGAATATCCTTTGGCTGTAAAAAACCTTATAACAGCACGCACTTCACATTTGGCGGGGTTTTCTATTGCAGTACACATTTCAAACGGCCACAAACACTAAACTAGCGCAGGTACGACTTTCACTCGACCACGGCTTGATGCCGACTGACCTGCTGAGTGCGTGAATGCACAGATGGCGTCGCTACTCCCCCCACTACCCGCACTGTGACCGATCGGAAGTTACTTTCTGAACGGCCTATATATATTTTTCGTGGAGTGGATCTTTTTGTAGATATTCCTTGTTATTGGTTTCCACTTCAAAACATTTATTTTCTCCTACGGGAATTTGAAAACTCCTGTCCATAGAAACAAAGGAACTTCAGTCACATTGCAACCAGCTTTTGACTAATACTTAAACCTAAGCTTATTTCCATTCTACTTGCATGGAAGCAAGTAATAAGACTGTCCATACTATTTTTTTTTTTGATTAGTATGAAGTAAAAGGAAACATAAGCTTTTTAACATTAATTTGTTGCAGAGATACAGAGAAAGTCATGTCAATGGAACACATCAAAATTTTTTTCATGGTGCTCAAAACATCAATTTTCGGTTCATACATGGTGTCAATGATTTTTATTTCTTTTACTTTTGGGGGAGGGATGTAACTATTTCTGTCCTGCTATAGAAAGGTGATAGAAAAAGCTGTATTTATTAGCTGTGTGTCTGTATTTTAAGGGAAATATTGTATTATTATTAATTAATCCTTGCCTTTTAGCCCTTCCAATCCATCGATCAATTCAGTATTTCCCTTTTTGTTGCATTTTGTCGCATTTATCCATGAATGAAATCAATGAGATAACGTAAAGCTCGTATTAAAACGAACATGCTTGAGTATATGCATGATGGAAAATCGTGTGCTGTATGTGTGTGACGTGAGTATTAATGGTCCGCTATAAATGCTGAATCACAAATGAATGGCATGTTTCGCTAAAAATGGATTTAGAGTTCCACATAACCCTATAATTCCTGGTTAACATTCATTAGAACACGAACATTTAAAAACCAAATAAAAAGTAAATGACATCATTTAAAGTGAGAATCTAAATGCAAGCCTGAAAATCAATTATACTATGTGATTCTAATTTTTCAGTAGAAAATGTTGAACGTAAATTGTCAGCTACAATTCAGTGGTCTGCATAATTAAATATTATATTTAAAAACAAAGAAAAGGAATAAGTTTTTCTTATGTCTATGGAGCGTAAGACCACTTCAAAAGGGAAACAGTAGAATAGAGGTACCATTTGAGAGACATCTGATTAAATAAAAAATTGTTTTTCTTGCGCTAAGTGCTGAATTAGTAATGTTCGAATGCTAAAATAGTTAATGGTAGATTCATTCTCAAATATATATATATATATATATATATATATATATATATATATATGAAACGTAGGTAAAATATAAAAAGAAGAAAAAAGGGGGCGAAGAAAAAGAAATACAGCGCCGGAGTAAAAAAGCACACAATGCACCTTCATCCTTGGAACACATTGAATTATCAGATCTTTATGCCACAAGATCATTATCAAATTTCCTTCCCTCCCTCTCTACAACGGCTGAGAGGCGAAATAGAAATCCCAGCTTAGCGCGAATAACACAACCACAACAGCGTGCAGCATTAATCAATTATTGCAGTTCACATGAAAGTAATTATTGACACATATCCATAGATATAGCGGAACCACTTTGCTTATTATAAAGCTAATTTATGTATATATATGTGTGTGTGTGTGTTGTGTTATGATGATCATGATATCATTCAACAGAGCGGGAATACATATTTTAGAGTCCTGTTTCGCAGGGCTCGAAAACGCTTTGAATGAAAATGACTAAGTTTTGACGTGTTTATCTAGTGCCAATGGCATATACTTGCCTTGATGGTTGACATATGTATATTGTTGGTAGGGGTTTAGTTTTGCATTTCGGTGTTGCTAAACATAACAGAAGGGTTTAAAAAAGGCATAATATGTGAATTAATTACAGGTAATACCATTACTTTACACGTACTAGTGTATAGAGAAAGACCTAGACGTTTTAGGGTCCCCTGTATCCAAAAAAAAAAAAATTAGAAAATGGTCTGTGTGTGGAAAATCCACCCACCCCAAATTACTCTTTACATGGATACATTTCTCAAAAATGGCTCTAACGATTTTGATTAAAATACCGCACAAAAAGATATTTATAGCAAAAATAAAATGTATATCTTGAGTTTTCTGAGAAAAGCCTCTGAAGACCTCTTTCATCTGGATGAATATTGTTGGATTTTGCATGACTAGTATCGTGTAAGAGATAAACAAACACCACACAAACTATCTAGATCTAGATGAAACACATAATTTACGTCATATCTATGTTTTTCGTACAGTTGACCATTTTTGAGATATCCCTTGTTATTGAGATTATTAAGATTTGAAAATCATGTGAATGGAACACATCAATTTTTTTCTTTCTTTACAAAATTTAGAATATTCATCGCTTCTGGATAAGCAGGATTAAAATCGCACTCTACAGCAACACACCCACTTATTACACGCCTAGTTTTAGAAATATGATTAACTTTATAATATAAATGTTACTACACCGCCTTTTATTATAATTGTATTTATAACCAAATATCTCCTAACAAATTTAATCAAATGCGCTATAAATATTTTTTTATTTATTGTTTTAAGAAGTTTACATACAAGTCCATAATCGTATTTATCATTGGGAAAGAAATATAACGCCAAACATCTGGCTTCAAACTAATTTCATTAGACTAACAGATATACTAACCATTAATTTGCATTACATAAACATAGTAGGTTACAGGGCTAATTATGGACGAATGAAAACAAAAATATAATGTTTTATAAAGCTCCAAGGTTTTTCGTGTTATCTTTGTATAAAGATAACATGAAGAAAATAATAAATAAATCATTATTTTTAATTATTCTAAAAATACATAGTATATGGCCGGAGCAGTTGTTGCATTCCATCCAAAATTCCGATAAGAGATTTCACAGTAAACAAGCGTTATAGAGTGCTCTGTGTAAAAAAAAATTAGAAAAAGTTCGGTGTGTATTGTATGTCTGTGAATACAATAAATCAAAAACGAAAAGTTGGTACAATACCAAACTTGGCATCTAAGTTTAATATCTTTCAATGGTTCGACAGAAAGATTTTTAGAAAACTCTCTCGCAATCCAAAGTACCCTTTACATAGAAAAATTTCGAACAATTTTATTTTATCAAAAATGATTCCAGTGACTTCAATTAAAGTGCCATATATTAAAATATTTCCTGAGAAATAAAATGTTTATCTTGAAATGCTTAGAAATATCCTCTGAAGACCTCTCCATTCTGGATAAATTTTGCTTAACTGGTCAACAGGTTATGTTTTATACATTTTTTGTAATGTGAACCGTTTCTGAGATATTCCTTGTTATTGAATTCAATCATAAAGTACTTAAACTTTTATCAAACGGGATGTCATCTTTCGTTTCCTCTCTCTGTTGTTTTATTTCTGGCAAAGAGAATCGAAGTTCAATTTTTCACGTAGCGGCCAGCTGTAAAAGAATTGACTGCTGCTTTTTCATAATATATTCCGTTATTTCTCCTTTTCTTAAAAGGAAGCAAGTTCTGCTAATTTTTAATCTCGGTTATTATGACGTAGATAAAATAAGAATAGTTTGTTGCAGAACAGATACAAAAATTTATGCGAATGGAACATATCAGATATTTTATACCCAAAAATTTGGTCAAAACGTCCGCCTTTCTGATAGAAACTCAAGAGTTCAAAATATGAATCAAAAAAAAAAATTAAATTGTAGGTGGAAAAAGCTGTGAGCTAAGAACTAGTGAGTTTCCCACCAAGCATGCTCGTGTAAAAACTCTTGAAATCTTAAAATTAGAAATCTCTATGATATTTTTGGGTGAAATACAAAAATTCCTGTTATCTGCCATAGGTAACTGAGAAAGCATTGAAAATATTGGCGTATCAAAACAAAATTTGCTGTAACGTATATGGCACGAGAAAACCACAAGTTTGGCTGACTGGCGTTGATGAAAGCCCAGAGTCAAAAACAGTTATGCAATAGCCTGGCATTTTAGAGAGAGCAGGAATTTAATAGCAGTTCCCGTAGGAATGCGAATTGTTCCGAAAGGTTAAAGAACGTTTCTCGCGCCGCACAAAGGAGTCGATAGATAACGTCTGTGTGAGAGCAGCGCGCTTCACGCCTCTCTGCAACAATTGCACTTGCTTCCGTTATGAAATCAGGAATGCCAACCTCTGTAAAACAAACACTTGCCGCCATGCCAGCATCCCTTTTGATGTGGTTGCGGTTCTGTCATTAGGTAATGACGTCCCATTTCGACGTCATCGTATGGTAATGAAACTAACTGCGACAATTAGCTGGCAGTTTACACATGGCTTGCTTTGTGAGCACTTCTCAGTCCGCATTGCGCCGTTTTCTATGTTCTGCTTTTTCTTTTGCTTCAGCTTGTATTTAACGTTATTTTATTTCCTTTTTTTTTTTTTCTTTCCTCTCTGAGATCAACATTATATTGCTTTCGAAGTGGAACCCAGCATTGTTGTGGTTTATGGAAAAAAGGGGTAATATATCGTGTGTGTTGAGTTTTCGCGGGCAAATCACTTCTGTTTCCCTCCCTGGAGTGTCGAACACAGATAGTAGGTAAAATATAAAAAGAAAAAAAAAGGGGGGGCAAAGAAAAAGGAATACAGTGCCGGAGTAAAAAAGCACCTTCATCCATGGAACACATGGAATTATCAGATCTTTATGCCACAAGATCATTATCAAATTTCCTTCCCTCCCTCTCTACAACGGCTGAGAGGGGTAATAGAGATCCCAGATTAGCGCGAATAACACAACCACACCAGCGTGCAGCATTAAACAATTATTGCAGTTCACATGAAAGTAATTATTGACATATATCCATAGATATAGCGGAATCACGTTGTTTATTACAAAGCTAATTTTTATACATAAATAATATGTTTTTAACAATATGTAGAGCGTGAGCGTGTTTAATTTTGTTTGCTATCCAGCTTATTATGCAATGAGCTGGCAACCATGAACACAGTCAATGTTACTGTTTTCACCACACGTTTTTACAGCTCCTCAATCCCGCTCATTGCACTATCATCTTCGTCCTCATAACCAGCATGGCTATTGAAGTCATCGGCATCACTATCTTCTTCCAAGTTATTAATAAGCTGCTAAAAAACATGCCGCACTAAAACTAGCGCTAGCGTACTTCACTACTTCACTACTTCGTGGAGAGAAACATTATGACTTCTGCACATACATGTTGGCGCAACTTCTCCCACCATCGGCTTTTTCAACTAAAGATTTGCCACTGCGCAATTTTAATGTTTTGCTCTTGTCTCACCTCATGTCCTCTACTTTATACTAAGCAGAAAAGGGACCAGGTTTATTGACCTTGTGTTGATGCTGACCTTACTTGGTGTCTGTTTAATAGGATAGCAACATACTAGTAACTCTGTTACAGTAATAGAATGCCAATGAAATACTCTGGAACTAAATGTATTTTTGTTGTGAAAGTTCATGTATTTAATTAAGCATAGGTATAATTATGCGCTAAATAATATGGGAAAATGTAGTATCAATGGGTGAAATTATATAACGTATCAACTACTTATTTTGTTTAATAAATTAAATGTTCATCTGCAATTATTAAAACGGAAAGTAAATAAAAAAATAAAATAAGTTAGTCACTACACATTTGTTATTAAGTGGCAGCTTCTGTAGTTACAGTTAGTGTACGATAATATAAGTGGCTTTCTGGGGTGGCATAAATCTTCACAGCAGTACATCTGCGACAATTTCTAAAATTTGTATGCTCAAGTAACAAAAGCTTTTCACCATCAGAGTGCGCTGAACTGCCACTGAAAGATGCTTTACTATTTCACTATCATCGCTATTTACTCATGTATAAATTATCAACCTCACAGCTTCTTGTTCCAATAAACAATACGTTTAAATTATTAATACTATTTTTATTGTTCTCAGCTTTATTAATTTTATTTAATAGTTAGATTTGCAGCCAGTATAACTGTCTGTCATCTGTAATGGCATTTTAAAAAGTATTGATTAATTAATACCATAACAATAAAAGAGATTAAGACAATTTTGGATATATAGGCTAAAATTTGAATTATTTATTCTAGATTATTATTTATTTTGATTGGAAATACATGTACTTTTATTATGCTAAATAAAGGTTTTAACTTTCCCACCCCGGCAGAACAATAATGATATATCTTTCTAATAAGCTTTAGTCTTCTCAGTTTCAAAATTCTTATCGCATTATACCTGTATCATCTCTCGTGTCTCGTTATGAATAAGACGCCATCATTATTACATGATTGCGAGGTTATATCTGCAGTGAGTGAACTACAGCTGCCAGGCTCTTCCTCGACGTGTGAATGACGTAACCATTGTTGCCGTTGCGCATATTTTCTGACAACGTCTGTGCGCTTTGCGGAGTAGAACAGGAATGAATGTTTTGAAACCAAAGTACAGTGTGCAGCAGGGTTTCAAGAGATTGCTGCGGGTCCAGGTCAATCCGTAGAGCGCTTTTTGAGATCTCTTTTACTCAGGGCACGTGCATGGTGCAGGGATTTACTTGGTGTAAAGAATAACAATTTCTTTTCTTGAAACACAGCCTGTAATTTAACCAGACTTAGGGTCGGTAATTCTTAAGCGTAAATCACTGTATATATTATAGTGCTATAATTGCACTTCAATTTCATTCTCGTCCAGTCTTTTGCATTTGTCAATAAGCTATTATTATTCCACAATAACTAAATGTTTATATTCATTATTTTGCAAAATATTTCTTGTAAATATCCAACAACAAGAAATGCATGTACGATCATGAGAGCCATGCATTTGTTGCAAGTTCCAAGTGTACACTGAAAATGTTTGGTAATTAAAGTCTTCTATTTTCAGTTTACAGTGAACAAAACATAGGACATGCAGTCGAAAGCATGTAATCATTGTCATGTAATGCGCATGGTTTATTCGATAAGGAAATACTAAACAGTTTTTGCCTAGTTCTGCCTACTTCCATTAATCAACTTGGTGCTTGTCCTTTGCTCCTGAACCCGAAAGCAATGGGTTCATAGTTGAGTGCTAAACATTTGACATCAAAGCGATGCGTGACGGACTCATCCAGAAGGTGAGGAAGACCATCGTGGTGATGTTTACATTCCAGTCACTCAGGAATGTGTCCGTAGTATTCTCGTTTCGCCTCCTAACCTTTTCTCATCTTTGTTCATATGCTAAACGATACCAACAAGAGATTTCCTCACCTAGAGTTGGCGTGAAACACATTATGAGGAGCTTCATCCAACATTAAGCAAAGAAAAATACTACAGAAAGCAAACAATCAGTGAGTGTTTGTGTGTGTGTGTGTGTGTGTGTGTGTGTGTGTGTGCGCGCGCGCGCGTGCATTTCCGTGTATCAGCGTGTATGTGAATAGCATGGCTCAAAATCAAAGAGTCAGTTAAATACCACACTGAACATTTAATTTCTTCCAAGGCTTGTGGCAAGAAGATGCTCTAGAAAATCATCCCACTCCTATCCTTTACTTTAAACATTTTAGAACTTTTTGATTTCCTCAAAACTGGATCTTAATCCTCTGTTTAACATAATTTCATGACGAATAAATATATATTTTGAATTTTCCGGGATCAGTCTCTAAAGTCCTATTCACTTCGGATGACTATTGTGTAAATGAAAAATCCTAAGAGATAAAGTACTACTTACGAAAAGCTGCAGATCTCGTTAAAACGTACAACTTATGTCAAATTCATTGTTTGGAAGTTAATTACTTCCATGTTATTCGTTTTAAATGGTTTGAATTTTTGTATTATTCATATATATATTTTTTTTTTTTTTTCAAATCGGAACTTAACATTTATTTTTGTTTTTCTTGACCATGCAAAGAGAAACCAATTTCAATGTTAGCGTATAGTGACCAGTTTTTAAAAGATTTGATTATCGCCTTATCCTGTGGATTCCCCTACTTCCCTTCTACTTACAATGAATTAAGTAATAAGACAATTTCTGTTAATGAAATAGGTGGAAGAATAAGCTTCTGCAAGAATAGTTTGTTGCAGAATAAATAGAGAAAGTCTTCTAATTGTAACACATCACATTTTTAACTAACTATTCTCTTGCATCCTATGCATAAAACAATTTAGTACAGCTGAGTTTACAACGGACTTAACGTTATATGAGTTGACGAATCCGAGTAAACGTGAACTGTTTGTTTACCCCCTTCCACAACTTTGAAACCAGCTGTAGCCATATCTATTGACGTCACGCATTATGAGATAAACAAGACTCTCCGCTATCTTCAGAGTCACGTATATGAGATTCAGTTGCAACCTGGAGGGAAATGTTAGAACTAACTTTCCTCCTCTCCTTTGGTGGGCCATCGTGGGTCAGAGAGACATTCAGTGGTTCAACCTATTGGAAACTTGCCGAGGGGCAGAACTTCTTTTAGAGCACAGCAAAGCTAATGCTCAGCCGCTAAGGATAGGCAAAAGTGGGATTTCTTTCGGCTTGGGCAAAATTTGGGAGTTAAACACATTCAGTGAGTCTAAATTATTGTTAAAGTGAAACCCCACTTGCTAGTCGGGATAATGAGGCGTTCCCTGCATTACAGGATTTCTGTTAAAATTGTATTTCACGGCCTGTAACTTATAATTGTAACATACAACAGCAACTTATAAATGTAACGAATGTAACTTATTCTAACTAAAAGTATTAGCGGTAAAACCATATATATCTTTAATGGTTGCTTTTTAAAAGAGCTTACTCTGTGTTTTTTTGCAATATCCTGGAAAGTTTCTGCCTAGGTTTTAAAGAGTTTCTTTTGTTTATTGTGTGTTTTTCTATATTAGTTTCACCTAGGATAACTGAAGTACAAACGTAAGATTTCAACTATCTATGGTTGAGTTAACGTAACGTATGGTTGACTTGGGTTAAGATCTTGTCAATTTCATTAGTTTCACTCTAGTGAGAATAATTCAAATTAATTAGTTACTGCATAGGCCTGGAGGACTAAAATGTAGGCTTCTATGAAATAATTTGAAATAATCTATTGTTTTGCTCAACTTATTTTATTGTAGTCATCTGGCGAAAACAATATAAATTTATTTAATTCACATATTATTCTTTCTTCTTTCGCTATTTTCTCCTCGTATGAACGGCTTAGACCTCCGAGGACTTACAGGTCAGCGTCTGGAGGGTTCAGATGCGTTTTGAAGAGTAGACGGGTTCTAAATCAGAGAGATCAGCCTGGGTAAGTGATCAGACCCAAGCCCGGTGTGAGAGTGAGGAAGCAGATATAAAACAGTGCTGAAATGGAGGAACGGAAACGTGATTATGAAGCAGTGATAGAATGCGTGTGAGAATAAACCAGAAAACCCGGAAAAACCCGCCCAACCTCCCTTCGGTTCGAACCCGGGCCGCATTGGTGAGAGGCGAGTAGTCTAACCACTCGACCACAGTTCCGCACAACGAAAACGTAATTAAGAGTTATTTATATTATAAGTGGGTCAAATAGACTATTATTTGTGAGCGGGATGTTTAGTACACGAGCGCGCAAGCGCTAATTTCAGATGAGCAAATAACAGTCTCTTAAGCCACGTGTAATATACAGCTGAAATATTATTATATTTATTATTATTATTATTATTATTATTATTATTATTATTATTATTATTATTATTATTATTAGAGTTGTCATTTCGAGGAATTGAACTTTAGTCATGACATAGGAGTGCTTTGTTTGTTAGTTGCTGGGTAACCCCGCCGGAATAAACAGTTTCAATTCTGACTGTTTAAACTGCATCAAATAAATCAATAAATGATTGGAAGAAGTTGGTTTATGCCTAAAAATCTGCCTTAGTTTGTCACCCGGCAACTCAAAGGACTTATATGATAAGGAGTTTTCATTATTCAAGGAATGGGGATCTGCCAAAGGAGTTAAAATAATTTACAATGAAATAAATTAACTTTATTTCACGATGAAATAACATCAAATTATATACAACGATCAGTAGTTCGGCTATGTTTGCCTATGCAATTACTTATGATATGAAAAGTTAGTTATAAAATAACGTTAGTATGTCACATTAAAGTTTAATTCAGATTTTATTTCAAAAAATGAAAAGAAATTCGATTAGTTTCAGCAATATATGAATCAATTCAGAAGCAAGTAATGTATAAAAAATCGGATATGTTGAATTCACATCACTTTCTCTAACTGTTATGCAAACAGATGTACCAATATTTCTGCCCCTACGCTTTCTTTATATTTTGCTGTTTTGTATTCCATTTTGTTTTGATTTATTATCTTATATGTTCTTTTGTTTTATGCACAAATCGGAACCGCTAGAAGCATGATTAAGTACTCTGTGTGTTTCGTTACTTAGAAACCTTTTGGTTTTCTCTCTGCGATTTCATGGCGACATATTTTCTTACAGAGGCCAAAACTATATAAAAGGCAGAGCAAGAAGTGACATAGAAAGCACTCGAAGAAAGTTTTTGGTTGAATAAGGACAGTCGCACATTATACGTTGTACGTTCCACGGGATAATCATATTTCCTATGTAGGGGACCCAAAGTGACGAATGAATATAGTTGTTCTTATGCGTTGATCTGATGACGTAGAACTATTTAAAGTGGAATAATTTGTCTTTCACAATATAAAATAAAATTCGGGTAATGCGATATTACTTGTCCTAGTTAATAAAGATAGTTTGTTAACATTGACAAAAGTAAACGGGAGGTAGAATTTTGCATTGACTATTTCGTTCATGACACGTGATCGTAGGAAGTGACCAATCAAGTACATTGACGCCAACCAATTGCAACTCATTATCTCTGCATTTTAATCCTTTTTTTTAACACACCCTTGCAATTATTCTTCTAAATTTATCGCACCCACGTGCATTTGTTTTCTCTCTGTGCAGTGTTATTTCCGTACATAATGTCGGCAGTTCCAATAGACATATTAATTGCAATCATGTTGTACTAAGACAAAATAATAGAATGCAGCAATACAAAGAGATATGTATTTATTTTACGCCATAATAATATAATGCAGCATTACAAAGTTATGATATGGAACATCAAGTTTCAGTGATTTCGGTGTAAATATACGTCCAGACAAGTGGGATTTTAGAAATAGTATTCTTCGATTAGGCGATAATTTTAAATAAAATAATTAAATATTAAATATTATAATAAATATTATATTAAATATTTTAAAAGTCTATTGCTATGAAATTAAATCAAATTTAGGCCATCTTTGCATGGCTAGGAGTAAAATTTAAATATTTTAAAATTTAAAACAATATCTCGCAAACGGTTATTCTACAAAAATATTTATATGACACAGCTTGTGTGTTTTAACGAGATCTGTAATTGTGTGCAGAAAGTTTTTATCTAAAGGTTACGGTTTACCAGTTGTCCAGAAGTTTTAATTTTTAAACTCCCTTTACGTTTGAAGACACGTTATAGTTTTAATATTATTCCACACGATGTACTTTTCACTATGAATCAATGCCATTTTATATAATTTCTTCTTAATGACAGAATTGACATGTGTTCCATTCGCATGATTTTTCTCTATATCTGTGTAAGAAATTATTCTTAAACAATTGCTTTTTTTTTTTTACTTCATATTAATCGAGATAAGATTTGCATAAATTGTCTTATTACTTGCTTCCTGTAAGTAGAAGGGAAACAAGGGGAAAAACTAGGCTAAAAGCTGGTTGCCATGTGATTGAAATTCCTTTGTTTGTATGGCTAGGAGTTGACAAATTCCCGTATGAGAAAAGTTTAAGTATTATAAAGCTGAAACCAATAACAAGAAAATATCTCAGAAATGCTCAGCTCTAACATAAAAACATATATGACATAAATTGTATGTTTTAACGAGATATACATATTGTGTTTACTACGTTTTTGTCTATGTCTTACGGTTTACCAGCTATGCCAAGTTCAGCAAAATTAATCCAGAATAAAGAGGTCTTTGGAGGCTATTCCCAGAGAATTCAACATACACGTTTTACTTGTCATGTAAATATATGTAATATACGATGTTTTAATTAAACTCGTTAGAGCCATTTTTGAGAAATTCGACATTTTCGAACATTTTTCCATGTAAAGGGTAGTTTGAGGTGTGGAGGTATTCTTGAAATGCCACGTGTCGTATCCCTGGAAGATTCCATTAAAACATGAACTTTATTTAACGGACTTTTCGTGTTTGAGCTATGCTCTCCACAGACACACATTGAGCTTTTTCTAAAAATGCTGGGTTCAGGAGTGTCAAAACATTTATTTCAGATGAAATCTCGGTATCGAATTTTTGTGTGCATTACAATACCTTCTCTATACCCTATCTACATAGTACGTGTAGAGAAAGTAGAATAGAAGGGATGAAATGTTGTTACCGTGTTTAATTGTGGCATTATTTACCAAGAACTGGGTTATGGGTTAACATGTGTTTTCTGCTAAACTAATAGGAAAATTGCAAATTAATTTGTGAATTTATTAGTGTAGTATTAGAGAATTTAATTACGAAATATTATTTAAAATAAATGTAATGTAAATAATTATTTTAAAGGACAGAATATGTTATATCATACTAAAGAATATAAATAAGTTTAAAATGTGCAAATATACAAATCTGAAACTGCGGATTTCGACTTTTTACGAAAGAGGCTTTTTATTATAAGCCTCTTATAATTAAGAAGTAATACTATAAAGTTGATTATTTCGATAAGGTTATATTGGTTTATATGAAGCCCATAATTCGGTATTTTCATTAATTCAGATTTTGTGTTTTCTATGTTGCAGATGGAATCTAAAACTGCCTCAGAGCTCTAGAACCATGAACCTGGTACTGTCGACAACCTTGACGTCGCGATTCTCCATCTTCAATTCCCGGGTGCACCTTACGCTCGACTGTGCTTTCCTCTGCCTATCATCGGAGCAGTGTCTGGTGTTCTGCTGCCACATCATGATAAACGACCTCAACATAGGCGGTACTGTTTCGCTTTCTGGCATTGGATCAAATTGCTTGTAATTTGCGGAGACGCTACATCACAATACTGGGCCAGTCAACTCTCTCTCTGTTTCGCTATTTGTACCAGTGTTTGAGAGAAGTGAATAAGCTCAAGGTCTGGCGGCGACTTATCGGAGATGTACATTTCAAGTGTTCCAGAAACTCTACCTACAAAACTCCCCTACGCCCGTGAATGTTTTGCTATATAAACCTGTACATATCGACGTAAAACAAATCCTGTGTTTTCTGTGTTTGTGCTTCAAGTAAAAATAATGGTTGTCTTGAAAATTCATTTTTCTTTCCGAATGCAAGCAAATGTGTCATAAGAAACTGTACCTGAAAGTTTACTCATAAACCTATTGCGTCACGATGAACAGAGGCTTAAAATGGCTTAGGACAGGTTTATGTTGATAGTATGCCTAGGCTGAAGTGTTGAACCAGGTTCTTCTTGTGTGAGATGCTGTACCCCATGGACAACCCGGTGACGTTTTCGACGACAGGCATGCTGCTAACAGGACTACCACCGATGTCGTTTGCAAACGGTACGGCAACGTTCTATAACGAATCCAGCTGGGATTCTTGGCTGGGTTTTGGTTCCAATGTGTCACTATTTGGTGCACCTTCGGCATTAGATGAGGGAAGTATTGTACTAATAAATGATTCCGTTACAACGACGACTTCACATAATGAAACTGGAATTGAGGATCACAACCAATTCATTCTTCCGCTTTGGCGGCAGATACTGTGGTCGCTACTGTTCGCGGGCATGGTCGTGGTAGCCACAGGTGGGAATTTGATAGTCATTTGGATCGTCTTAGCACACAAACGTATGCGCACCGTCACAAACTACTTCCTGGTGAATTTGTCCGTCGCGGACGCGATGGTGTCTACCTTGAACGTCACCTTCAACTACACGTACATGCTCAACAGCGACTGGCCATTCGGCACCCTCTACTGCAAGATATCCCAGTTTGTGGCAGTGCTGTCTATTTGCGCCTCCGTCTTCACCCTCATGGCCATTTCCATCGACAGGTATGTCACAGCATTTAGTTAGCCGAATATAGTTTACTTTTTGATTTTCACTATGTATATAATGTCATTATTTCTTCGTTTCTCCAAAATTAGCTTTTATGCAAACCAAGAGTAACAGTGAGGTAATATTTTTCAGTCAACTATTATGTAAGTTTCGGAATGTAGAATCCCAGGGTAAGATGTTAACTAACAGAGTATAAAATAAACTAAATACTGTACAAATACGTTCTTATCAGTGGTGTATAAATTCTTATTATTGATCCAAGAGGAAAAATATGGGGTGGTTGGAAAGCTTTTACTCTCTCCGTTTCCCAGCAACTATGATTCTCCAATGGTTTGATAATACAAATTATCCTTAAATGCTATCTTATGTATTATCTTATAATGCTTTTTAAGTATTAAAATATACATAATTTTAAAATCTGCCAATGATATTCGACACATATTGTTGTGACTGGCCGAATTCGTTCAAGAGATAACTCACAACCAAAGTTGTGGTTTGTTGATCACCATAGACAACTTTGATGAGCTACTCTGTAGTACATGCTACACATATTCTAAACACAATACTCTGCAAACTAACCTACAACGAAACAAAGGTCTACTATGAGAGGTGTTGTAAGAATTATAATATCATAATGAACGTGTCTGTTTTAAAGAAATTATACATTTTATTTACAGTATTTTCATAGTGCTGAGATATATTCAGACCTCCTTATATATCTCATGGATGAACTTAAGATCCTGTTATTCAGCCAGAAATGAAATTCAAGTTTCAGCATATGTGCAACAAAAAGTTAATTGTCAGTGATATTTATACAAGGAATTTCCGGAATCGCCCACCCTTTGTGCGAATAAGCAAGCCAAATGGCATCAGCGATGGTAGAATATCTTTACTGGTTTGCCATTACGATTGCATGCCTATTTGCTCTGTTTCAGTTAATATTAACAATGTCACCGCATGTGAGGCAAGTGCACTAATATTTAGCTTTGCTTATTATATAGATCTAACGACAAGTTGTCTATGTATTATTAATCGTATACTTCGTATAGTAATATGCTTATAAGATGAATACTGGGGCAATATTCTGTAAACCATTATAGTATAATAACAATAATAATGATGAGATGACAAAGATTTTATAGTGATAATAAAACATGCAATTCAATCATGAACAATTTCAATAATTGTAGTTAAAGTTAATGCAACTCCAGCACTATTAAAACAATAATACTTTTGACTCAATCGTCCTGGATTATTTTATGAACAGTGCTCAGAGATTTGTGGTGAAAATCAATCAAAGAATTCTACAAAGGGAAACTTGATTAAGACTACCAATGGCTTGAGTAATGAACCGACTCCCGTCATGAACCATGACTCTGTATATTACCTAATACGAGTTGCTTTGACCTATACATATCCGCAACTATACTTTGTGTAAAAGAGGTTTTGACTAAGAATATCTTTCCCTCTTCATGCCTTTCTCCGTGGCCAAGTGGTACCATGCTAAACTCTACTTCCCAAGATCACTGCTTCAAACGCGGCGAAAGGCTATGGACTTTTTTCAGGTGTAAAAGTCCTTTGCTTGGCTTCCTTCGGAAAGGAAGCAATGCCGGTGGTCTCGTGTCGTAGATTTTTGGCACGTAAATGAACTCCAGGCCTATAGAGGTTCTGAGCAAACTTTGCGGTATTTTACAACCAATATGATATAAGTATTTATTTACCATAATATTATTCATACATTATTATAATTTTTTATGAATGTTTATAGTTGCTATTTTTTTATTTTTCGCTTAATCAACCATACTATATAAGTATAGTGGACTGTGCCCTACATCCTGCTACTGTTCATTCACCCTTTTTATTATTTTCTAAGCTCATTCTTCTTCCATCTTCATGCTAATCATTCTTATCCATTTCTCTCTGACCCTCCCCAAGAAGTTACCTATAGCTTTTATATTTTTCTCTCCTTTTGCAGACAAAATCTTCCTGATTACTATTTCCCCATTTTCGTTTCTAAATTTGATTTCTTCATATTTTTGTTTGATTACAATATAGTATACAAAACAAATAAGTATCGATTTCTCCGCACATTGGATATTTTCTAAATCTTCATCATATCTCGCCCATGCAAATCCTTCTCTCACTAGTTTATTGCATATCTCCCTATCCAGACTATTATTCCGTTATGTATTCTTAAGAATAACACGACCAATATTTCTATAATAAATATTAATAATGCATAATAAATGAATAAATTTAATAGATTAAATTAAAAATAATCGTCGCTAATTCTACAGAGATTTGTATCTGTAATGCATAGAGGTTTTATATCCTTGTGATTTGGGTTTTTTATGATATAATAATTAAATAACATTTTATAAAAGTTTAAATTCAACTCTTGTATACCGCTGTTTAAGAAAATACTTCCAGGTGATTTTCTGGAAATATTATTAATATTTACCATGGAGTTTTAATTCAAACAACTAAACCATTTTACTTTACAACCCAAATTACCATTGTGTCATGCGAGGTAAAATTCGAGAAGTTGAATGAGTATTTGCGAATTAAAAGTGATCATAACGAGATACTCAACACTTTTAATATACAGTGATGTTATAGAAGACTATACATTTTATATAATATGTAAAAATACGTTTTAAAGAATACAGTTATGTTTTCTGAGGTGATCCATGTCCGGTAGGAAACCTTCTATTTAGGTTAGTAGAACTATTCATTTCTAGAACATCGTTATGCGTATGTAACTGTTTTCCTCTACGTTCATATTCGGTTTTCATACAAAATGATATGGATATGCCTTCAAAGAGACAGAATATTTCAATTTCCCTTTCAGCTGAACATGATATCCCCAACATCCCCATCAGTGGATAATGTTGCAGTGATTCCCTCTTATCTATGTTTTGCGCCCTTTGAAGATTATTTTCCAACCTGGCCTACCGAGCTTTAGATTATCAGTGCGCACTGTACACTGTAAATGTCTGCAAATGACCTACAAAATGACTCTAAAACCTTTATAAAAATCTGATTTGTTCCATTCACATGCTTTTTCTACCTGTTCTGCAATCAAACTATTCTTACAAAACATTATTGTTTAATCTACACAATGCTAATCAAGACAAATGTAACAGAAATGGTCATACTTCTTTCTTCCAAGTAAACAGAAGGTAAATAAGGGAGCACACTAGGTTAAAACGATAAAAAAAAATACTTTGAAAGCCGGTCGCTCTGTGATATAATTGAAATTAAATTTGATTTACAAGACTAGAAGAAAAACATAAAGGAGAGATGAAACGAATGAAGTGTTCTCGTTTGAGAAAAGTTTAAGTATTGAAAAATTGAAACCAATAACAAAGAATATCTCAGAAAAGGTTAACTCTACAACAAATTACATATTATGACTCGAATTGTGCGTTTTAATGAAATCTACACTTGGACTATATAGCTCAAAACTGAAATTACTATTAAATAACAAAACTGCTTTTTAAGATTTTCAAGAAAATCCTCCCATTTCAAACTTCCCTTTGCATAGTACGATTTTCAAAATTTTACTTTCTCAAAAATGGCTCAAAGTATTTTGATTATAATACCATATATCAAAGATATTTACATCACAAATAAAATTATAATTTTAACTTTCTGAGAATGTTCTCTGAAGAACTCTTCCTTCTGGATGAATGTTGCATAATTGGTAAACCGTAAGAGATAGATAAAAAATTACTACACGAAAAATATAGATCTCGTTAAAATCAGAATTTATGCCATAAACATATTTTGTAGAGCTAACCGAGATATTTCTTGTGATTGGTTTACATTTTAAACTACGTAACTTATCTCACCGGAAAATCATCTATTTTGCTGCTGGCCGTGGAAGGCGAACCGAACTTCAACTGTTCACGTAGCGAACATCTTTTAAAACTTTAGTCCAGCGTTTCCCCTTAGAAGGAAGCAAGTAATAAAAAATGATCATGATAAGATAAAAGAATAATCTTTTGTAAGAATCGTTTGTTTGCAGGATAGGTAGAGAAAGTCATGTGAATGGAATACATCAGATTTTTGGTGTAGTAAGTTTTTACCTAGCTCTTACCAGTTATGCAAGAGTCATCCAGATTGACGAGGTCATCAGAGGCTATTCTCAGAAAATGCAATATATACATTTTGTCAGGTAAATGCTTAATTATACGGTATTCTAATAAAAATCTTTAGTCATTTTTGGTGAAGGTTAACTTATCAAAAATTGTTCCTTGTAAAGGGAAACTTTTCTAAAAATTATTTTGTTTATTAAAGGGTTCTCAAAACATGATTTTCGTTGAAATTTCGGTATCGAATTTTGGGTGGAATAAAATACTTTTTCTGTCTACCATGTAAGAGCATACTTAGTACTCGGTAGATAAAGTAAATATTATTTATTCATTTCAAAAAGAAGAATCCAAAGCTGAGGTGTGGTCTATTTATTAACATTAGTGCATAGAACGTTATAAACTAATACGTGGGTAACAGCTATACAAGCAGAAATACTATGTATAAGAGTAATGATTATATAGTTTAATTAAATATAAGTATTAGTCCCATGGTTTTGTTTGACAAATCTGAAATATACTTATTTTTGGAAAAGGGTTTAAAAACCTGCAAAGATCTCTGATTATACAAAATTCAGAGGGTATGAAGGATCTCACAGCTTATGACACAATTAGGATAAGGACAACGGCAAACTGCAAAGGAGTAAATTATATTATGCATTAAACCGTGATACAAATATCTCAAATGAATAGGTTTGAAATTGTGGCTATTTGAAATCTCACAGATAGTTATCCTTAAATATAATAGTACAGGATACCCAGTGTGGAATTTGAGTTACTCCTACACCGCGCATTTCTAAAGGGTCACAGGTAACTGGTACAACATTACCTTTTGCTAAATGAAATGTAATTTATTCAAAATGTCCATATCAGGTACCCGACAATAGCATCTTTCGTTTTTAAAATACCCAATGGTGATTTCGAACCACTCAAATATGACTTACAGATGTGGAAGAGATACTGACATTTTTACATTAAATGTTTTCGCGCGATAAATTAGACACATCAGTACGTGCTTAACTTTTTGGTAGTTATTTGTAAGACTGCGATAATATCCATTATTCTGTACTAAAACATATCAGTCTTGACTATATTTGTTTGCGGCATAAATTGGTATTTATTCTAGAACAAAACCACAAATTAAGAAATTGTGTGACATGTACTAATACTAAGACTGTCTTTTAATTTTAACTTAGCGGTCTGTTAAATTTTAAGCATCCGTTCTAGATTTTTAATCCGAAAACGGAAAATATATCTTGGTTCTAGATATTAATTAAACCAAGATATACTGCTTTATTATTAAAGTAAAATGAAGAAAAAAGTTATGCTTCTTTTTTAAATCATTTTTGTGGAACTTCATATACACCAATTGAAGGAAAAACATTTATTAAAATGATTAATTATCAAAGAAGCACTATTAAAAGCGAAGACTTCATTTTAAACATTTATAGACGTCCATGTTGGAGACTTCTTTATTGAAATGTAGAAAGTTACCAGAACGCGTCTCGACAATTCATTCATTGCCATCCTGCGGACGCCTGAGATTCTGCACGGATGGATAAAGGTATTTAGGGTCATACCCAAGGCAGTTACAGATTTTCCCACTTCAGCCAGGTTGTTTCTAATTTGTCATGGCTTTAAATCTCGTCCGCGATTCATTTGTTCCGACTGGCAGGCACGGTTTTTTTTTTTTGTTTTTTTTTATTTATTTCAAAATTAATAAAATCCATTTCTTTAAAAGGGTAATTTTGTCATCCTTTTTATTTGTTTTTTGCTATTTCTAGGAGTTCTTCGTATATTGTGGTGTTGTCTTCGGTTAGTTGTTGAACTTAATTCTAATTCCACTTTTAATAAAAATTACTTATGCAACTTTCCATTGGATTAAAAGCTCAATTTTTAACTATATTTGTAGGAATTAATTCCAAAATCTTCTCGAGCTTCTAACCAGGTAAAAACTTGGCTTGATACCGACATTTCGAAGAAGTGCATCTTCCTCGTCTTCAGGGTGAACGGATGGATTGAGTTTGCGGAGATTGGTATTTATAAGAGCTGGAATGAAGCTAACATCTGATTAGTTCGCGTGATATTGTAACTGGCATTTAAGATGACTGCGACATGGGCATATAATACGAGGGCATAATATCACGAGAACCAATCAGATGTTAGCTTCATTCCAGCTCTTATAAATACCAGTCTCCGCAAGCCCAATCCATCAGTTCACACTGAAGACCAGGAAGATGCACTTCTTCGAAACGTCGGTATCTGGTTAGAAGCCCGAGAAGATTTTGAATTAATACGTCGCCAGGAAAGCTTCAGTTCTTATTTTATATTTGTAGGAGTTAATTTAAAATTTTTCATAGATTCTTATATCTTAACACGACAAATATTTAACAATTTTATGTTTCCTTTAATATTTTAAGTCCTTTAATTTATCATTTCTTGTGTGCATGATATAGATTTTCTCTGCGAATTTCTTTTAAGTTACCTCGACTTTTAATATAGGTGTTTGCTAGTTTTAAGTCTTTATCGTGACCTTCAGATTGCATTAATTGTAAAACATCAATTGGTGGTATTTCAAAATTGACCCCATTGCTGCTATTACTATGGATGACATTTTTTTCCCAGATATCAAACTCTGGTGGTATAGTAATGGTTTTCACTAATTTGATTTATTCTGAAACGAAGTCACTTTTCTTTTCGTCCCTCTTTTGTTTACTGCTGGTAAAAAAGGGGAACGGGATTTCAATTATTTCAATAACAAGGCTTTAGCTTGGTGGATTCTCTTATTAGCCTTCTACTTACAAAAAAGCAAGTAAAAATAAAATTTCTGCTATTTTTATCTTTATTAGCATGATGTAGATATTATAATAATATTTTAAAGGATAGTTTATTTGCGGTATAGCTAGAAAAAGTCATGTGAATGGGTTTGTTCAGCGTTTTTCTGACTTTTATGAATTTTAAGCATTTGGTCTACTCTGAGATTCTCTGACTTAAGCCCAAAACACATCAGTAAATTAGAGCATTCGAGTTAGTTTAACGAACTCAGTCAATGGGATTTAGTAAAATGTGCCTTAATGGAGCACTTACATCCTTTAACATTTCCCATTTGTGTTCTTTGGTGTATTGAGTACCAAATTTTTTTTGTATGATGGAGGCCCGAGCTAAACCGATCTGTCTTTATTTCATAGCATCTTTAGTGGATATACCTTGATAATGAACTATATTTCAGGTCTCTTGTAGCTTTATAAGGGCCATTTTGAGTCACATGAGGACATTTTCCGATGAATGTTTTTGAGGACTTTTACTCCAAATCATTCTCGTGCATTTTTGAAGCACTCTTTTGCAAACATTTCTCATGAAATTGGATCAGAAGTGTGTGAAAATATTCAGTACAAACATGCATGAAGTGGATTCAGATCGATATGAACGTTCGAAGTCTCGCATAATGATTTATATTGGAAGTTTATAAACTTGTGTGCCATTCACACAACTTTCCATACTTATTTTGTAACGAACTATTCTTACAAAAGTTAATTTTTCTATCTACTTGATGATAATCAAGATCAATATTAGAAAAATCTGATGTGTTTCATTCACATGACTTTCTCTATATCTCTGCAACAAATTATGTTTAAGAAGCTTATGCTTCTGCTTACTTCCTGCTAATCGAGAAAAAATTATCAGAAATAGTCTTATTTCTTGCTTCCTTGTAAGTAGAAGCGAAATAAGGGAGTACCATAGGTTAAAGTGATAGTCAAAAGCTGGTTGCTATGTGACTGAAGTTCCTTTGTTGTTTGGACACGAGTTCACAATGTCCTGTATGAGAAAAATATAAGTTTTTATAGCTTAAACCAAAAACAAGGAATATCTCAAAAACAATCAACTCCACGAAAAAAATGTATACAACATAAATTGTGTATTTTAATGTGCTCTACATTTTTGTGTGGTAAGTTTTTGTCTCTCTCTTATGGTTTATCACTTATGCAAAATTCCGTAAAAGTCTCTCAAAATAAAGTAGTCTTCAGAGGCTATTCATAGAAAATTCAAAATATACATTTTATTTGTCAGGTAAATATCTTTAATATAGATATTTTAATCAAAGTCGTTAGAGCCATTTTTTGGAAAATCAAAATTTTGGTAAAAAGTTCCCTGTAAAGGGTAGTTTGGGGAGGGGGATTTTTCTCAAAATCTTCGTGTCGCATCCCTGGAAAATACTAAACTTAAATACCAAGTTTGGTATTTTACCGACACACGACACACTGACACACGGACACAGGAAGACACGGACATACACACACGAACCTTTTTCTGAAAATGCTTTTTTTTTGGATACAGGGGACCCTAAAACATATATTTCCGGTGAAATCTCGGAATAGAATTTTTTGGTGGAGTGCAATACCTTCTCTATACACTATGTACATAGTGCGTATACAGAAAGTAAAAATTGGTCGTCACGTGCTTCCTTTTAAGTAGTATGGAAAGAAGCGAATACACTAAATTAAAACGATAGTCAGATATTTTAAAAAATCATCGCTATGTGAAACAATTGAAATTTAGTTATTTTTGTCATTCCCGGGATAAAACAAAAGAGATAAAATGAAGTTTGCTTTCCCACAGAGAAAGGTTTAAGCAGTTTAAAAATCAATATGTTCCATTCACATGATTTTCTGTACATCGCTGTAATAAATTATGGTTAAAAATCATATTTTCAGTCTACTTTATAACAATCGAGATAAACATTAGCAGGAATTGTTTTAATTACTTGCCTCTTTGTAAGTAGAAGAAAAAGAAGAAAAATAAAGGGATACACTAGACTAAAACGGTAGTTAAACCCTTAAAAGGCAGATTGTCATGTGGTGAAATTTATTTCTATGCAGAGTTTACAACTTTCTGTGTGAGAAACGTTTTAAGTATTTTGAATCTGAAACAAATAACAAGGAATATCTCAGAAGTGGTCAAACATCTATGATATAAATTGTGTGCTTTAACGTCATCCACATTTTATGTGTAGTAAGTTTTTGCCTCTCTGTTATAGTTTACCAGTTACGCAAAATTCATTCAGAATAAAGACAGGCCGTTCTCAGAAAATTCAAGATATACATTGTATTTGCGATAGAGATATGTATAATATACGGTTTTTTAATCAAAATCGTCACAGCTATTTTTGTGAAAATCAAAATTGTCGAACTTTTTCCATATGAAGGGTAGTTTGGGGTGAGGGGATTTTTCTCAAAATCGTCGTGTCGCATCCCTGGAAGATACTAAACTTAAATACCAACTTTGGTATTTTACCGACGTTTCGTTTTTGAGTTATCAAGTTCACAGACACACGGATACATACACAAGGACCTCTTCCTGAAAATGCTTTTTTTCTTTTTTTGGATACAGGGGACCGTAAAACATATATTTCCGGTGAGATCTAGGTATCAAATTTTTGGCGAAATGCAATACCTTCTCTATACACAATGTACATAGTATGTGTAGAGAAATTAGAAAAAATTCAGGTCACCTCGCTTAATCGGCGCCACCTGACTAGGTTACAATATTGGTCAGTTATTTTTGCATCTGAATCTTTTCAGTCACTGAAAGTCTGTCGTTGCAATTATCAATGCAATGTTTGTTACGTCCTCATTTCTGTTAAAATATACGTCATTTTGGATATGACCTCAAGCAAGTGAACGGACAACGTCGTTAAATCTGGGGTTCATTGGCGTCCAGAAACAGACTTCAAATTCTTGTAAACGCTAATTGATGTGGGAATTTACAGTCTCTGCGGCGCTTGGCGAATTGACACGTCTGGCTCACTGTCGAGCAATTCACTCGTTAATTCAGCACACTGCTGTGATGTACTGCAATGAGCAAGGATACCCTCTGGGGTCTCTTTGTTAGATTTGTATAGCTCAGCACTATTGTTTTCCTAATCGGGTGTTAGAATTTAAATTCATTTTTACTATAAATACTGAGTTACGTTTTGGAACTTTTCTTATTGGGTATAGTGTTGAAATTTGTAAAGAGCGTTCTTGACAATATTGTTTTAAAAAAAATATATGAAGCATAGCTATCGTTTTTATAGTCTTTTGTATTCTTAAAGTAATTAAAGGAAGTAACACATTCCATCCAACAATTCGACATTGAGATTTTACTGTATATAATGATTTGAGGAACAACAAACGAAAACGAATTTTTAGGATGCATGCATATTTGTGAGCAGAATAGCTGAAAATAAAATACCGGACAGATACCGAACTTGAGTATTAAGTTTAGTATCTACATGAATGGTTAGACCCGCGGCCCGGGATTTGCGATGGACGAAGCGGCGTCTATGCGGGTCTTCTCCGGTCCTCCGGTTTCCCCCGCCAATCATTCCACCAAGCGCTCCATCATCACCTTTCCAGTCATCAATTTCGCTTACATTTCATGCTCATGGCTACGGGCTGACCCCTCGTAACATATTCTCATTCTGTGGTTTCGTGCTGTTGGCTCCCAAGCCGATTAGGAAACGAAATCTATATGCCTAAGATGAGACACAAGATTTTTAATATGCTCCGCGCCAACCTAGTTTACATATACGTAGAACTTGTTTTCAAAAATTACATTTTCTCAAAAGTAACATTTTACAAGACAAAATGTTAACCTGAAGTTTCTGAGAATATGATGAGATTCAGAGAGATTGGGATTTCAGAGTCCTTTTCATTCGACCGTAGCTTTATTAAATTTCATATAACAAAATATAATTTTATGGTGGTTCAGTTTTAATTTTATAAACATTTTCACAATGATTTGTAATTTTATAAGTAATCATTTAAAAAGTAGATGTCTTTGAAATACACAATTTATTTAAAATAGCTGTTTCTCTGGCATCAACCATATCCAAGATGTTCGTTTTATTGCGTCACATTTCTCAACATATTCTCATTTATTTTAAAAAGATGTCGGTAGTCATTTGTCATTTGTCATTTAAGAGTATTGAATTTCATGGCCCACACTGTTATCGATTCTGTTTTCCGTATTCCTCTTGTACCAATAACAAATGTGTAATGAAGCAAAGGCTTATTTCGGCTAACATTAAGTAGGTTAGAAATAGTTTAAAGTAGCTTGTGAAAATAAACGATAGTGTGTAGAGAAATGTACATCAGCTTAAAACATCGTCTTATGGATTACATAAATAGTATACTATACTTAAACAAAATAAATTATAAAATAAACGAACTGTGCTTCGCGGAATGTCTAAGCGTTAACTCTTACTCACTTAAGGTACTTTTAAATGTACTTCTTGGCGTTTCTGTTTATTTTTAGAATTTTTATGAAATTCTCACTCATCATACATATTTGGAGAATTTAAATTTCCTGCATTCTTAGCAGTTAACCTAATTTATCCACCTATGCTATGTTTGCAAAGTGGAGGGTCTAATAAAATGAAAATATTACACATTTAATGTATCATTTTATAATCATAGACGTGGATTATAGCCAAACATTTATTTAAATTGGTAAAATTTAGTATTATCTCTATTCTGCATCGAGTATTCTGTTAAACCGGATGTGAACCCCATCCGGTTTGATCTACTTAAACCCCTCCGACTGACACCCACGCCCTCGCTATAAACCCGACGCAAACATCAAGGTATTTATTATAGTAATGTCTTGCGTATACAGAAGACACGTTTATCCACCGTATGTGAAGTTTCGTTTTTATGTTAAGGAACACGTTCTGAAATAGATTTTCCTTCAAAATGTAATGACGTATGAGATTATTCATAATGCACTTGTTTTGTTAAGATTAATTACCAAATACTTTAAAGTATATACACTAAATGAATACAGATAATTGGGTATTCAATTAATCAGCATTGTATTTTCATTTCCGTGATAGCCTACTAGTAAGTATTATAAGGAAACCAACATGCGAAGCAATATGGCAAAGTAAGCCCCATGGCACGCCAGTCCACAAATAACCTTGGTCTACCTCCCGGCCTGAAGGCATCATGAATGAGGTGCAGTGCTGGAGGGTGAGACGTGATCAGCGTCTCGAGTCCCTTCCGGCCGGTTAATAAGGTCTTCTCGGTCTGGAGCCACTACTTCTCAATTGGCCTCTCAGGGACTTCACGAGGCTGAATGTAGCCCGGATCAGGTATCCCATCCGGTACTGGGAATCGAATCCAGATCTCCCGGTTGGCAAGCAGTCGCGCTACAACAGCTCTAAGGAGACGACTATAATATATGGCAAAGTAACCAAAATAAATATCGACCTTTTAAAACAGCATTACGTTCACATTATACCATTATCAAACAATAGATAAAAATAAACAATTGTTCCTTCACAAATGCTTTGTGTTTCTTCCGATACACCTACTTTGTTACGACTTATCTCGTCTTATAACGAGAGTGACGGGCGATGTGTACACATTATAGAGCTATGATCATTTTATTAATCTTCATAAAATTACAATTAAATCCACCTTCAAATTATATTTTCAATAATAATAATAAATGGGACCAATGTTTTTCTTTATTCCTAAAAGTTTGAATTTTGGGCAAAAATTCTTTTTTGATAAGATTGGAAAGGTAAATCAGACTGAAAAATTCTATACCGTAGCAGGCATTTGTACCACAGATCTCCCAATTTTCATCCGATTCCTCTAACCAATTAGCTACAACTGCACAACATTAGATGCCAAAGTGACACATATTTTTTTCCAGTATAACATGAACTCATATTTAAAATGTTAAAGATTCATAGTATAGGATCAGTATGTGAGGGATGCATTAAATGAAAAATAACAAATGCCTATACTCCCGAAATAATCAAATTTGCCCAAAATTCTATTTTTAGAAGTATTTAAAACATTGTTTTGCATAACAACACTTATTATTCATGACTAGAGTTGGATGTGCCAATTACTTCCACAACTTTTCATTTGTTTTAATGTTCAGAGAGCAAATATAAATAACTAGAGCAGCTTTCCCATACAATCAAAAGCCAGTAACAGCCTTCACGACACAATGAAATATGTTTCTACTCATATGAAATTCTCGTAAGTGTAATTTTTGACTAATATGTTTATTTATATTAATTTAAATATTGTTATTTTTATATTACACTTTTGACGGGTCTGTAGGATCTGGTCTGCAGTATCCACTGCAGGTGACGTCACGGCAGGATCGTCCTGCTCGGGCTGACCGCTCTCCTTCACCAGTGAAAAAGATGCATACTTCTGTTATACTTATATTTTCATTAATGTGCATTTAATTCGCGAATTCTTTTGATCTTCACATTAGTATACCTGTATTGTAAGTAAATAGAAGTATGTTATTTAAAATTTAAAATTATATGTTACGCTATGTACTTGCTTTTGTAAAACTAAAGAGAAGAAATAAGATAATTTGACGTCTTAGTTTATTTCTTGTTTGTTTGTTCAGATTATATGCCTTTTTTATTTTCTCTAGACGTAGGTACTATGTAGGTACATACTACGTAGAGAGGTACTGTAATTCACCCAAACGTTCGATGTCAAAATTTCAACGGAAATATGTATTTTAAAGTTCCTTGAAAAAACAAACAAAAAAACAAAACAAAACAAGCTTGTAGAAAAAGCTACGTCTGTCTGTGTGTGTGCCTCTTTGTGTGTGTGTTTAAGGTTACTAAATTCTGCCTACTAAGCTCTCCAAGTGAACAATACTGCTTCTCCGAGCCCAACCCAATCCAACAGCTACAATGCGGGAGGACTCATATTCGGCCCGACAACATAACTTAAAACAAAAAGTCGGTTAAATAACAAACTTGATATTTAACTTTGGTACCTTCTGAGAGTGTGGCATGAAAATTTTCAGGAAAATCTCCGACACAAAATCATCTTTTACGTGCAGGGATTTTCAAAATGTGCTGTTTTCTAAAAACCACCCTACCGATTTTAATTAGAATATCGCATATCAAAGATACTTACTAGACAAATAAAATGTATGTGTTCTATTTGTCGGAAATAGACCTCTGCACTCTAGATGCATTTTCTATAACTGATAAACTTTAAAAGATAGATAAAATTTTACTTTACGCAAATTTAGATCTAGTCAGAACACGCTATTTACGTTCTTTAAATTGTTGTTATGGAGTTAACCTGTATTGAGAATTTCCTTATTATTAGTTACAATTTTGAACTGCTTATAATTTTCTCAAACAGAAATCATACGTTATTCCTTTATTTTACTCCTGGAAATCCAAGATTTCAATAAAAATCGCATAGC
Source organism: Hymenopus coronatus (assembly GCA_030762935.1). Taxonomy (NCBI): domain Eukaryota; kingdom Metazoa; phylum Arthropoda; class Insecta; order Mantodea; family Hymenopodidae; genus Hymenopus; species Hymenopus coronatus. The sequence goes on along the minus strand of CM060887.1, from coordinate 60,285,330 downwards.
AACAGCTTTAGAAACATTTGACTATCGCTTTACACTAGTGTATTCACTTATTCCTTTCTACCTACAAGGAACTAAATAATATTGTTTATCTCTATTAGGTTGAAGCAGAAAGAAGCAGAATTAATTGTAAAGCATTTGCTTGCAGAATATGTGGAGAAAGTAATGGAACACATGAGATTTTTTTATATTTTTTTTAAAAATAACTAGTTTGCATACATTTTTTGTAATTTTTACATAAGCTGCCCAATAGTGACCTTATAAATCTGGTACTGGGATGCGGCCCAGGGAAATTTCGGTGGGGTTTCCCATTAGACCGGTAGTTATTTTATACACCGTCTCTCCTTGCTCCACCAAGGGCGGAAATGAATACACCACTGACGCACGTCATAAGGGGATGACTACCCAATTACCATGCGTTTCGAGAACCAATGACCCGCCGAGTCTATCCCAATCCTTTCGAGAGGGGCTCAGATTTCGGCTCGACATATTCCTAGTAGTGCTAGAAGTGTCATGGGTTTTCATTGTCCGCAGCGCTCACATCGGAGCAGCGGAAGATGTTGAAATCACTCCCTCACACCCTTTGTGATTGGAACACATCAGAATTTTTAAAAATATTCTTTTTTAACAATAAGAAGGCTGCAAAGATCTATTGTAATTTCGACATTTAGAGTAACCGTGTATTATTCAAAAAAGAAAGACCCAAAAATATTTGTCAACGCTACGGCTCAAAACTTATTTAATTTGGAGCTGTGCCGCTCATGTTTCGGTATTACATGGGGATTTTGTAGTCCCATATTGTTGTGCCTGTTGACTTTCCCATTTAGATGAAACGTAGCTTCATCACTAAGAACCACACGAGGCAGAAACAATTCATTTTCTTTCATATTTCGGAATATATTGTCACAAAATTCTACACGCCGTTCCTTATCGTTTGCGCGAAGAGCCTGTACAAGTTGTAGATGGTAAGGCACCAGACAGTTGTTTGCGATAGTCCAAGTTCCCTACGTGCTCTAGGGGTTTATTTCTTTGAGCTACGGTCAAAGGTCACCCAAATGGGTTCCACGTTTCCCTCCGATACTCAGTCTGTCTGCGGCTAGCGGACTGAAAGGTTGTTTGTCCGCTGTGTTGCGCGTAATCGAGCGGCGTTAAGGAACGTCAAATAGATTGTTCTGTGTGAGTCTGTAGTACTACAAGGAAAGAATTTCTAATGATGGAGGCACTACGCCGGCAAAATACTTTGCAAATCTCATTTCGAGGAGCTAAACGTCGACCCAGAGCGATGGAAGTGCATGACTGGATTCACGACTACATGAAAATACCACCTGATCAGGTAGATACACTGCAGTTTCATTCTAGAGAAAAATCAGTTTTTATAAAATTTATATCTGTAACACAATATGAAAGATATTTACTGCAATTTCAAGAGGCGGCAAAGCTTAGTTATGAAAATGGTGGAATACTAACGGTAAATATTGGGCCAGCTGACTGCCGCATTGTAAATGTCCAGGTTTTCAATTTAGTGCCTGAGATCACTCACACGTTTCTGGAACAGAAACTTTCACAATATGGGAAAATACTAGAGGTTCAAGAAGAACAATGGAACGCAGGTTATAAGTACCCCGCCAAGTCTGGTGTTCGTTCTGTAAGAATGGAATTAAAAAAGGAAATTCCATCTACAATAGTAGTGCGTGGGTTTCCTGTTGGTGTGACCTATCTAGGACAACCGCAAACATACTATGTGTGTGGGGAAGCTTCTCATTTTCGCTCACACTGTCCATACAAAAAGTCTGTACTGCCTGTCTCTGTTTCGCGGAGGGCTGTGTTACTCAGCGATGTAGTGAGAGGACAAGTTAGCGCTCGGGCGGAAGAGGTATGTAAACAAGCAGTAAGTGCATCAAATGGGCCCGCTACTGAAGCTAGTGTAATAGAGCCTGTTTGTAACGTCAAACCTACAGAGGAAGTCTACCCGACTACCAGCTGTATGCGTGACGATGTGGCGGTGCAGGAGACATCTGTGTCCGCACCGGTAGATGTCAATACTCCCTTAGAAGTAGCAGAAATGGGCGTCTCATCCCCTACACGAACTTCTGCAGTTGTGGTGCCTAATAGTGGTGACCAGAACATGGTTAGCCCCTGCGATCCACCAGACACTGTAATAATTAAACACCAGCAATGGAGTGAGATTGGATTCCGACGAACCTGTGCCTGTTAGGATAGAACGCCCGCTGTCTGTTAGTGAGGGGGAGAGCACCGAAGAATCGGAGCCTAACATCGCGTGTGAGACCGTCAGAGACCCTCGACTCAGGAAGCACTTGCCTTCTCGGTCTGGAAGCCTACCGAAAAAGTTTCCACGGGTATCACGAACACATATTCATGCCGTTAAAAATGACGATATATCTTGGATGGTGACCTGCTCTGGTTTACTTCTGGCCTTGTTTTAATGGTTGTCTTACGTACCTTTGCCACTGTTAACATCAACTACGCTGCACTGCCAAACAGGCTCTTTTACGTGATTTTGTGCGGACTCATGATTTAGATATAGTTTTCCTCCAAGAAGTTAACATAACCGACTTTGGCTTTATGGGTCCACAGTACAGTTGTGTGGTGAATGTTGGTGAACATATGCGTGGTACTGCTATTTTGTACAGAGCAGGTTTGACGTTTGCCGAGATAGAGATGCATCCTAATGGTCGTGTTATAAGTGCTATAATGGACAACATGCTGCTACTTAACCTATACCTGCCTTCAGGGAGTGATAGGCGCCACGAGCGAGAAGAATTTATAACAAACATTCTACCCTTTTATTTGAGATGGAATTATGCCCTGCTTTTAGTAGGTGGCGACTTCAATTGTGTGCTACATGCTAAGGATCAGCGTCCTGGTTATAACAAGTCTTTGGCATTGGATCAGCTGGCAACCGGGCTAGTCTTTGTGATGTTTGGGAACATATGAACGCTACGTCTGTAGAATTTACTCACTGTCGAGCAAACTATGCCTCAAGGATAGATCGTTTCTATTTAAGTGCTCAGTTCAACTCTCTGATTCACACAGTGCGAGTTTTACCTGTTGCCTTTACTGACCACCATGCTGTCAAACTGTAATTAATCGCTGAGAGTCGCATTCCGCTACATGGCAGAGGTTATTGGAAATTAAACGAACGAAGCTTTATTACATGACAACATTATTGCTGCTGATTTTGCCAAGTTGTGGCAAAGTCTTCAGGGTAAAGCTCGACGCTCCCCGCTGTCGGTGTTGGAGAAATGGCGACGTATATCTAAGCCTGGTATTACGACCTTCTTCAACACCAAAGGTCGTGAGAGGGCAATTGAACGACGTCACACCTTCGACTTTTACCAAGAAACATTAATGGGTCTTCTCTCTAGACAACAGAGTGGTCAGGACGTATTCCCATCGCCTTCAAGCTGTGAAGCGGAAGCTCGTGTAAATACAGCAACATTTTTGGCGGGAACTATGACCCGTTCGCGAACTCATGACTCCGTCGTGGCACAGGAGAAAGCTTCTTTGTTTCATACCATTAAGGAGAAGTGTGCTGGTAGTGGTCGTTACATCCATGCTCTCCTGACACCGGTAGGCGCCAAGGTCACCTCTGTGCCTCAAATCCTACAGACTATCCATACATCCTATAGCACCATGTTTGACACCACTGACCTACGCTTTGACGCCATGGAGGAGCTCGTCCAATATGTTGACACCGGTATAACTGTCAAGGAACAGCGTTCCTTGGAGCAGCGATATTCTGCCACCGAGATTCTGCAAACCATTAATTGCGCTAGCCTCCATTCCTGCCCAGGAGAAGATGACCTGACATATTCATTCTACAAGACCTTTTATAATCAAAGCAGAAGTTGTAGAATTGGTAAATGAGATCATTATTGGATCGAACTGTTGCCCTGGATTCGCAGATGGCATCGTCATCTTAATCCCAAAGAAAAGGTCTTTAATGAGTGTCTGGGACTATAGACCCATAACACTTTTAAACACCGACTACAAAATTGTGATGAAAGTACTTGCATCCAGATTAAGGATTATTCTACCTACAATTTTAACCTCCGGACAAACATGTGGCATCCCGGGCAGAACCATAATTGACAACCTTCTGGTCCTCCGAGATACAATTCTCCATTATGAACGGAATCCGTCAGAGGCTGCTGCGTTGGTCAGTCTTTATTACGTTTAAAGTGATTCAGAAATTCAAACTTCCACCGTTGCTAATATCTGCAATCAGAACCGTCTACAGTGAGATGTCTTCGAAGGTGCAAGTCCATGGATACTTCAGTAAGCCTATAAAGCTTACTAACTCTTTACTCCAGGGTTGTCCACTATCAATGATTCTCTTCTCCCTTTCTTCGCTATCTTCAGGCTAAGTTGACTGGGACTGTCACTCCAGGTCGAGTATTTTGTGCCAGAGCTTATGCTGATGACGTCACGCTGCTCATCCGTAGGCGTGAGGCCTTACCCTTGGTACATACCACCATCACACTTTATGAGGCAGCTTCTAATGCCAAAATGAACACCGCGAAGTCGCAACTGCTCCCTCTTGGATCGTGGCCGACTGATCACACATTTCTCGATATCCCGATACAATATAGTGTCAAGATTCTCGGCATCATCTTCTCCAAGCCGTTTACATCGATGATTGCTCGCAACTGGGATCGCAAAATAAATTTGATTCGGCTGAATACCACTGCACATCTTGGTCGGAACTTGAATCTTTTACAGAAAGTGTGGCACATCAATCAGTTTGTTTGGGTAAAATTATGGCGCAGATACTACCAATGCCTGGAAAACACGTCTCCCAAATTGAGCGACTTATTGGATACCATCTATGGAGAGCACAGCCCTTTCGTGTAGCTAAAACCCAATTGTGGCGAAAACGTAACGAAGGCGGCTTAGCTTTAATTGCAGTGGGACCTAAGAGTAAAGCGCTTCTTGTTAAATCTATCATACTTGCCACTAGGGGATATGGAGAGGAACAAGAAATAGCATTTTGGGAACCCTTCAAGAATTCTCTTGGAACTCCAGTTCGGGCTGTTCCGGCGGGTTTTAAGAGAGCACTCCATGTTTTGCATGGCATTGATGTCGATGTCCTACCTCAGCAACCTAGAGGACTACCAACTGAGCTCTACAAGCTTTTCCTACAGCGGCTACTTGCACCAATTCATGTGGTGGATAGGATGCCTAATAGACCCTGGTGTCAGGTATGGCGGAACATCCATTTGCGCAACATATCTACGGAGTGGTCTACATGCGCATATTTGGTCATCAATGATGTTGTGGCTACAGAGGATAAAAAATTCCGATACAACATGGTGAGGACCCCACATGCAACATTTGCGGTGTGCGGGACACTCTACGCCATCGTTTCGTTACCTGCACACCAGCACGACAGATCTGGCACTGGGTTGTTTCGCAATGGCACCGTCTTGCTCCTTCGCAAAATCCCAACGATTATGCTCGCACATTACTACAACTAGAGACTCGAAGTACTACCGACCGCTTCGTACAGATGTGGCTCGCTCTAGGCTTTCAACATTATATGCTGTCTGAAACGCATCCCAGCGTCGACGGTTTACGTTGTCATCTTAGTGCAGCAAGAGAAGATCTGCAAAAACATAGGCGTCTTTCACTGCTGTCGGCAACAGCTTTTGCCTTGCTCATTCTATAGCGATTACAAAACCTTCTCCTTTTGTTACTATCTTCCTGCACATGTTTAATTTAAACGCACAGACAACATTGTTCATAAAGATATATAAAAAATTGTGAGCTGATATACTGTATTTATAATATAACTTATACCTTTTGTAATTAACAAAATGAATAAATAAAAAAAAAAAATACACGCGGCCGACCCAGGCTCTGAACTTTACCCAGAGAAATTTCGTGAAATTGTTTATTCCATCGAATAATGCTCTTCTGTTGTAGGTGTAACGGTACACTTACCCCGAAATGCACGCTGCACCGCAGTCACAGACTCGCTTCTAATGAATACACGCCGATCCCCATGGCCGCGCTTGCTAAAGTGTCTCTTTTGATTCTTCGTGGCGCTGGGGATCGTGGGTTGACTAGCACCTTGGGCATGGGTGTTTATATGTGTATATGTGTGTGTGTGTAGTAGAACAGCAAACAGTAATCAAATAGCAAACACAGTGAATTTAGTAAAATGTAAAAAAGCAAGTATGCAGCACCGGAGTCCCGACAAGACTCCGGAACTGTACTAAAAAAATCTTATGTGTCCCATTCACATGCTTTTCTCTATATCTTTGTAACAAATTATTGTTAAAAACCATATGCTTCTATTTACTTCATGCTAGTGGAGAAAAAATTAGCAGAAATAGTCTTATTACTTGTTTCCTTGTAAGTAGAAGCGAAATAAGGGAGTGCCATGGGTTAAAGTGATAGACAAATGTTCCTTTGTTTGTACAGGAGTTGATAAATTCCTGTATGAGAAAAGTATAAGTTTTTCAAAGCTGAAATCAAAAACCAAGGAATTTAATATTTTAATCAAAATCGTTAGAACCGTTTTTAAGAAAATAAAAAGTTTGGTATTCAGCAGTATTTTCGTTTTTGAGCTATGCTGTCCACAGACACACACATGGACCTGTTTCTGAAAATGCTTTTTTTTTTTCTTTTTTTTTTTTTTTTTTTTTTTTGTTTTTTGTTGATATTTTCGGTGAAAACTCGACTTCAAATTTTTGTGGGATACAATGTTTGTATGTACATTGGGGCTAGAGAAAGTAAAAATCTGATGTGTACCATTCACATGACTTTCTCTATATCCCTGTAACAAATTATTCTTAAAAAGCTTATACTTCTATTTACTTTATGCTAATCAGAAAAAAATAGCAGAAATAGTTTTATTACTTGCTTCCTTGTAAGTAGAAGCGAAATAAGGGAGTACCATAGGTTAAAGCGAAAGCCAAAAGCTGGCTGCTATGTGACTGATGTTCCTTTGTTTGTATGGACAGGAGTTGACAAAGTTTTTCAAAGCTGAAACCAAGAAAAAGGAATATCTCAAAAACGATCAACTCCACGAAAAAAATGTATATAACATAAATTGTGTGTTTTAAAGTGCTCTACGTTTTTTTTTTTTTTCAGTTAAGTTTTTGTCCATCTCTTACGGTTTAGTAGTTATGAAAAATTCATCCAGAATAAAGTAGTCTTCAGAGGCTATTCCCAGAAAATTCAAGATATTCATTTCATTTGTCAGATAAATATCTGTGATATACAAAATTTTAATCAAAATCGTTAGACCCATTTTTGAGAAAATAAAAATTTTCGAAAAAAGTTCCATGTAAAGGGTAGTTGGGGGTGGGGGTATTTTTCTCAAAATCTTCGTGTCGCATCCCTGGAAGATACCAAACTTAAATACCAAGTTTGGTGTTCTACCGACTTTTCGTTTTTGAGTTATCGTGTTCAAAGACACACAGACACACACACACATACACACACACACACACACACACACACGGACCTGTTTGTGAAAATGTTTTTTTTTGGTTACAGGGGACCCTAAAACATATATTTCCGGTGAAATCTCGGTATCGAATTTTTTGGTGGAGTACATAGTGAGTATAGAGAAAGTAAAAATGCACGAATGCAAAAAAATCTTATGTCGCAGCCATGTCGCTTACAACTGACTCAGTACGTATTTAATGACAACCGGCACTATCTCAGAGCACGGTTGTATAGCACTCTAGTGGTAGTATTCAAAACTTTACTGCATCCGCTTTCAAATATACGGAAGGATTTGAAGTAAAGTAAAGTGAGGAAATATAGCAATTGAAAGTGGGTGCATCTTTTGAAATCATCCTGTACTTTAAACGATAGCCACTTTTGAAAGTGGTTTAATATGGGACGCTTACTATAGCCACCAATGATACACAGTCAACCACATTTGTGTACCTGCTCTGTGAAAATCCCTGTGTAATGGCATGTTGATAATTTGATGTTGAACACAATCGTCAATGAACCGAACTATGCATTGGTTTAACCAGCAGCAAATTTCCTTAATATTTACACAGGTTGTGCTTCTGTAAATCTGAGTGGCCTCTCTGCTACTGCATTTACATCATGGCACAGTGGTTGAATAGTGCTTCTACTGCTTTAATTGCGGGGGTATATTCCGTTGACGAAGAACTAAGCAAACGTTTCACTCTAGCACGACGTGGAGCATCAGTGGCGGATCTCAACAAATAAATATCTGTAAAAAATCTAATGCGCAACATTCATATAGCTTTCTCTAACTGTTCCACATTCAAACTATTCTTACGAAAGATTATACTTTTATCTGCATCATGCTAATCGAGAGAAGTATTAATAGAAATGTTTTATTTCTTATATGTAGAAGGAAAATAATGTATTAACTAGGCTAAAGCGATTGTTAAATCTTTTAAAAGCAAATCTTAGGTGAAACAATTGAAGTTTGGTTTGTTTTGCATGGCCTGCTGTAAAACAAGAGAGATGTTTGACAAAAGTTTCGTAGTTTAAAGTTGAAATAAATAACAAAGAATAACGGTCAGCTCGTCATAAAAAGCTGTATGTACATAAAATATGTATTTTAACGAGATTTACACTTTTTGTGCAATATATTTTTATCTATCTCTTACGGTTTAATAATTATGCAAAATTCAGCCAAATTCATCCGGAACAAAGGCGTCTTTAGAGGTTGTTTCCAGAAAGCTCAAAATATACATTTTATTTGATATGTAAATACTTTTAGTATACGGTATTTTATTACAAATCGTTAGAGCCGGTTTTCAGACAAAAGAAATTTTCAAACATTTACCCATGTAAATGGTAGTTTGAGGTGGGGGATTTTCATGAAAATCTTCCTGTCGTAATCATCAAAGATATAAATATAAATGTTAAGTTTGGTATTTATCGATCTTTTTGCCTTTGTATTATACTGTCCAAACACACAAAAGCACACACATTTTTACTTTCTCCATACGCACTATGTACACAGTGTATAGAGAAAGTATTGCACTTCACCAAAAATTCGATATCGAGATTTCACCGGAAATATATGTTTTAGGGACCCCAATTTCCAAAAAAAGCATTTTCACAAATAGGTCCGTGTGTATGTGTGTGTGTGCGTGTGGGTGTGCGTGTGTGTGTGGTCCGTGTGTCCGTGTGTCTGTGAACACGAAAAACGAAACGTCGGTAAAATACCAAACTTGGTATTTAAGTTTAGTATCTTCCAGGGATGCGACACGAAGATTTTGAGAAAAATCCCTCCACCCCCAACTACCCTTTACATGGAACTTTTTTCGAAAATTTTGATTTTCTCAAAAATGGCTAACGATTTTGATTAAAATTTCGGATATTTAACATATTTACCTGACAAATGAAATGTATATCTTGAATTTTCTGGGAATAGCCTCTGAAGACTACTTTATTCTGGATGAATTTTACTAAATTTTGAATGACTGCTAAACCGTAGCTGAAACATATATTTCCGGTGAAATCTCGGTATCGAATTTTTTGGTGGACTGCAATACCTTCTCTACATACCATGTATAGAGTACATATAGAGAAAGTAAAAATTACCTCTCTCATTTCTGGATTTTGACATGGATTCCTAACTGTAGCTATTTAATAGAAAAGTGACTTTTACTCCCAATAGACTTATTCCATGTAAATACAAGGTATGACTAGGCAATGACGCAAAGAGCAAGACAATGCAAATAAATAAAAAAAACTATAACACGAAAAAAGTATTTAAAATATAAAATGTAATGTATAAAAATTCTAAAAATATAAACGTAGACTAGAATTCTCGAGGGTGTTAAATGCCAACATTTCCAAAAATGATATATTTCTTAAGTGTCCAAAGTCAAAGTAATTTTCCTCTAAAACCACTGTGTCCTTGCTCGTCTTCGAGATGAAATTGATGGAAATAGATAACACCGTTAGCAGTAAATCCAAATGTTAGATTATCACTTTTCGTAATTTCAGATTTAAATTTAATTTATGTGCTTGTAACTCTATTTCATTTAATATACTTAATATGGTGATTAATCCGGTAAAATACTTTAGTTTCATAGTTAGTTGGATAAAAATGGCTTAAATAATTAAAAGACATAATTCATAATTGAAAAGTAATGTTCATCACTTAACACTTTTGAAAATTGCAATCTTCAAATACACATTTTAATGATTTGGAACCCAGAATAGGGATTTATTAATTTTTATAGACCTTAACACACGTTTTTATTACATATAGCTCCACGAGTAAGTGACTCACCGTCGATTCCTTTCATTCTTTCATTTCATTTCATCTTTAGTTCGGCGGCAGGTTCGGTTCGGGGCTTTGCAGGCAGATGGCTCGGCTGCTGTGCTCCGAGTAAAACTCTCTTCACCCCGGTTGTACTGCTTGAGGTTAGGTTCTTTTGTAGTAGCATCTTTCCGTGGGCATTTCGGCGTCTGTATAGCCTCTGTGGCGAGAAAACGCTTAACAGTTTCTGGCATAAAGACGTCCCGCTACTGGAGTCCCCCAGAGAGAGCGACCCGTCTAAACAAGCAAACGTCTAGTGTCTACGGAGAATACACATTAGTTGGAGTAAGCATTCGCGCAATGTATCCATGACCACTACACAATTATCGTAGATCATTCCCCTATCGACTAGGGAAAACTGGAAAACCCAAAATAAAAGATTACGGTTGATGGAAACAAACCCGGCACCTCCAGTATGGGAGCCTCATACGTTATCGTAGTTCCCATAATATAACTTATTCTGTGAAACCAAAATCGTAGATCAAACTGGTTACTAAGGGGATAGTCAAGTGAAAAACCTAATATCCTTATGTTTAAAAGAAAAAACCTTTAAACCTTTACATCCATTTGTCTTACCTAGGTAATCTTTCTACAAAAGTTCAGTCACACAGGTCAATTAGTTTAACATCAATGTTTGATATAAAATGCTCTTTGCGTAACTGTTTTCATGTTTTATGAATAATATATGGTAAGCACTTTCTTAACGTTATGCAAATAAAATTTTGCTGTATAATGAAACCAAAAGTTCACACGATTTATTTGGTGTGTAATTTTAATTTTTAAAACATACTCATAGTTTGAAAATCTACTGTCGCATAACATTCTCACTAAAAACGCAGACCAAATTTAAAAACAAGAACTTATATTCTAAACTTGAAACTTATCTGGTCAAAATTGAGAAACAAAATAAAGAAAATCAATGGGACGCATTCAGACCTAAAAATATGTTCTCTCATGTTTAAATTGCTACTTACACATTTAAAAATGACGCAGACAAAACATTTTACCTCTTAAGTAGATAAAGAAATGGTAAATAAGTTTTACTAACATATAAGAAAGCTAACAATTATGGTTTAAAACCTCGCAGGTTAGGTTGCTCGCCCCTAAATAATATTCCTGCATGGTCTTCTATCCTGGCTTTACACTCTGGATCACGTAAGGGTCACGAGATGTCCTATTTTGACCTTAATATGCTGAACCATATCGCGTGACGTTCTTTAAACGTTCCTCTGCGTCCAGTGAATGCATACTGGCAAATGACTATCAACACTTCCATTAATGACCTAAAACTAGAATTATACATACATGAGGTTTTAGAAATATCAGGCTTGCTTGACTGGAAACGCTCCCTTATGAATCATGAAGGATGAAATCGAGACAAATGCCTCGGCAGGTCAATCACATCGGCACTTAATCAAGGTACCCTGAGGTCTTTGCAGAATGCGTGGGATGTACTGTAGCGTGACACATGCAACGGTGACAGATGTCTCGCTCGGTACATGAGGCAATGCAGATTTGCATATGTTAGCAACATACGTTGCCGGCAAATAGAGCTGACATCTGGATCACATTAAGGGAGTAAGTATAGCATGGACAGTAATGTACATCAGACGTTTACCGATGTATCTTATACTCTTCTATAACTATGGTCTGCGGTAAAAAAAAAAAAATCTGAGGTGTTGGCTTTCTCTAGATCTCAGCAACAAATTATTGTTAAAAAGCTTATGTTTCTATTTACTTCATGGTAATCGAGAACAGAAATACTTCCTGGTACGCAGAAGCGAAATAAGGAGTACAATAGGTTAAACTGATAGTCAAAATCTGGTTACTGTGTGGCTAAAGTTCCTTTGTTTGTATTGACAGGAGTTGACAAATTCCTGTATGAGGAATATATAACTTTTTCAAAGCTGAAACCAAAAAAACAAGGAATATATACAAAACGACAAACTCCACGAAAACAATGTATATAAGTTAAATTTTAACGAGCTCTACATTTTTTGTGTGGTAAGTTTTTGTCCATCTCTTACGGTTTAGCAGTTATGCAAAATTCCATAAAATGCATCAAGAATAAAGTAGTCTTCAGAGGATATTCCCAGAATATTCAAGATATACATTTTATTTGTAAGGTAAATATATGTAATATATGATATTTTAATCAACATTGTTAGAGTCATTTTTGAAAAATCAAAATGTTCGAAAAAAATCCATGTTAAGGGTAGTTGGTGGTTGGGGGATTTTCTTGAAAATCTTCGTGTTTCATCCCTGTAAGATACCAAACTAAAATACCAAGTTTGGCATTTAAAGGTATTTTCGTTTTTGAGCTATGCTGTGCACAGACACACACGGACCTTTTTCCAACTATGCTCTCCACAGATACACACACACGCACGAATACACGGACCTTTTTCTAAAAATTCTTTTTTGGATTCAGGGATCCCAAAACATGTATTTCCGGTGAAATCAAAAATGTTTGAATCCAAAATGGTATTTTTAGGAAATGATCTACGTTTCTGTACATTATTTATGTTTAGTATCCTCCAATCATTCTGAAAGGATTGCTTGAAAATTCCCCACACAACAAGCTTTTGCATGGGATATTGCTATTCATTTTTTAGTTTCTGAAAAATAGCTGAATAGGTTTGCTTTAGACAAAAACATGTTTCTATGAAAAATAAAGTCTAACGTATCTTGAAATTTCTGATATCTTTGAAGTCCATTTCATATGGAAGGAGTGTTATATCATCTTGTATAACCGGTATGCTTTAAGCGAAAGAAAAGAAATCTTATGTGTACCATTCACATGACTTTCTCTACATCTCTGCAACAAATTATTGTTAAAAAGCTTATACTCCTATTTACTTCGTCCTAATAAGAAAAAAATTAACAGAAATTGTCGTATTACTTGCTTCATTGTAAGTAGAAGTGAAATAAGGCAGTACCATAGGTTCAACTGATAGTCAAAAACTGGTAGCTATGTCACTGAAGTTCCTTTGTTTGTATGGACAGCAGTTCACAAATTCGTGAATGAAAAAAGTGTAAGTTTTTCAAAGCAGAAACCAAAACTAGGAATATCTAAAAAAAACGATGAACTGCACGAAAAAAGTGCATATAGCAGAACTTGTGTGTTTTAACGTGCTCTACATTTTTCGTTTGGTAAGTTATTGTCCACCTCTTACGGTTAAGCTGTTGTTGAAAATTCCATAAAATTCATCCAGAATAAGGTACCCTTCAGAGGCTATTCCCAGAAAATTCAAGATATACATTTTATTTGTAAGGTAAATATCTTTAATATACGAAATTTTAACCAAAATCGTTATAGCCATTTTTGAGAAAATTAAAATGTTCGAAAAAAGTTCCATGTAAAGGGTAGTTTGGGATGGGGGGAATTTTCTCAAAATCTTCGTGTCGCATCCCTGGAAGATACTAAACTTAAATACCAAGTTAAGTATTTTACCGACTTTTCGTTTTTGAATTATCGTGTTCACAGACACACGGACACACGGACACACTGACACACGTACACACGGACACACACACGGACCTTTTTCTGAAAATACTTTTTTTGGACACAGGGGGGCCTAAAACATATATTTGCGGTGAAATCTCGGTATCGAATTTTTGGATGGAGTGCAATACCTTCTCTATCACTATGTTCATGGTGCGTGTAGAAAAGTAAAAATCTGATGTGTTCCATTCACATGACTTTCTCTATCTCTCTGTAGCGAATTATTGTTAAGCTTATCTTTTATTTATTTCATGTTAATGGAGGAAAATTAGCAGAAATAGTCTTATTCCTTGCTTTATTGTAAATACAAGCGAAATAAGGGAGTACCATAGGTTAAAGTGAAAGCCAAAAGCTGGTTGCTATGTGACTGATGTTCCTTTGTTTGTGTGGAATCTTTTATTTATTTCATGTTAATGGAGGAAAATTAGCAGAAATAGTCTTATTCCTTGCTTTATTGTAAATACAAGCGAAATAAGGGAGTACCATAGGTTAAAGTGAAAGCCAAAAGCTGGTTGCTATGTGACTGATGTTCCTTTGTTTGTGTGGACAGGAGTTGACAAATTCCTGTATGAGAGAATTATAAGTTTTTCAGGAATTTGGCAATTCGTGTCCATACAAACAAAGGAACTTCAGTCACCTAGTAATCAGCTTTTGAATTCGCTTTAGCCTATGATACTCTCATATTTCGCTTCCACTTACAAGGAAGCAAGTAGTAAGACTATTTCTGCTAATTTTTTCTCGATTAGCTTGAAATAAATAGAAGAATAAGCTTATTAACAATAATTTGTTACACAGAAGTAGAGAAAGGTATGTGAATGGAACACATCAGATTTTTTTTTTTTTTTCATGGAGTTTGCCATTTTCAGGATATTGCTCTGTCATTGATTTCAGATCAACGCTTGGCCAAGCAAAGAAACGGATTTTAATCCCATAGCAACAATATTTTAAAACATTTGACTGTCGGTTTAGCCTAGTGCATTCCCTTATTTCCCTTCTACGTATAAGGAACTAAGTAATAAGACCTTTCTGGCTAATGTGTACCTCAATTAGCACGAAGTAGATAGAAGAATTAGCTTATTAATAATAATTTGTCACAGAAATGTAGAGCAAGTCATGTGAATGGAACACATCACAATTTTTTTTGGGTTGGAATAGAATACCTTCTATACTTACTATGTAAATCGCGCATAGTTATTAAAATGTACAAATTAAGATATAGTTGAGGTGTACAATACATTATTATTACTACTATTATTATTATAATTATTATTATTTATTATTCATCTGCATGTATGTTAAGAATTAAGTAATTCTTCATGCGTTTGAAAGCAGTCATTGAGCGGATACACCACTAGATCAGAGGAAGGAAGTGGAGGGTCTTTGCGCCATGTACAAAAGAGACCATATAAACTAATGCAAACACATCCTAAAACAGACTTAGTAGAAATTAACGTTTAACAACTTTGATGCGTACGACTTCAACAGTATATGAATGAGCCCCTGCAAAGGATATTATTTGCGAGTAAATAGATATCTGACGCAAATTTCCCCACGGAACAGAAGCACTTTCACGTCTCTTCCTAATTATCATCTCATTAGTGAGGAGACAAGTTATGCTATGCTTATACGTTTCTCGAGCTGAACATTGCAAATTAACTTGGCCAGTATGTATATTCTCTGTATTCTGCTGCTACATGCCGCGATTTTCGCCTTCTCTGCATTCATTATTCAAGCATTAAACCAGAAAAGCTGCCCACCTCAAGGACCAAGTGAAATAAATGGGAATGTAAATGCTCGCATATACGCAAGCTGTGTGATCTATGACATGTTATATTCAGGTATAAATGGTTACATATAAAAGTAGTCGTGAAAAGAGTTTTAGCTTCCAGTGCAATATACCGGGTGGAAAGAAACCTATTACATTCCTTCTAATATATGCTTTATAGAAGCACGACGGACCTTTTTCCGAAAATGCTTTTTACTTTGTCTAGCCCCGTATGTACAATGTACATAGGGATAGGGAAGTATGGTATTCCACCCAAAAATTCGATACCGAGATTTCACCGGAAATACATGGTTTAGGACCCCCTGTATCCATAAAAAGCATTTTCAGAAAAAGGTCCGTGTGTGTGTGTCCGTGTGTCTGTGAACACGATAACTCAAAAACGAAAAGTAGCTAAAATACCAAACTTGGAATTTAAGTTTAGTATCTTCCAGGGTTGCGACACTAAGATTTTGAGAAAAATCCCCTACCCCAAACTACCCTTTACATGGAACTTTTTTCGAAAATTTTGATTTTCTTAAAAATGGCTCTACTGATTTTGATTAAAATATATTAAAGATATTTACCTGACAAATAAAATTTATATCTTGAATTTTCTGGGAATAGCTTCTGAAGACCTTTTTATTCTGGATGAATTTTGCTTAATTTAGCATAACTAGTAAACCGTAAGAGATATACAAAAACTTACTATACAAAAAATGTAGTTTTGTTTAAAATACACAAGTTAGGTCATATATATTTTTCTCGTGGAGCTTACCGTTTTCGAAGTATTCGTTGTTATTAGTTTCAATTGTGAAGTACTTATACTTTTCTCAGTCGGGAGTGTCCGTTTTTCTTTTGTTCTACTCCTGGCCAAGAAAGAAGCAATTTGTAATGACAATCGCGTAACGATAGCTTGTAAAACATTTGACTATTGGTTTGACTGTATTCTCTTGTTTCCTTCCTACTTGTACGGAACTAAGTAATAAGAACATTGTGCTAATGAGTACCTCGATTAGCAAGGTGCAGGAAGAAGAATTATCACGAGAAAGTCATGTGAATGTAACACAGCAGATTTTTTTAGATAAAAGGGACCCTAAAACATATACTTCCGGTGAAATCTCGGTATCGAATTTTTAGTACGTATAGAGAAAGTAAAAATAAATGGTTTTTGTTCCAAATTGGATATATAATATACAAGAATGTACGCAGATAATAGTTTGTTACTTGTATGATGTGTAGAGTAACGTATTTCTGACATTAGTTTCTGACATTAGAATTATAAGAGATCACACAGAATTACGAAATACCGAGTAGATTTCAGACCTGAAATAACTCGGCAATCTTGTGGTGATGTTTCAGAACCGGCTTTTGGAAGTAAACACGTCAATCGCCTGCAAACACGACGCAGGGTGGTGTAGTGTTTTGGCAGTAACGAGTGCAGCTGGCATTCTGATTGGCTATAATCGCACAGTAAAATCGGAAGGAATTCCTTCAAAGTCCTAGTGAGGCGTGTTTATGTACTAACCTAGTACAAGTGACACCCGCATAACCTGCAACCATGCCAGCTTGTCTGTCTCTTGTTTTCTGTAGGAAATGGTCAGAGACAAATACTTAAGATACAAATGTGTTCCAAATACCGAGATCTATCACTGTTTTAAGTTAACCTTCCACCCGGTAAAAAGGAAAGAAATAAAGAATGAAAGAGAGAGTGAGAGAGAGAGAGAGAGAGAGAGAGAGAGAGATAAAGACACTGGGCGAGTCTTTTCTTTCATGTATTACACTCTAACAGATACTGTAACGACGGCATGGGCTGCCGTTCGCAGGCCGAGAAACCACTACCTGACCTGCTGGACTCAGTAATAGCATGAATGGACACAATGGTTTGGACAAACTAGACCTTAGTGCAACCTCCCTGTGGTTCAACAGTTCCGAATCTTTTTAATTGTGCTTTCTGGAATCTAGTGATCCTTGATTTCTCGTGATTTCAACGATTGGAACCTTCGGAGCTGTATTACGGAAGTATATGAGAGGCCGACAAGTACGAGTAGTCTAAAAGTCAATTTTCTGAGCGGCACTCCCTAAACTAGCAAAATGAACATACTGATTTTGTGTGCAGTTAACAGTAGGTAGTGCATAGTGCAGTCAACCGTGAGTTGATCTCAGTGTCTTAATGATTCTGTGAATCATTTGGGGATGTTGCATTTTGTATTACGCTGAGTGCCTGTGGAAATAAGGTATTCATATTGTTACACTATTTACAGTGGGTAGAGAAAATTCAATGTGGGAATTTTATCAGAAATACAGGCTATTAGAAATACAAGTGCTGATATTGTATTGGTAATTCAGGATAAAATAGTGAACAACGCAACATCAATATTTGCGGAGTAAAATTGTAGGTTTAAAGGTTGGCTATTAAATAAATACAAAAAAAAAAAAAAAATCATAACCAGCTTAAGAATCGTAAATGAAGAAAACAGAGTGTTTTAAAGTCAAGCTGTCCGAGGAATCGTGGGAAGAAATTTGTAAACTAAATAATGTAAATAGCAAGTTCAGCTCCTTCTTAAACACGTTCGTAAGAATCCATAGCTCCAGTTTTCCACTACACGTAAAGAAAATTAATAACAATTCTAAAAACAACTGGCTAACAAAAGTATAAAAACATCATGTAGATATAAAAGAGAACTTTGTTTAGCAACTAGACAAAGTGAGTGTAGTAGACGTAAACAACTGTACAAAATGTACTGCAGAATTCTAAAAAGGGCTATAAATGCACCTAAAAACGTTTTATATGAAAAGCAAATACTGTACCTTCACAATTAACCTAGTATATGGAACGTTAATAAAAAAGAGGCTGATTTATGTCATTCGAAAAATAATGTAACAGAAAAGTAAGATATAAAGTAAAGCAAGTGACCACAAATGATCTCCAGCAGATAGCAAAAGCATTTAATGACTATTTTCTTCAGGTGACAGAAAATTTACTGACAAACAAACGGCCTAAAAGATATATGCAATTTCATACCTTTAGGAATCCTGTATGGAAAAGTTTGCATTCTTAGAGGTAGTACCCAAATTGCAACCAAAATAAAAAGGTAATACAATGCTTTAAAAGTAATAAATATGCGATGAAATAAGCATAAAAGTATTCAAGATATATGCTGACATTATTTGCAAACCTTTAAGTCGTATACGTAAAAGATCCGTCTTAACATGGATATTCCCAGACAGGTTAAAATATTCCGTTATACAAGCCATTATACAAGAAAGGGAAAATATTAGAAATGTCAAGCTATAGACGAGTATATACTTAGAGATTTTTCGAAAATCTTTGAAAAAATTATGTTTAAAAGTATTAATCACCATCTAGATAAGTATAATATTTTAGCAAAAGAGCAGTTTGGATTCAGGAAGAACATATTAACTAGTGATACCATTTTTAAGTTAACTAATGAAGTTCTCAAGTCATTGGGTGACAAACTTAATACACTAGGAATATTCTAAGATCAATCAAAGTTATTTGACTGTGTTAATCATGAAATACTTCTATAAAAATTATTACACTATAGTATTAGGTGCAAAGCGCATCAATAGATGACATCTTAGTTATCGAAAACAAATCAAAAGGTTATAAAAACACTTCAAATAATAGCAATGCATATTCTGAATGGTCAGAAATAAAGGATGGTGTCCCACAAGACTCTATTCTGGGCCCCTCATTGTTTTTAGTTACTAATGGCACCGCAGGCGGTGACACTGATGATGATACACGAATGATGATGGAGCACGGGTAGAATGCGATGGCGGGGGAAACCGGAGTACCCGGAGAAAACCTGCCCCAGCGCCGTTTTGTCCACCACAAATCTCATATGCGGTCGCTTGGGATCGAACCGCGGCAGTCTTGGTGAGAGTCGAGTGGTCTAACCACTCGGCCACGGCGCGGCCTTAGTGTATATAAATGATCTACCTGCAGTAATAAACAACAAGGCCTATCCAGTTCTTTTTGCGGATGACACCAGTACTATAATTAAAGAACGCAATGTCACAGCTCCTAATCATCTAATAAAATCTTCAACACACTAAAACATTGGTTTGAAAGTAACAAAACTCACATCAACTTTGAAAAAAATTAACTACATTAATTTTTACACAAAGCATAAAATCATGGCAGATCTAATTATAGAATATAAAAATAATAAAGTTTCAGAAGCCTATAATACAACATTCATAGGTCTTTGATGTTTACTTTCTCTATTATATATAGTAGGCAGAGTAGTAATGTATTTCACCCAAAATTTGATGTCGAAATATCACCGGAAATGTATGTTTTGAGGAATTTGTATAATATGATCAATTTGTAGTTCTGTGTAATAGGATGGATAAAAAACAAACAGTTGCTTAAATCACAAATTTAGTATTTAATTACAGTGTTTTATTTGTATACGAGATATAACATTTCATGAAAATCACCCACCGCCAACTGCTACATTTTTTCCAAACATTTGACTTTCACATAACGGCTCTAGTGATTTTGATTGAATTAATGTTCATGATATGGGAATAAATAATAAAAATTGTATTTTGGATCTTCTGTGAGTCGTCTGTGAACATTTCTTCATTCTGAATTACTTTTGCTCAAGTGGGCTATCAGTAAACCACGCCAGGCAGCGTGTCTGTCTAACATTCAACAGGACGTGAGTTCAAATTTTGCTTAGGGTGAGTTACCCGGATAAGGTTTTTTTTTTCGGGGTTTTCCCTGACGTTAAGAAGACGAGTTTAGAGTACCTTTAAGCTCTATGGACCCCGATATAATTTCACTAATTACATTCATCGTCCGATATGACAACCAGGTTAAAGGACGTTAAGTTACCAAAAACAAAATCAAAAAATAAAAAACAAAAAATAAGCAGCTGAAAGCTTTATATTTAAAGTTTAGATTGGGTGAATGCAAAATTAATGTAAATTTTCATAATTTAAAAGATACCAAAATTCAATGTAGAGTTTTATATATATAAAATATGTAGACAAATTACTTTAGGGGACCTCAAAACTTGTATTTTTGATAAGTTTCGTAGGATATAGCAGAAGAAAAAAAACAGCTGTATGAATAACATGCGGCCTTAACATTTTTGGTGCTGAATGAACAACGAAACAGCGTATACCTTCTCTGCTACACATGATAAAAATAGGGAAGTATTCTGATCCACCCAAAAAACTACATGCTGAGTTTTCACTGGAAATACATGTCTTGAAAACCCTTAAGTCTTATTTTTCAGAAAATTGTCTGCGCGCACGTGTGTGAGCAGCATAACTCAAAAACGAAAATTCGATTAAATTTAAAACGTGAGATAATTCTCAGCATTTTCAAGGGTATGAAGAAATATGTTCAAAATTTTTGATTTTTTAAAATTGGCCCTAAAGAGTTTTATTGAAACACCCAATGTTTAAGACCTCTTCATGACACCGAATTTTTTTGCCACTAGACATTGTAGTACTCTTCATTCTGGATGACTTTTACTTAGCTGGATAACAGAAAAGAGAGAGACAAAAACTTACTATACAGAAAATGTGAATTTCAATAAAGCACACCTTTTTATTGTATACATTTTTATCTTTGAGGACAACATATTTTAAGATATCACAAAGTTTTAGCCGTTCCTATAACATATACATCAGTGAGAATTGGGCCCTAACGAGAACATGGAAGAAGAAAAAAAAACTCGAATTAAAAGAGATGAGCACAAGGATATGCTTTAAGAGATCATATACACTATGCATACAGTTGGTTTGGCCTGAACTCAAGATCGCGGGTTCAAACTCGGCCCGATGGTTTTAAAGTGTGCTTAAAAGTGACAGCTCCATGTCAGAAGATTTATTGGCATGTAAAAACATTCCTGCTGTACAAAACTTTGCCACACCGGCGGAGCTGATATGGTTATAGCAATTGACAACGTTGTTAACAAACAAAATAACTAGCTTTTTTTCAATACATATATAAGAGGCCAATTAAAAATCATTAGTTTACAAGGAATAAATTGAATTTTTGAAACAACGGTGTTGCAGATATATTGAGATAATGAGCTTTAATATAATAAGAAAACGTGCTTCTTTGCAACTCACGAGGCAGAAGGTCAGTAGGAAGAATGCAATGGAAAGATATATTAGAGGCGGAATAGACTTTAAAGTCTATTCTTGAAGTGGAAGAGTGAGTGCAGTTAACAATTTCCAACTGCAATTTACAGCTGTTAAATCTAATAAAACCATTTTTGCTAATGCCTTTGTCTCATTGGCGTGAAGTAGATAGAATATTAAGATTTTTTAACAATAAGTTGTTCCAGAAAAGTAGAAAAAGTGATGTGAATACAACTCAACTGGTTTTGCTTTTATATTCGGAACTCGCAGCAAGGAGATATATATCAACGCGTTTTGGAGACAATGCTCGGATAATGTAATTTTAATCCCGGAAGGAAGAAGCTTGGATTTCAAATGCGAGAATAGATATTCTCATGTTTCTGCGTATAAATTGGATTTGGGCATCTCATAAACACAAGACGGGCGGGTTGAGTTCATCACGTTCCTTATGAGGGTGTCTGTTTAAAGACTTTCGCATTTTGGATAGGAGTTTTAATCTGATGGAATATCTTACATTTTCAGTTGTTCGCCTGCTTTCAATGAATATTTTTAGTTCCCCTTATACATTTGAATAAATTACCTTGTATTTAATTTTTTATTCCGTTAGAGACATGGTCCGGATGACTTTAATGGCACTAAATTGCATGTGGAAGGCAACTGGAAACCACCAATAGTAATTATCAAAATTCAGAGGAGAAAAACCATAATGACTGAAAGGTTTAACACAAAGACATGCAATATCACGAATTCTGTTCATTATATGCATTAAGATAAGGATATAAATATTAAATAAAACGCTTCCAGGCTATATGTAGCACAATTGCAAAGAAATTAACCCTGCTCATCTGTTTGGGTGACCCGATATCACAGCTGTACTCATATATTTCTCATTTAGTCAGGCAATTTTATGAAATTTAATGACTTTGTCCAATAATATATCATCATTTTCTGGTTAAAAATTCGTTACAAATTTTTGGTAGTTTTTTTTTTAAATAATATTTGTTACATTTGTACTATTCGAGTCATTATGACCCGATACAAAATTTCTGTAACACCTGACTGTTGTTATACATCATTGCATGTGTTTTAATGCATTGTTGAAATAGCGTGATATAATTACCACTGTATTATTGATTTTACAACAATGTACTTGTTCTTGTTACACAGTTATATTTTGCATTATATCGAAGGTTGCTTGACAGTTTGAGTTTAGATACCATGGCAAGAAGAATATTGAGTAAAGCAGAGTTAGAGGCTCTTATTAATGCCTCCAATAGTGAGTCCATTTCCGAATTTGAAAATCACACAAGTTGTGCATATGAAAGTGATAGTTCTGACCACAATCCGAACAGTCTTCAAACAGACAGTGATGAACGAACTGTTATTTATAAAAATAAAACTATTGAATGGAAGTTTAAACCACCTCTACAATGTGGCCGTCACTCTGTTTCAAATATCAAGAAGACACCAGGACCTACAAGGTATGCAACCATTAGAATATCTCACATAAAACGTTCCTTTGAAGCTATGTTTCATGAGGCACTTGAAAAGGAATTAATAGAAATGACAAATATAGAGGGATACAGAGTTTATGGTGAGCAGTGGGAAAATATTGATAGAAATATTTTTCAAGCCTATTTACGACTTCTGATTCTTGCTGGGGTATATCGATCTCATGGGGAGTCAACAAAAAGCCTGTGGGATAAGAAAACTGGCCAGAACATATTTCGGGCAACAATGTCACTTGAAACTTTCTGTAACATAACGCGTGTTCTGCGGTTTGATAAGAGGTCTACTAGAAAAGAAAGGCGACTTAGTGATAAATTTGCTCCTATTCGCAACAGTTGGGAAAATGGGTAGAAGCACTTCCTAAATTATGTAATCCTACAGAAAATGTAACAGTTCAAGAACAATTATTGGGATTTAGAGGTCGCTGTCCCTTCAAGCAATACATCTCTTCTAAACCCGCAAAATACGGGATAAAAATATGGTCTATTTGTGACAGCGATACATCGTACCTTCTAAAAGTACAAGTATACACGGAAAAGAAAAAGGAGCAGACCAGAAAAAAATCAAGGTATGAGAGCAGTGTGTGATCTTACATATGAGCTGAGTAGCCAAAATTTAACTTGTGACAATTTTTATACTTCATACAACTTGGCACAGCTGCTTCTGAAACGAAAGTTGACGATGTATGTAAAAACAAGCCGGAACTTCCACGACAAATCAACGGAGGGGAAGTACATAGTTCTATGTTTTACTCCACAAATGACATTAAAATAGTCAAGTACATTGCAAAGAAGATGAAAAAGGCAGTACTCGTGAGTACACTACACCATGATATTCAAATAAGCAACAGGGACGACAAAAAGCCACAAATGATTTTAGATTATAATGCTAGTAAAGGACACTAATACTAGATACACTAAATCAAGCAGTAAGTACACATACCTGCAAAAGGAAAAGAAATCGGTGGCCAAAGATTGTTTTCTATAACATTCTTGATGTTTCTGCTTTCAATGCATATATCTTACGAACTGCCATAGGCACTAAAAGGAATAGAACAAATTAACAAGAAGACGACTATTTCTAGAAGAACTTGGGAAATCCAGAAAATATTTTCCAAGGACAGAAGAATCTTAAAAATAGTGAAGAGAATTCAAGCCCCTGAAAGACCCTGCGTCGGAAAGAAAAACTGTAAAACGTGCACGGTGTAGGTTTTGTTCATCGAAAAATGACAACAAAACAAACATGCTAAGTGGAAAGTGTAGTGAACACATTTATAAAGTACATGTTACTTATTTGGGTCCAGGTTGTTCTTTCTGAGGAGTAATATCTGTGAAATTTGTATTCAGTAATTATTGTAATATTATATTTAATATTTTTTTCAATAGTTATATATAATATAAAGTAATTTATGGTTCAGAACGGTTCAAGTTATTTGTAATAAGTAACAATAATAAAAAGTATAATATTTTGTCTTATTTATGATTTATTATTCATTGTGTCTGATTATACTGAATTATAATACTTCGGGTCATATTGATCCGAACGGTTCATTCTTGTAGTAAATTCAAACAGAACAGCAGGGTTAAAGAATAAAACAAGGCAAGAAACGCATATGAAATTTTATAAGACAATGGTTGCACATACTGTTCTATATGAATTTGAAGTATGGACTTACAAGAAAAATTATATTAATAGAATACAGTCAGCAGAAATGAAATTTCTCGGAAGAGTAAAAGGATGTACAAGATTGGATTGATACAGAAATAATTATATAAGGGATAAAATAAAACTGCTCCCTATTATAGATAAAATTAAAGAATACAGAATTCACTGATCAAACCATCTACAAAGAATGAACAATGAACGACTACCGAAATGGGTATTCCATTATAAGTCATAAGGAAGACGAGATATTCATTTCGACCAAGAATAAGGTGTAAAGTTGAGGATGAACAGAAGACTCTCCTATTCTATGAAAACAAGAAGAAAAAGAATATTTTCCAAGGGTGTGATATGAAGGTTTTCAAGAAATAAATTACACTTTACATGGAACATTCTTTGAAAGGTTTGATTTTCTCAAAAGCGTTAAGCTCTTCATTTTGGATAACTTTTGTATAACTAAACCGTAGGGATAGACAAAACTTACTGTACCAAAAATGTAGATCTCATTAAAAAAAAAGCGCGTATTACGTCACATGCTTTCTTTTTGTTCATTTATTTTGCAGTGTTAACCATTTTTGAAATATTCCGTGTTATTGCTTTCGTTTTAAGCTACGCAACGTTTCTCAAATGGAAAGATACATTTATTTTCCTCCCTATTTTTTTATTCATTGCAGGTAAAGAGAACCGAATTTCAATGTTTCACTTAGCGACCGACTTTTAAAAGATCTCTCTATTGCTTTGGCCTAATGTATTACCTTATTTCCCACCTACTTACAAAGAAACAAATAATAATGCCAATTCTGGTAATATTTATCTTGATTAGCATGAAAGAGATAAAAAATCTGATAGCGTTATACTCACATGACTTTCTCTAGCTACTCTACAAACAAACTTCTTACAAAAGATAATTCTTCTTTCAACACCATGCTTATCGAGATAAACATTAGCAGAATGTTATTACTTATAAGTAGAATGGAACTAAGGGAATGCACTAAGCTAAAGTGATAGTATTTTTTTTTTAAAAACCAATCGTTATGCGATTGTAATTGCAAGTCACTTCTTTGCTTGGCCAGGAGTAGAACAAAAGAAAAACGGACACTTCCCTCTGAGAAAAGTATAAGTACTTCACAATTAAAGCTAATAATAAGGAATACCTCGAAAACAGTAAGCTCCACAAAAAAAAAATAAATATATATATACATACATATATGACATAACTTGTTTATTTTAAAAATATCCAAATTTTTTGTAATGTAAGCTCTTGTCTAACTCTTACGGTTTACTAGTTATTCTAAATTAAGCAAAATTCATCCAGAATAAACAGGTTTCTAGAAGCTATTCCCAGAAAATTCAAGATATACATGTTATTTGTGATAGAAATGGCTTTAATATGCGAAATTTTAATCAAAATCGTTAGAGTCATTTTTAAGAAAAACAACATTTTCGAAAAATTTTTCATGTAAAGAGTAGATACGGGTGAGGAGACTTTCTTTAAAATCTTCGTGTCGCATACTTGGAATATACTAAACTTAAATATCAAGTTTGGTATTTAACCGTTTACTCGTTTTTGAACTAAGCTGTCCACAGACACACACACGGACCTGTTTCTGAAAAAGCTTTTTCTGGATTTAGGGGGACCCAAAACATGTATTTCCGGAGAAATCTCGACATTCAATTTTTGGGTTGAATACAATTCTTCATGTACATTGTACATACGGGGCTACAGAAAGTAAAAATCTGATGTGTTCATTCACCTTACTTTCTCTACATCTGTACAATAAATTATTGTTAAACAGCTTATGCTTCTATTAACTTCATCATAATCGAGAAAAAAAAATAGGCTTATTACTTGCTTCCTTGCAAGTAGGAGCGAAATAAGGGAGTAATATGGTTAAAGTGATAGTTAAAAGCTGGTAGCTACGTGACTGAAGTTCCTTTGTATGTACAGGAGTTGACAAACTCCTGTATGAGAAAAGTATAAGTTTTTCAAATCTGAAACCAAAAACAAGTAGTAACTCTAAAACGATCAAAACCACGAAAAAAAAATTATATCATAAATTGGGTGTATTTACGTGTTCTAAATTTTTTGTGTGGTAAGTTTTTATCCATTTCTTACGGTTTAGCAGTTACACAACATTCCGTAAAATTCATCCATAATAAAACAGTCTTCAGAGATTATTCCCAGAAAATTCAAGATATACATTTTATTTGGCATGTAAATATCTTATATATAAGAGATTTTAATCAAAATTGTTAAAGCCATTTTTGAGAAAATCAAAATTTTAAAAAACAATTCCATGAAAAGGGTAGTTGGTGGTGGGGAGATTTTCTTGAAAATCTTCGTGTCACATCCTTGGAAGATACCAAACTATGATAACAATTTTGGTAATCAACGGTCTTTTCGTTTTTGAGCTATGATGTCCAAAGACACACACAGACACACACGCACACACACGCACACGTAAGGACTTTTTTGTAAAAATGATCTTTTGGATTCAGGGGGACCCAAAACATGTATTTTCGGTGAAATCTCGGTATCGAATTTTTGGGTGGAGTACAATACTTCCTCTATACAAAATGCACACAGTACGTGTAGAGAAAGTAAATATAGACCTGTTGTAAGGAAAATTGTTTGCGGAACAGCTGGAAAAAGCCATGTGACCGGAACACATCAACATTTTTACTTTCTCTATACGCACTATGTACACAGTGTACAGAGAAAGTATTGCACTCCACCAAAAATTCGATACCGAGATTTCACCGGAAATATGTTTTTTAGGATCCCCAATATAAAAAAAAAACATCCGTGTGTGTGTGTGTGTGTGTGTGTGTGTGTGTGTCCGTGTGTCCGTGTGTCTGTGAACACGATAACTCAAAAACGAAACGTCAATTAAAATACCAAACTTGGTATTTAAGTTTAGTATCTTCCAGGGATGCGACACGAAGATTTTGAGAAAAATCCCCCCACCCCAACTACCCTTTACATGGAACTTTTTTCGAAAATTTTGATGTTCTCAAAAATGGCGCTAACGATTTTGATTAGTATTTCGGATATTAAACATATTTACCTGACAAATGAAATGTATATCTTGAATTTTCTGGGAATAGCCTTTGAAGAGTAGTTTATTCTGGATGCATTTTACTAAATTTTGAATAACTGCTAAATCGTAAGAGATGGACAAAAACTTACTCCACAAAAAATGTAGAGCATATTAAAACACACAATTTGTGTTATATACATTTTTTCGTGGAGTTCGTCGTTTTTGTGACATTCTTTATTTTTAGTTTCTGCTATGAAAAACGTATACTTTTCTCATACTGGAACCTGTCAACTCTTATCCCTATAAACAAAGGAACTTCATTGACATAGCAACCAGCTTTTGACTGTCACTTTAACCCACGGTTGTCCCTTATTTCGCTTCTACTTACAAGGATGCGAGTAATAAGACTATTTCTGCTATTTTTTTCTGATTAGCATAAAGTAAATAGAAGCATAAGCTTTTTAAGAATTATTTGTTGCAGGGATATGGAGAAAGTCATGCGAATGGTAACCATCAGATTTTTTAGGTAGATTTATTTGAATACATTTGTGTAAAAACTGTGTAATTACAGTAACTTAGAAGTGCATGAAACATGTGCATATTTATTCTGCAAGTATACCAACATAAATGTTTGTTTCGGCTTGAAACAGCTGTATAACGCTACACCTAGAGTAATTAATTTGACGTAATTTCAGCTAGATAATACGCTTGGTTTATGTTGCGGTGAGATTGCCTTACGTCATTTAAAGGCACTTTAATGGCTTTTACTTGTTATAGCACTCGCTTTCATAAACAATGACCATAACGATACATTGTATTCAAATAAAAATCCTTTTACACGCTATGTATGTATACATTTAAAAGGTCATTTTAGACTTTAGATCTACCGACAGGGAAAATTTACTTCTGCAGGCTGAGTCACGTATTTTGGATTTGCCTGGATCTCTCTCAAATAGACCGCTTATATTCCTTTAGCTTATGATACAAAATCTGACGTGTTCCATTCACATGGCTTTTTCTACATCTCTGTAACAAATTATTGTTATAAAGCTTAATGTTCTATTTACTTAATGCTAATCGAAAAAATCTTATGTGTATCATTCACATGACTTTCTCTATATCCCTGCAACAAATTATTCTTAAAAAGCTTATACTTCTATTTACTTTATGCTAATCAGAAGAAATGAGTAGAAATAGTCTTATTACTTGCTTCCTTGTAAGTAGAAGCGAAATAAGGGACTACCATAGGTTAAAATTATAGTCAAAAGCTGGTTGCTATGTCAATGAAGTTCCTTTGTTTATATGGATAGTAGTTGACAAGTTCCTGTATGAGAAAAGTATAAGTTTTTCATAGCAGAAACCAAAAATAAGGAATGTCCCAAAAACGACGAATTCACGAAAAAAGTTTATATAACATAAATTGTGTGTTTTAACATGCTCTACATTTTTGTGTAGTAAGTTTTTGCCCATCTCTTACGGTTTAGCAGTTATTCAAAATTCAGTAAAATTCATCCAGAATAAACTACTCTTCAGAGGCTATTCCCAGAAAATTCAAGATATATATTTTATTTGTCAGGTAAATATGTTTAATATATGAAATTTTAATCAAAATCGTGAGAGCTATTTTTGAGAAAATCAAAATTTTCGAAAAAAGGTCCATGTAAAGGGTAGTTTGAAGTGGGGGATTTTTTCTCAAAATATTTGTGTCGCATCTCTGGAACATACTAAACTTAAATACCAAGTTTGATATTATACCGACTTTTCGTTTTTCAGGTATCATGTTCACAGACACACGGACACACGGACATACGGACACACACACACACACACACCACACACACGGACACATACACACACGGACCTTTTTGTGAAAATGTTTTTTTTTTTATATTGGGGACCCTAAAACATATATTTCCGGTGAAATCTCGGTATCGAATTTTTGGGTGGAGTGCAATACCTTCTCTATACACTATGTACATGGTGCGTATAGGGAAAGTAAAACAGAGCAGAAATAGCCTTATTATTTGCTTACTTGTAAGTAGAAGCGAAATAAGGGAGTACCATAGGTTAAAGTGATAGTCAAAAGCTGGTTGCTATGTGATTGTATTTCCTTTATTTGTATGGATAGGGGTTGACAAAGCCCTGTGTGAGAATAGCATAACGATCAACTCTATGAAAAAAATGCATGCAACATAAATTGTGTGTTTTAAGGTGCTCTACATTTTTTGTGTGGCAAGCCTTTTTCCATCTCTTACGGTTTAGCAGTTATACAAAATTCCGTTAAATTCGTCCAGAATAGTCTTCAGAGGCTATTCACAGAAAATCTAAGGCATACATTTTATTTGTCAGGTAAATATCTATAATATATGATATTTTAATCAAAATGGTTAGAGCCAAATTTGAGAAAATAAAAACTTTCGAAAAAAGTTCCATATAAGGGGTAGTTTGAGGTGGGGGGATTTTTCTCAAAATCTTCGTGTCGCATCCCAGGAAGATACTAAACTTAAATACCAAGTTTGGTATTTTGCCGACTTTTCGTTTTTGAGTTATCGTGTTCACAGGCACACACACCCACAGACCTTTTTTGAAAATGATTTTTTTGGATACACGGGACCCTAAAACACATATTTCCGGTGAAACCACGTTATCGAATTTTTGGGTGGAGTGCAATACCTTCTCTATACACTATGTACATAGTACGTGTAGAGAAAGTGTGCCAGTATGCCCGTAATGATTTCCATATGTAGGATACATAGAAGACCAGCTGTTATAATAAGTTTAAAGAGAAACCAAAGTAAAAAATCTGATGTGTACCATTTACATGACTTTCTCCATATCCCTGCAACAAATAATTGTTAAAAAGCTTATACTTCTATTTACTTTATGCTAATCAGACAAAAATAGCAGAAATAGTCTAATTACTCGCTTCCTTGTAAGTAGAAGCGAAATAAGGGACAACCGTAAGTTAAAGTGATAGTCAAAAGTTGGTTGCTACGTCAATGAAGTTCCCTGGACTATATGGATAGGAGTTGACAAGTTCCTGTATGAGAAAAGTATACGTTTTTCATAGCAGAAACTAAAAATAAGGAATGTGACAAAAGCGACGAACTCCACGAAAAAATGTATATAACATAAATTGTGTGTTTTAATGTGCTCTACATTTTTTGTGCAGTAAATGTTTGTCCATCTCTTACGGTTTAGCAGTTATTCGAAATTTAGTAAACTTCATCCAGAATAAACTACTCTTCAGAGGCTATTCCCAGAAAATTCAAGATATACACTTTATTTTTCAGGTAAATATGTTTAGTATACGAAATTTTAATCAAAATCGTTAGAGCCATTTTTGAGAAAATCAAAATTTTCGAAAAAATTTCCATGTAAAGGGTAGTTGGGGTTGGGGGGATTTTTCTCAAAATCTTCGTGTCGCATCCCTGGAAGATACTAAACTTAAATACCAAGTTTGGTATTTTACCGACTTTTCGTTTTTGAGTTATCGTGTTCACAGTCCCACGGACACACACACACACACACACACACACGGACCTTTTTGTGAAAATGCTTTTTTTGGATATTGGGGACCCTAAAACATATATTTCCGGTGAAATCTCGGTATCGAATTTTTGGTGGAGTGCAATGCTTTCTCTATACACTATGTACATAGTGCGTATGGAGAAAGTAAAAATCTGATGTGTACCGTTCACATGACTTTCTCTACATCGCTTTAACAAATTATTGTTAAAAGGCATATTCTTCTATCTACTTTATATTAGTCAAGATAAACATTAGAATTGTCTTAATTACTTGCTTCCTTGTAGGTTGAAGGAACTAAGGGAATACATTGGAATAAAGGGACTATTTAAAGTTTTAAAGACTGGTGATCATGTGGATGAAATTCGTTTCCATGCAGGGCCAGAAGTTTAGAATTTACCGTGTGAGAAAAATTTAAGTATTTTAAATCTGAAACAAATAATAAGGATTATCTCAGAAATGATCATTTGAAAACGTATAATGACAAAATTGTGTGTTTTAACGTGATCCACATTTTTTTGCCTATTAAGTTTTGTCTATCTCTTACGGTTTACCATTTACGCAAAATTCACTCAGGATAAAGAAGCTTTTAGAGGCTATTCCCAGAAAATTCAAGATATAGATTTTCTTTGGCATATAAATATGTTTACTATGCGTTATTTTATACAAAATTGATAGAGCCAGTTGTGAGAAAATAAAAATTTTCGAAATGTTTTCCTTGAAAAGGGTAGTTTAGGGAGAGGGATTTTCTCAAAATCTTTCTGTTGCATGCCTAGAAAATACTAAACTTAAATGTCAAGTTTGATATTTTACGGAATTGTAATTTTTGAGTTATCTTGTTCACACACACACGTTCCTCTTATTAAATAGCTGAGGTGTTTCACTCATATGACTTTCTCTAGCTGTTCTGAAAACATCTTAAAAATATTCTTCTTTCTACACAATGCTAATCAAGATAAACATTAGCAGAATGTTCTTATTACTTAGATCCCAATAAGTAGAAGGGAACTAAGGGAATGCACTAGGCTAGAGTGATAGTCAAGTGTTTTAAAAGCTATCGTTATGCGATTGTCAATGCAAATCACTTCTTTGCTTGGCCAGGAGTAGAACAAGAGAAAAACGCACACTTCCTGTTTGAGAAGAGTATAACTAATTTACAATTAAAACCTATAACAAGGAATATCTCGGAATCGGTTAGCTCCATAACAAAAACGTAAAGGACAGAAATTTAGTGTTTTGACGAGATCTACATTTATTGTGTTTACGTTTTTGTCTTACGGTTTAGAAGTTAAGAAAAATTTGGAAAAATCATCTAGAATAAGGAAGTCTATAGAGGTTA
This sequence comes from Hymenopus coronatus, assembly GCA_030762935.1. Classification (NCBI taxonomy): domain Eukaryota; kingdom Metazoa; phylum Arthropoda; class Insecta; order Mantodea; family Hymenopodidae; genus Hymenopus; species Hymenopus coronatus. The sequence continues at coordinate 60,252,555 of CM060887.1, read as the reverse complement.
TGGTCAGTTCGACCTTTAAAATCTTACATGATCTGAGTTTAAATCAGCGTGAGCCAGACCATAATATTATATCTTTTACCTCTTCTCATTATTACACAAATTCTAAAGGTGCTTCAATATATTCAAAAAGTTGTAGAGCAGTAAAATAAATACCTAATAGAACAGTAAATATTAACCTTTGGATGGCTTGATTATTATTATTATTTTCTCTATTCACAGAAAATTTAAGTTATACATTTTATTTGGGATGTAAATATCTTTAATATATGGCATTTTAATCAAAATCGTTAGAGCCATTTTTGAGAAAATCAAAATTTGAGTTTTTTCCATGTAAAGGGTAATTTGGGGTGGAGAGATTTTTCTCAAAATCTTCGTGTCGCGTCCCTGGAAGATACTAAACTTAAGCATCCAGTTTGGTATTTTACCAACTTTTCGTTTTTGAGCTATCGTGTTCACAGGCACACGGACACATGAACCCATACACACACGGACCTTTTTCTGAAAATACTTTATTTGGATCCAGGGAACCCTAAAACGTGTATTTCCGGTGAAATCTCGCCATCAAATTTTGGGTGGAATGCAATACCTTCTCTATATACAATGTACAATGTACATGTATAGAGAAAGTAAATATATATACATATATTTATGATTGTTTTTTTGGATACAGGGGACCCTAAAACGTCATTTCTGGTAAAATCTCAGTATCGAATTTTTGGATGGAAAGCAATATCTTCTGTATACACTATGTGCATAGTACGTGTAGAGAATATAAACATGTGTCAAATGATGGCCTATTAATTTTATCAATTGGAATTTGCTAATTAATTTCATATATACTAGGGTTGGCTGATAAGTACCGGTCCTCTCAATGAAAGTAGGACTTATTTATTTATTTATTTTTCAACACAGTGTCCAGAAAAGCTAATACATTTGTCATATTGGTGTCCTCAATTTAATGAAACCATCTTTATCAAGGTCTTCAAAATAGATGTTTACCGCATCAATGACCTCATTACTGTGAAATCTTCGTCCTCCAAGATATTTTTTGATCAGGTGGTAGTTACTGGGTGCTAGATCTGGCGAATAGGGAGGATGTTTGAGCAATTCCAACTTTAATTCACACATTTTTCCCATTGCAATGACTGAACGAATGGCCGGAGCCTTGTCGTAATGAAACAATATATATTGTTGCCAAATGAGGTATTTTTCTTTTCACATCACTCAAACATTGGAGTAAGCTTGCGTAGTAGTCACCAGTGATACTTTTACCCTTCTCCAAGTAATCAATAACAATATTTTCCTGTGTACCCCAGAAAACACTCGCATTGCCTAGTTAGTTGACAAAATTGGCTTTGCCTTTTTTGGAGTTTGTTCACCTGGCGCAATCTTTATTTCAAATGAGCATTGACGTTGTTTTGAAGATCTTCGTACTTTACGACGTTTGCTGTGAGCAATTCAAAACACACGAAGAGGAATGCCGACGTCAGGAATCGTGTTGATGCATTACAACGTTCGTCCACACACTGCTGCCACAACCCATCGGCTCCATGAACAATTTCAATGGGACATTTTCGATCATCACAGTCCTAACATGGCACCCAGTGACTTTCACCTTTTCCCTAAACTGAAGACGTGGCTAGGAGGGCAGCACTTTCAAATCAACGAAGATCTTCAAAGCAACGTCAATGCCCATTTAAAATCATTGGCGGCAACATTTTTTTGAAGCGGGTATTGCAAAGCTTGTGGACAGGTACGATAAATATCTCAATATTTTTGGTGATTATGTTGAAAAGTAAGTGTACAAACTTTCAGAAATAAAATAATTCTTTTCTATGAACTTGTCTTTTATTTATAGCCTCATATGTATAGAAATGATGTTAAATTTAGCACTAAAAGTCGATCTCATTAATGATACAAGAATGTTGGTTTAAAAGCTGTTGAACATTATCTTCATACAAATGTAAGTCTAACATAAAAAATACAGTCAATTTTGAGAAAATAAAAACAAATGAATGCTTTCTATGTAAATGTTTGTAAGGCATGGAGAGACACTCTTATACAGCTTCGCTTCTCATCCTCAGAGGACTGAGGTACGGAATGTTATAATTCTAACTTATGCTGTCAATTATGCTGTTTATACGTATGCGCGCGCGCACACCACACACACACACACACACACATACAGGAATGGGTGGCTCAGTTGTTTATACTCTGGCCGACTGATTCTAAGGTCGAACCGGCCCAGATCGATATGGTTTTAAGTATTCTTAAAAGCGACAGCACAATTTCAATAGATTTGCTGGTATCTTAAAATGTTCCTGTGGAACAAATTCCGACACACCAGTGGCGCTGATATGATCCTGACAATTCACAGCATCGTTAATTTCTTTTTAACACAAGAATCTTGTTTTCAAAATGTATTTTAACATTCAAGGGAATTCAAAACGTGCATTTGCGATAAACTATGATGTTTTAGATGCAATAAAATACTAAGTCCATCTTCTAGACTAAGGAGCGGTAGAGAAAATGCAGATAAGATTTTTACTGCTACTCTGCTGAGAAATTACATGAACATCCTCTTCGGTTTCCTTAAAATTGTATAACTATGGTAATATCGTCCTATCGTTAAATAACTTTATGCCAAATATTTGTGTTATTTATTAAATACAAACTTCATTTTTATAATGAAAACAAATTATAATGGTGATTACTTTTAAGTACTGAACAATTTATTAGTAATTTATTTTCTGGATGTAAACAATTTGTAGGTAGACCTAGAACAACAATTACTTCTTCTACTACTACCACCACCATCACCGCATTTTAATTAGAGGGTTAAAAACATCATACAGTCTTAACTACATATGGAATAAAGTTGCGTGAAACTCATGAATCGATAAAGCATAACATCTCGAATGACATGTACATCGTTTGCTCGTTAAGTGTTCATGCACTTCCAGATTATTCTTTCTTATCAATGTTTTAACACCGTTATTACACATTAAGGTATGACTAACCAGGGAAAATCCGAAGTAAATAAATATCAAGACTCATTATGCCCGAGCGCTGCGACGTTATCCCCTGCTCTCCATTATATCTGATAATTTTATTTTGTAAGTTTATATTGTAATAATATTTTTCATGAATTATCCATATCTGCTCCGGATAGTTGGGTCCTCGGTTGAGCAAGTGTCTCTTAATGGCAATTATTTCAAAGATAAAATATTTGAAACTTTTAGTTTCAGCAATTTAAACTGTTACCAAGAGACTTCATAACTGTATAACGCGTTAGCTTACACGTTTCTTACGTAAGTAGCATGTAATACCGAAATGTTGGAGAAGAACAACTAAATGCACTGTGCATACAGTAAATATGTGTTGAGTACTGCATCTTCATAAATATATGTTTTGCCTAAGTATTAAAATTGTGCTCTAATTGGCTTTCTTTCCCGCTCACAGGAGCGTCTCTTTTCATGAGCCAATAGTAACTAACCCACTATTGAACTCAGGCTGCTATCTCTCAATAACTTTCACAATCTCACTCCTCAGGGCTTGTGTTCCCTTTTCTTTTTAGACTCAAGGACGTTCTGTTATACATCTTACTCCAACCCCTTGGCTATTGCCCCTAAAAACCTTGTTAACATTTTATCTTTTATGACATTAATTCAGTTTCAGCTGCTGCGACTCTGTTATAACTAAACTTATATATTGAATAATATATTACTTCTATATTAAATTTATTTACATCGTTTTGTTCATTAATTATTTACATCTTCTCGTATTCATTAGTATTGCGTCGTAGCTAAACTCTGTTCCTTATTGCCCGTTTCTTTGACTGTCACAAGAACATCACTTCTAATGGCTGCTATCGTGGAATATGATGTTGTGCATTGCAAATTTGCTTCTAATTTAACACGAAAATATGTACTAATATTTACCTATGAACAGAAATATCAGCTTTATAGCATTAAGAATCGTGTAATACATAATTTTGCTTATGTGTTATATTTTAAATTTCGCATGAATTTATATTATAAATCGCTACCAGAAGCAAGCAGGACAATATAGATAGAGACCGGCTGACACATGTTTGCCTACTCATTAAGCAATGGCACATGTTTGCATTTCGAATAAGCTTCTAAGAACTGCATACGTAACTAAAAACAGAGTAATTTCCAAGACTCACCTACGTGACTGAGAGCTGGGTTTTTCTAGAACTTTAGGACCACTAACCTCTCTCGGCATCACACGTTTTAGCAACGTGTTAAGTTACTATTTGAACCCCAGCTGGAGAAGATTGTGAGGGTGGTTATTTTCTCTTCTTGCTTTCCATGAGCTGGGACACGTCAGCTTGCTCCGGGGAACCTTGGCAGCATCTGTTGCGTCTGCCAACGTTCAAAGTAATTTCCTTGACTTTTAATTTCTACTACCATTTTCTAAGGCATTAAATCGAAGTGTATAGAATAGTCTAGCTACATGGATAAGCGCGTCTGGGATATAACAATCGAATATATTCGTAATAGAATGCATGTATGTGGAATACGTATATATTCTTATCGGCAAGTATGTAAGAAGATCTTATGATATAGCTTGTCACAGAAAGTAAAAACATTACCTAATTTCGGTCCGCACAGCTCACGCCTTTAACTGCTTCCCCTCTTCCTGCCACGTTTGGCGATTTTAGGAAAGGTAGTAATGGAGGGAGAGTTTGCCATCACCGCTTTATCACTGTAATTACGCGCGTGCATGGCTGAATGTAAGACGAGAAAAAGTTCTTGTTTTCACAAGTGGCAGCATTGTAAACAATCGCCTTAATTTGTACTCTAAGGGATTTGCAGGAGAAAGGAGATTGGCGTAATCGGCAATAGTTGCGCCCACAACGTTCTGCGCAGCTTTTTCATTACTGTGACATGGTATTGAATGTCTCATCATGACCTAGAATATTTATTGTTTTTATCGCCTGACCTAGTATTGCGCAAGACTGCGTGTCATACATTATCATTCAATGGTGTACATCCACAAAATGTGGCCCATTTCTTTTACATTTCAATACTGTGTTTTTCTCCATAAAGTTTCCATCTTCAGGTACCCAAAATGTGACTCCTCTCAGCCTTGACTTGGAAAACAAAGAGAGACATGAGAACTAACAAATAACTATGTTAGTATCTTTGTGAAATATAAGAATGGGCCTAGAATATCCCCATGAGAGTTTCCCTGCGGTTGGCATCCAAAAAGGCTGTACCAATTACAGCAATATTCGACATTCTAGAGGAAGGGATGCCCAAATATTTGCATGTCTTGTAAAACTGAAAAGCACCTACGTTAATTACTTATATGAAAGCTTTCTTTAGCAATATGGACAGGAAGATAAAAGCTATTGCCGTTATAGAACGCAATACCCAAACAGGTATTAAGAAAACGACACTAGAAGAATAAAAATTCAAAATTTGAGTTTTATTGTTAACCTTAATCAGTTCGGTTATATTATAGGGCAGGTAAAGCACCTTCAAATCCAGTGACTAGGGTAGTGCTCTGAAAAAAGAGGTAGTCCTGGTAGTCAGGAGCGAACTTTTTTCACATAAAGAAGTGCGTTATATTCTGGGCAACAGTTTGTGTCGGGAATTTCGTAAGAAGGAACAAGGGGAAGTAAAGGGAAAGAAACCAGAGAGCAAAGAAGTATACAGGATGTTTCAAAACAACACCAAACGAAGATGTGGACCTTGTTGGCCATACTGTATGTGATACGTGAATATACTTTTCAGCTCTAAATTCGGCACATACAAAAAATACCATAAAATCGCCATTGATTAGGCACTCGTACCTAACCAAATGGCACGTGCCTGGCCCACTCCAAGAAAGATGCCGGTTGGTAGCAAAGGTCCCACTCGCGTGGTGTAGGCGTGGTTCGATAAACACGCCGGCGCGGGACAGGTCACCTTAATAATGGAAAACGTATCATGTGGCGTATGACAACCGTTGTTCCTTCGCTGCCTAATCCCAAATGTGTGCGATTTTTAAACACACACAAAACTTTAAATAGAAGGGTTTGAACGTTGCGGCATCAAATTTCGGACAAGTCAAAGTGTAAGCTAATCGACTGCTATCTTCGTTTGGAGTCGTCTTGAAACGGGCTGTATATCAATCGGACAGTATAAGAAACAGCGTTCATCATGCTTCCTAATATGTTAATATATGCATACAATATGCTATAGTAAATTATAGTAAAACGAGTATTGCAATTCAATTTATAGCTCAAAATTTGATAATGTTTAAGTCCAATCTTCTAATTTATTTGTTTGAGGAAGACTGTTGAATCAGTTTGGTGGATTCAAAAACTGAAAATAATTAGGTTATCATTTTCAAGTTATGTATTAGTTAATGTTTAGTTGGAAGAAAAGTAGTTTTATTAAAATGAACATAGGAGATAGGAAGTATATGGGAGATGCTTTACTGGACATTTTTATCTGGCTTCTGATTAGGAAGAGTTTCAAACATATGATGAGATCCGGAAGGCCATAATCCATTAAGCACACCTATCGTCCACTAATTTTCACGGGTGTATTTGTTATATTTTAATTTACCCCTCAGCATACGACTCTGTGTTAGACGTTGCATATCATCTTCTGTTCTAACAGTACCATTCCATTGTATTTCCCATCAACTATGCAGAAAGTTACTATAACCTCTTTATGTTGTTCTATCCATAGAAAAACTGAACAACAAAGCGCTAGGAGTCCTATTACAACAGTTAACTTATTTTAGTTTCTTATCTAAATGCATTTTTATTTAGTATTCATATCATGGAGTACATGATATAGCAGGATGTTCTGACAGGAGATGTTGTTTGATCAATACGTACTTCTGCTTCTCGCCCGTTGAATCCAACAATTCAGTCCTGAGTGAAGCTTGCTTTCAGTGCTGAGATGTCTTGCATACTGCAGATATAACCCTGTATGTCGTGATTAACCGTGACTCTGGAGCGGACCAAAGCTTAAACACTCTTGGGTATAGGGTGTGCAACGAGGGAATATATTTCATGCTCTGTGGATTGAGGGAGATGTATTTAATTGCGATTATCATCCCTAGGGTGAAATGAGTAGTAGCACGAGGCTACAGGTTGTAGGTGAAGAGCCCAAGAGTCACGCAGAAGTCCCTAATAATTCCAGGTTCAAAGGCCTGTCCCATTACTGGATCTGCCTAGAGAGGGTGATGCATGACCTGTCAACCAAACAATCTTATGGTGTGCATAGTAAATACACTTTCCTTTGCGGAAACATCTGTGGCATCTGTCTACTTTCGTCCTACGCAAGAAACATACCAGAAGAAAAAGAAATGAAATCAAAATGTTGGCAAGCGAATCGAGGTAGCCGAGAAATCAATCACCTACCGTTCAGGGTAAACCACGAAATAGCAAAATCTACAGTGGACGGTCACGAGAATCGAACCCGTGACCTCTCTAATGCAAGTAGCACAGGTTATCATTGAACCATATCGCGCGGTCATCATAAACCTAATGTTTGTAGTATATTTTCTTATTCTCCTAATGCATGCTGCGTTTGCTAGATGAATGTGCCCTGTTAAGATGTGAGCATTTTTTACTAGTGTACCTCCAATTCATGCTAAAAGTAAAAATTTTTTTGTTTTTGTTTTTTACAAAATGCTAAAACAACACTTATTAATAGAGCTCAGCGTGGGATCACGAAATTGTCGGATTGAGATTCGGTGCACACATAATATAACTGTGACGATGGAGCAGGCGTGGTCTTTACATCCCATTTAGAAACCTGTTGCACTATCTAGCACTACTCACTGCCTGGCCTCGTTCAATTCCTGCTAATATGATGATGGTGTTGATTAGAGTTTAACGGCACTCAACAGCTCGGTTCTTAACGACATTTCCTATTAGTAATGAACCAGTGATCACTGAAAGAGAGCTTAGATTAAAAAATGTGAAATTACGAAAGGGTAGGCGTTCGACACTGAGCAATATTTTCATTTGATGCAGTAGAGATTATCTTGTAATTCACTGCAATGAATTCTGAGTGTGTTTCGTGATTTATATTCATTCTGTTTTCAAATATATGTTCATTATTATCCTGATTATTTTTATCTTTCTTTGTACTTTTATTTGTAAAATTAAACGTTGTTTTATTTATTAATCATATTATGAAATAATTGTTTTATTTTGTTACGTTATGGATTAAAAATGAAATGAAATGGCATTTTATTTAAGGACGCTTTTTAACTGCTGTGGCTCTCAGCGTCCCATTCTCTCCTGGGCGTGAAAGACCTTATAATTTTGCTCAGAGGCCTCTCTATCAGGCCTGATGTTCTTTAAGTGCCGTAAATATACCGTCCTCTGCCGGTGTATGAAGTTAGAATGGTAACCATTACACCACGGAGGGCCACTATGAATTAGAATGATTCATATGATGTCAATATAAGTAATAAGCTATTTTTGGAACATATTATACTTTAACGTCTGCATGTTTACGCTAGAAACCCCTCCCCAATCCTTATACTGCTGACTGCTCTGTGTGTTCATAGCTGTATGTGGGTCGGAATCCGACACCAAGTTCTACTTTTATTACCATTTTGTTTAATATATTTTAAATTGGAACGCACACGAAAGAAATGTAAAGTTCCATTTCAATATGAGTCGTCAATAATGCGGAGATAGAATAGGCCATATGGTCTGAACTGTAAATGTTCATTATACTAAGGTTTCTTCATCCCTTACTTTATATTTTAAAGAACACCTTTGGTATCTTTCTTCTGGCAAGCGTATACGTGTTCCAGCAATTTATTTCTAGAACTGCTAGTTCTTTCATCATTAACTTCTTCTTCCACTACATGCATTGGACTTGTTAGCCTGTTGCGTCCCCGAATTTCTCCACCCATCTCTTGTTAGGTCATTCTATGTTTCCTCTTGGTTACACCTTAATAGCTCTTTCTGGTTATCTTCCTCTTGGCATGCGTTGTACGTGTCCCAGTTTATTTCTCAAATAGACATTCTTTCATTTAAATTTAAATTGTATATGTGTAATGTGTTACTATTTAATTTTTACTTTTTCTATCTGTACGTATTATGCAGAGTAATTATTGCATTCCACTCAAAAATTCCACATTAAGATTTCACTCCAAAAATGTTTAAAGTACTCCTGATTTAAAAGAAGCCAATTCTTTAGATAAAGGTCCGCGAGTTTTTATGTGTGTGTGCTTCTGTGTGCGCGTTTGGTGTGACTGTCTATGAACAGCATAAATCAAAATGAAAAGTCGGATAAATTTTGATATTTAAGTGCAGTATCTCAAAATATACAACAAGAATATTTACATGGAATATTTGTGTCAAATTTTTATTTTCTAAAGCATAACTATAAGATTTTTTCATCAAAATACTGTATAGTGCAGATATTTGTATGAAGAATAAATGCATATTTAAGCTTTAATGGGAGAGACGAGCGGTCTGATCACACAATATTGTTGTTCCTACTCTATTTAGTAGGTACATAGTATTTTATAATGTGTCTTCGCAATACGTAAGTAGTGAATTTGGTGTGACTAAATGCTGAAGTTCACTTTACATTTATCTGTAGATGCAAGCAGCACGTGCTCTATGAAACGGTTTTGTAACACAGGACAGAAAAACAGGAGACTGAAGCGGTAGCTTCAACCAGAAATGGGCGGAAATGGATATACCATTCCCACATCATCAATCCCTGAAACGTTGTTAACTTGTAGTGCCACAACGTTACCACGTCTGCGCTCTGTAGTTATCAGAAATAAACACTTTCTGGTCTGCGCATAAGAATTATGAAAATTATGTTTTTACCAAGTGCTATTAAAGATTTTAATTGTACAGTTTTCACAGTCGGATGCCATTTCCAATATACAAACGAAACAGTTGTGAAGATATTCCACTACTTTTTAGTGCCCATGTCAATATTTTATTCTGATAAAATACTGAAAATTTATCTTATACGAGGATCACTTCAAAAATAACACACGTCATTTTTACGTTCTCTATACGTACTATGTCCATAGTGTAAAGAGAAGGTTTGTATTCCATCCAAAAGTTCCATGTCGAGATTTTGACGGAAATATATGTTTTGAGATGCCCTGAATAAAACTTCTAATATGTTCCATTCACATGACGTTATCTAGAGGTTACACAAGCAACTTTGCTTACAAAAGAATATTATTTTATCTTCATGCTAATGAAGGTAAACATTAGCAGAAATGGTCTTATTACTTGCTTCTTTTTAAGTAGCAGGTGCATAAGGGAATCTTTTAAAAGGTGGTGCTATGTGAAACAATTGAAGTTCAGTTCGCTGTCTCTTTAGCGTGAAACAATTGAAGTTCAGTTCGCTGTCTCTTTAGCCTAGTTTATTTCTTTATTTCCCTTCTAGTTACAAGGAAGCAAATAATAATGTTTATCTCGATTGTCATGAGATAGACAGAAGAAACATCCTTTTAACAGCAATTTACAACAGAGAGGTTGTTGAATAAGACATGTGTATGGAACACATGAAAGTTTTTAAGCTATATATTTCATTTTATATCTTTGCAATTTACGGAGTTCATAGATATATTCTTGCAGCTTGTGTTCAAATTTAGTGGAATTGTTCCCATCAATGGCGCTGATGGGAATGGTTTCAAAATGGCTGCTACACTTGACATTTGTCAAAAGCAACGTGCTGTTATAGAATTGCTGTGCTGTGAGAATAAGACAGTGGGGAATATCTACAAAACGTTGTAGAAGGTATGCGAAACACTGTTGTTTATCTCAGTATAGATAGACGGTGGGTACATAGGCTACTGGAGAAAGTGGACACACTAATATTCAGAATACTCCTTGCTGTACGAACCTCTGGCAGCGTCCAGAGACTTAACAACGTTGGTTTCGGCTAACAAATGCGTCGAAGTGAAAGAATTGTCACACCAGTTGGAATGGGGTAGGCAATTGGTTGCAGAATACTGTAAAAATTGGGGTTCAAAGCCTTGTGATCGGTGCCAAACATTGCCTCAAACGTTCTGGTCTAGACTTTTATCAGGACCTAGTTTGAAGGTGGCGTAAATCAGTTGAAAGGGATGGGGATTTTTGGAAAAATAAAATTATGTACATAAAATTATGTACAAATAAATGTTCATTACTTTTGGAGTGACCTAATACGTATTTTGATTTTCTTATGCGCATACAGTAAGTAGAGAAAGGTATTGCATTCCGCCCAAAATTCTATGGTCATATTTCACCGGAAATATATGTTTTGAGGTCCCATGAATTGAAAAAAAATTATAAAACGTTCTGTGTGTGTGTGAACAGATTAGCTGAAAAACAAAAAGACCGTTTAATACCAAATTTGGTATTTAAGCTTAGTATCTTCCAAGGATACGACACAAAGATTTTTTAAGAAAATCTCTCCTTTACATGGACCTTTTTATTTTTTAATTTTTTAAATGGTTTTAACGATTGTTAACAAAATGCCTCAGATATATGAAAATTTACATAATAATTGTAACCTGTATCTTGAATTTACTGTAAATAGCCCTTTAATATCTTTTCACTCTCGATGATTTTTGCATAAGTGGTAAACCGTAATAGTCAAAACTTGCTGCACCAAAATACAGATCTTCTTAAACTACAAAATGTATGTATATGCTTTTTGTAGAGCTAACCGCTCCCGAGAAATTCTTTGTTTTTAGTTTTAATTTTCAGCTATTTATACAAGAGATCATCTTTCGTTTCATGTCTCTCTCTCTCTCTCTCTCTCTTTCTCTCTTGTTATACTAACCGATTTTCAGTTGTTATACATAGCGACAGCTTTTTAAAAGATTTAGCTAATGTTTTAGTCTATCTACCTTCTACTTAGAAGAAAATAATGCAACCATTTATGCTAATATTTATCTGGTTGTCACGATGTAGGTAAAGCAATAATTTTTGTAACATAATTTGTAAATAAAGTCATCTGAATGGGACACATCAGATATATTAATATATTAATGAGTTACCAAGGATTGCCTCTTCTCTGATGTCATGAATAACACTGTAATTTACAATATCGTTACCATAATTTAGAACCTTTCTAGTTATTTAAAATAATGATATGTATACTCACATGTATCACATAGAAGGGATCTTTTATTTCGACTTGCAAAACCAGTCGCATGTGAAAAATGTCTTCTGTGTGGCACAAGTTATACACATAAGCCCTCTGAGTACATGGAGCTATTTTGCGTCGTAGCGGGGACGTAATGGAGGGAATCCTCTTATGTTATTTTTGTACATCTCTTCAGCGACTTTCTTTCGTACTTTTATCCCCAGTCTCAGGCGTAATGTTTGAGGAGCCGCCGCCTCACACAAGAGTAAATTACTGTCATTATATGCTGTTTCCATGCTTCCCGTTTTCTCGAAAGAATAAGGAAACTAGTATTCTAATCTTTTCCGGAGATTGCGTATGAAATAAGTGCAATCCGTCACAAATATGGCTCCATAAGTACCAAGAATTAACGTGATAAATGTAGTTGTGCAAATAGTGTTTATACTTTACTTCAGTGATATATAATACATTCTCTTCACAGTGGCAGAAATAAATATATATTTAATCTTAATGTATGCTCCATCTGAGCTGAGGATCTGCATAAGTTGCACATGGCGGTGTTTCTACGTTCTGCTTGAAAACTAGTGCGCATTCAAAGACTCATCGGACTATAAAACGTTTGGTGCTTTCTTATCTTTTATTTCTATGTTGTAAACTCTCAAATACATTAAAAACGCTGGCGCTGTGATATTGCTAAAAACGTGAACGTTTGACGTGAGCTCGGGTCATACGTCAATTTTCATTGGTGCCTTCTAATACAACATAATTGGATAACCATATCCTCTTTTTTCAACCCCGATGGACGCTCCCTCAGAATAGGTTGACTTGTAAAAGCAGTGTATTAATTTTGCCTCCCACGTGCGCGAATTACCTTTGCATTAAAATTTCAGTTTTTAACAAGAGAAAAGATAAATATAATTTTCTATCACGAGGTGAGAGAGGTCTCTTATTGTCCAACCAAAAAGTTTGGGGATCACAATTCGCAACTCAGAACTTCATTTGTCACAAGTTAGGTTTCATGTGCACCCCTTTGCCCCTTCGGTAACGTGACTTGTCCAATATGGTTTAAGCGCGATATGAAAGACCTCTCCTAAATCAGAGGTGGCACAACTGACAAACGCCCAAACGGGTGGAAGACATGGGCGAAGACAGCGAAAGGACTCCGTCCTACGATAAGTATTTCCAGGCGTATTTTATTGTCTTTTAGTGTACATGTTTACGTCGAAAACGTTCTCTTAATTTTCTTCATGACACTCTTAACATTCAACTCTTAATATTTCAGTTTTGGGAAGATTCAGTTAAATCTGGAGCAGTACATATTTGAACTGTATTTTGGTCAACCCAAATAGGAGAAGAAGAAAATATATTAACTCATCATACCTTACTAATAATGGAAATATCAGCTGCAGCATTCATAAACAAATTAGAAAATACATTAAGGAACAACTACAACTTAAATATTAATAAATCAAAAACAAAAATTATGACTTGCAGGAAGAAAGGGAATAGTAACACAAAAATTAAACTAACTGGACAACTATTAGAAGAAACCGAAATATTTCAATATCTAGGAAGCAAAATAGCAGCTGATGGAAGGAGCAAAACAGAAATAACCAGTAGAATACAACACGCAAAACTTGCTTTTAATAAAAAGTACCAGCTATTTACTGCCAACAATATTAGCCTTGAAACCAGGAAAAATTTATTACAAACATATGTGTGGAGTATTATGTAATATGGATGTGAAACTTGGACAATTTTAAAAGCAGAAAGAAAGAGAATAGAAGCATTTGAAACTTGGTGCTATAGGAAAATGCTAAAAATTAAATGGAGTGACAAAATTAAAAATGAAGAAGTATATAAAAGAGCAGAAGCGGAAAATCGAATTTGGAACCAAATTAAAAGAAGAAGAACAAAATTAATAGGCCATTTATTAAGACATCAGAGCACACTGAATATTATAATAGAAGGTATGATAGAAGGAAGAAGTGGCAAAGGAAGAGCAAGATCAGAATATATAAAACAAATTATGGAAGATATGAAATGCAGTAAATATGAAGAACTCAAACGGAAAGCAGAGAGAAGATCTGAATGGAGAGTCGCTGCAAACCAATCCAAGGATTGAAGACTGCTAACAAACAGCTGCAGGAGATGTATAGAAGTAATAGGGTTAATGGTGGGAACACGTGACCATACTCGGTTTTTTACAGAAATCTGTAAGGTCTACCAACTCCCATTAAGGAAATAGTGTATATTTTAGTAACTAAATTTAGAATATATATGAAAATACTACCCTAAAATACAACAATGCGTATAACATATCAGTGTATCTGATTTTGTCTGCTTAGTAAGATCATTGTCATAAATGCAGCACAATCCAAAGGGTCTATTTTTTTAAAGGTCTTGAGCCATGTCTCTGTTATGTTGACATACATCACTCCACCTATAGTCCGGCAGGGCAGAGAATGATCAAACCTGTGGCCTGTTATGTAAACAAGCTAATGCCCGAGATAGGGAATGATAACCGTCTTAACGTTATCGTGGAATTTTCCACGTAACAATACTTTATGGAAAATAATAGATCTTCTCATCGTTCTCAAGCGCTGACACAAATTAATTGCACTTATTCACCTCTCACGCTGTATATGTGCACCCCCGTGTGTGAGTGTGTGTGTGAAATAAAATTATGAGGGTGACGCTGAATATATCTAGAAAACCAAACCAAAATAATTAGTTTTCAAAACATTTAAATTACATTTCTGTTTTTCAAAATATCTCCCTTTAATTCAATACAGTTTTGCTTCCCATAAAATCAGTCCTTAAAGGAATGATGTCACTCTTGCTGAGGCACTTCAAAAAGTAGTGGAAACTAAAGTAAATCACAAGGTCAGGTCTTTGTGCTGAGGGTCTATGGTACTAATTTTAGGGTACCTATATATTGAGTTGTGACGATGCATGGTGAAGCAAAATTACTTTTCCTTTTGCGCGTTTTCACAACCTTTTTAAAAAAATTTGCTATAAACGGACATTTGGTATACCAATGGGCAGTAACGGTAGGTCTATCTATTAATGCTATAATAGGAATATGGTCATTTAAAACAATAGAAATTAACAAGTTAGCAGCACAGTAAGGATACGTCAACCTGCAGAAGCAGTATGATTCGCATTTAGGAGAGAGAAAAAAAAGGTTAACAACCAATCGGACTTTGCAGGCTTAAGTTCTGTTCGGGAGTAGAGTTAGACCGTTCGCCTCTCATCTAAGAAACCCGATTTCGATCCTTGAGGACTGCATGTGGGATTTGAGGTGTACTAAGTGACCTCTGGGTGGGTTTTCTCCGGATTCTTCGGTTTCCTAACCATTCATTTCACCAATTGCTCCATGACCGAGCGAGATGTCTCTATGGTAACAGAGACTCGATCCCGGAGGTTCCCACGCCAACCTTTCTGACGCATATGTCTTCGGCTAAATGCTGTGGAGGTTTCATTCATCCCCTGCATTTTCCCATCCCTTCATTTCGTTTCGTTTCACCTTTCAATTCGTCTTTCCAGGTAAAAGTATCGGCGACTGTTCTGTTCCGACATGTCAAGGCACTTTCTTTTAAAACAAATCCGATGTGTTCCATTCACATGACTCTCTCTACGTCGCTGTAACAAATTATTGCTAAATTATATTCTTCTGTCTACTTACCAATAAACATTGGCAGAAACTTTCTTAATAACGTGCTTCTTAGTATGTAGAAGGAAAATAAGGGAATACACTAGGCTGAAACGAATGTCAAATCTATTAAACGCTGGTTGCCATGCGGATGAAATCCGTTTCTCTGCAGGACTTAGAGTTTACAATTTCCATGTGAAAATTGTCAGAAATAGTCAGTTCCACGAAAAAAGCGTATATGATATAAATTGTGTGTTTTAATGTAATCTACATTTTTTGTGTAACAAGCTTCTGTCAACTATACTAACTACGTAAATTTCAGCAAAATCTATTCAAAATAAAGAGGTGTTTAGAGACTATTCAAGATATGTATTTTGTTTGCTAAATAAATATATTTAATTACGTTATTGTAATTAAAATCAATAGAGCCAATTTTTAGGAAAATCAATTTTTTTTAATTTTTTCCGTGTAAAGGGTAGTTTGGGATGGGGGGATTTTTTTCAAATCTTTATGTCGCATCCTTGGAGAGTACTAGACTTAACTACTAAGTCCGCTATTTCTCAGAATTCGTATTTGAGTTATCGTGTTCACAGACACACGGACACGCACGTGTATTTCCGGTGAAATCTCGATATCGAATTTTTGGGTGGAAAGTACATAGTACGCGGAGAGAAAGTAAAAACTACCATTCCTGGCTACTGACGCTTTTGTATAAAAGAGTTTAGAACTACAGCGAGAGCGTTGAGGAAGCCAAACACAGGTCAACTAGTTATGCTATCCCTGGTGTTGTCAGGAATGGAATAGCCCTACGATTCAGAAGGTCACAGGGTTAACGATGTACGTGCTTCCGGCGTACTTTATAGCACAAACATACGCCCTTGTCATGTGATATGACATAGCGGTGAAGTCCCTGTAACTTTGCTATTAAACACACTTAACCTGCAGAGACTGCGGGTTTTCGCTTGTTTATGACCTTGCTTTGTCTCACTTTGGGGAGAGAGAACATTGCAGCCACGTTTACAAGACTTAGAAACATATTAAGAGTATAAGGTGTGAGTGATATTAAGGAATATGCCGCTATACACTTTAAAAATAAGAGGTGTTCTATTCACATGATTTTCTACATCTCTGTACAAAGCGAACCAAATTTCAATTGTTTCACAAAGCAACCTGGTTTTTAAAAGTTTTGGCTATCGCATTAGCCTGATGTCTTATCTTATTTCCCTTCTACTTACATAGAACTAATTCAACCATTTCTGCTAAAGTTTATTTTGACTACCTGGATGTAGATAAAGAAATAATCTGTAAGAATAGTTAAAATAATATTTGTAATATTCATGTGCAACCTTTTTTATATGGGAATTAAAAGCATCAGATTTTGTTTTAATATCTGTACATTTCTTTTCTCTATGAGTTTACTTGTTCTATGTTCAATACACCTCATTTACAGTGTTATTCTATTATATATGTGTGTTTGTATCTGTGAATTGGTGTGTGTGATATCAGACTGCTCTTTCTTTTATTGTTCTATGGTTATGTTATCCTAGCGCGAGCATATGTATGTTTGTATATGTTTGTCAGTACTTATAATGTTGTTAAGATATATTAAATAGATCTGTAGCTAATATTCAAAATTATAATATTTCGAAAAAAATTCCGTGCAAAGGAAAGTTGGGGCTAGAGTGACATTTTTTAAAGTTTTTGTAGCGTATTCTTGAAAAGTACCTAAATTAAATACCAAGTTTGGTATTTAACGGACTTTTCGTTTTAAAGCAAGTGATAGAATTTTTTTTGCTTTTTGTTTGATTCAGGAGGTGCCAAAATATGTATTTACTGTGAAATCTCAATATGGAATTTTTGGGTGCAATACAAAATCTTCTCTACATGTACTATGTATACATAGTACGCGTAGAGAAAGTAATTATTGTTAAAAAGCTTACTATTCTATTTAATTCAAACTAATCGAGATATAATTAGCATAAATAATCTTATTCTTGCTTGCTTTTAAGTAGAAAGGAAATAAGGGAGTACCATAGTCTAAAGCCATAGCCAAATCTTTTAAAAGTTGGTTACTATGTGATTGAAATTCCTTTGTATGGCCAGGAGTTTACAAATTCGCGTATGAGAAAAGTATAAATATGTTAAAGCTGAGACCATTAGGAAGGAATATCTTAGAAACAGTCAGCTCTACCAAAAAAGTACATGACATAAATGATTTGTTTTAACGTGATCTACAGTTCTGTGTAGTAAGTTCTTATCTATCTCTTACGGTTTACCAGTTATGCAAAATTAATAAAAATTCATCCACAATAGTGACCTCTTCAAGGGCTATTTCCAGAAAATTCAACATATACACATTTTGTTTCCCATGTAAGTGCCTTTAATATACGATATTCTTGGAGACATCTTTGAGAAAAGCAACATATTCGAAAGTGTTTACCATATAAACATATCTTGAGGTGGGGGATTTTTCTGAAAATCTTCGTTTTTTATCCTTGAGAGATATTAATCTGCGTTTGTGTGTGCGTATTTCTAGTGTTGTGAAAATATGCAAAACAAATATGTAGGTGATATTTTAGATTCATGTATTTTTAGACAGCATATACGGTCACCCGACCCAGCAACTCTGTGACACAAATGTTATACTACTATAAAACTTATAAATATATACTAATACTAAATACCAAGCTTGGTATTTAACGGACTTTTGTTTTGGGGTTATGTCGTCCACAGAAACACACACAATAACTTTTTTTCCAAATTCGTTTGAATTCAAAGGGTCTCAAAACATACATTTCAGGTGAAATGTCAGTATCAGACATTACAATGGTGCAATACAATACCTTCTCTATACACTAGTACATAGTACGTAAAGATAGAGTAATAACATATAAATCCTTAATTAGTTTTCTCTTTGCCATAAAAATGTTAAATTTTGACGGATTTTATTAATAATTAAATTTAACAGGCACCTGACATTGGAATTTTGTTGATATGTGGTTATTCCTCTATTTCTCCATTTATTGAAATAAATATTAATAAAAGAGTAATATAACGTAATAACTAATATGCCCCTATAAATCCGAGTTTCTCATGTTCATATGAAAATGTAATATATCTAATTATTGTAACTATAACACATATATCTTAAATGTAGTCTCCTTAGAGCATACCAAATATTTAAAATATATTTTATTATTTCCGATTTAATTATATGCATTGTTATTGGTTTATATGTTTTAATATGCATACGTTCTCAAATGGAAATTTCTTAATCATTTCTCCTGGTCATGCAAAGGGAATAGAATTTTAATATCGTACAGATCTTAAATGACTATCACTTAAGACTACTTATTCCCATATCACCATAGGAAACATAAAATAAAGTCATTTCTAAAAACGTTTATTGCAATTAACATGAGTAGATAGAAGAACCAGGTTTATACTTTCTCTGCATCGTACATAGTATATAGGTAGAGAAGGTACTGATATTTCAGTGGAAATGCAGTTTTAGGGTTTTCATGTATTAAACAGTTAGAAAAAGATCCGCCTGTGTGTCTGTGAACAGCACAAAAACGAAAATACCGTTAAATGCCATCTTTGATTTAAAGGTTATAGATACATTAAATAATTTACGCGACAAATAAAATGTATGTCTTGAATCTTCTGGGAATTACCTCTGAAGATTTCTTCATTCTGAATGGGTTTTGCACAACTAGTAAACAGTAAGAGAAATACAAAAACTTACTTATATGCGGTTTTTGTAAAGTTACCGGATTCCGGGATATGCCTCTTTATAGCTCCAGTGTTAAACTACTTAAATTTTTCTCAAGCGGGAAGTCATTTTTCGTTTTATCTCTCTTCTGTTTTACTCCTGAACATGCAAAGAGAAATGAATTTCTATTGTTTCACATAGCGGCCAGCTTTTAATGGATTTTACTATCGCTTTAACCTAATGTATCCTCTTATTTTCGCTCTATTTACAAGGAAGCAAGTAACAAGACTATAGGTTCTGCTAAATTTTACCTCAATTAGCATGAAATAGAGAGGAATAAGTTTTTTAAAGAATAATTTGTTTGCAGGACAAATAAGAAAGTCATGTGAATGAAAGACCTCAGTTATTTTTTTAATTGGAAAATACTAGACAAATTAAAGAACTGTCGTATGTCTTGAAAGTTATAGAGCCTTATGCTGTTTGAACATGCTAGATTTTTCAAATCAAAGTGTGTACTAATTAAGTACCTATCTCTTGGTAGGTGCATTCAAGTAATTTTCAGGACATAATATTTACAGCGCATCTGAACGTTCAAAGCTTAATGTAATCCACAAAATACAGACTAGTTGAAAATCTTCCCAAAGCTGTTCTTAATAAAACTAATAGAATATTTATATCAGAGTATTATTTTCTAAAATAAAAGGTTAACTACTTGGAAAATTAGTAGATAATAGCTTTGAAAGTTTGCTTTTACAGACAATTTTCTTCTCTATTTTTGATCAAGACATTGAAAATACAATGGATTCTTTGCACCTATATGATTCTTTGATATTGTAAAAAAGATTATTAAGTTTGCTCCAGAATTGTTCGTGCAGATTAACTTAGAACATTAAAGGACCATTATCTACATTTAGAGAAACGAAATGATGCAGAAAACTGTACTTTTGTGCTTATTATGCGCGCACAAGATATGGAACTTCTACCAATAACATTTTTAAAGCTATTGCCACCCATCACACACTTAAGGATAATATTTGTAATGCGGTATATTTATAATATGCTTAGAAGCATTAGCAACACCTCTGGGCGATATAAAAGCAGAGAATGGTATCCAAGCATCACATAGCAGATCCTCCCCACTTAACCGAATTCTCCAAACCCCTAAAACAACTGGACTAATCCAGTAACCCATTTCTGTTTTGTAATAGGTCTTCATTGATCTTCAACTTCGGACTCGGATATCAATTTAAACACCTCAAAGTTCCTATGTTTTCCGAACCGCCTATAATTTCATATACCAAATTAAGAATAAACTTTTACCAAAATTCATTACATAGCTTCCATAATACATTTTCTATTGAAATATTAGTCTATAATTGTAGTTACAGATACGATCTTCTACATCAGGTATATATGGTCTCCTGTACACAACAGTGGCCCGCGTCATGTCACGATGGCTTACTACAAAACAAGCAGCGCCTCTCCAGTGCAAGTATGTTACTGTTACTACCTACGTATTAGGTTATGTTACTTTTGTTAGTAGATATCCAACATCAATAACAGGCGCTGTGATAAAATGTTCAAAAGAATGATACAAGAAAAATACTTGTGTGTATTATACTCTTTTATTTTAAAGTGTTCAGGAGTATTTTTGTTGTATTATTCTTTTGTATATTTTATCACAGAAGTCTTGCACCTGCTAATCCTGGCTCAGTCTAAAGTGCACATCACTGACAGAAAATGTTGAGAAAATTCCGCATGTAAGTTTACAGATAGAGCTTATTGAACTGCAATGTGAGTCTCACCTGAAATATGAGCAGTACAATAATGTTTCAGCAGATAATGGTAACATTTTACAAAGCTCTGGCTGATAAAAATAAACCTTCAAAGCTAACAGTAATGATTGAAAATATTAGTGTATGAACAGAAAGCTTTTTAACTCTCGACATGGAGAGAGACAACGCATTTGCGTTTATTAGAAATTTAGACCAAATTTTCATACATTACTAACATCAAAAATAAGCAAAAGTTAAATTTATAGGAAATAGTTTTTTTACTTTCCCTACACGTACTATAGTGTATAAAGAAGTTGATACCGAAATTTCACCGGAAATATAAGTTTTAGGGTCCCTTGTATCCCAAAAAAGTATTTTCAGAAAAAGGTCCGTGTGTGTATTGCCTGTGTATTGCCGTGTGTCAGTGTGTTCGTGTGTCTGTGAACACGATAACTCAGAAAGGAAAAGTCGGTAAAATACCAAATTTGGTATTTAAGTTTAGTATCTTCCAGGAATGCGACACCAAGATTTTGAGAAAAATCCCGCCACCCCAAGCTACCCTTTACAAGAAGCTTTTTTTCGAAAATTGTTATTCTCTAAAAATGGCTATAATGATTTTGATTAAAATATCGTACATTAAAGATATTTATCTGACAAATAAAATGTATATTTTGAATTTTCTGGGAAGAGCCTCTGAAGACTACTTTATTCTGAGTGAATTTTACGGAATTTTGCATAATTGCTAAACCGTAAGAGATGGACAAAACCTTGCAATAAAAAAACTGTAGAGCACATTAAAACACATAATTTATGTTATATACATTTTAGATATTCTTGCTTTTGGTTTCAGCTACGAAAAACTTATCTTTTCTCATACAGGAATTTGTCAACTCCTGTCCATACCAATAAAGGAACTTCAGTCTCATAGCAACCAGCTTTTGACTATCTCTTTAACCTATGGTACTCCTCTATTTTGCTTCTACTTACAAGGAAGCAAGTAGTAAGACTATTTCTGCTAATTTTTTCTCGATTAACATGTAGTAAATAGAAGCATAAACTTGTTACAATAATTTGTTACAGATATGTAGAGAAAGTCATGTGAATGGAACATCAGAATTTTAAATACAGAATTGCGTGAGCTATGAACAATAAATATTTTATATATGTGTACGGTTTTTTATTAATTTAGTGCTCTGTTTTTATGTACAATTGCAGAAACAGCTGTTTAAATTAATGACATCTGAACGTAGCAGCCGTGCATTTCTAACGCATCACGAAAGGAACGCTTATTCCTGTGATAAAATATAAATGTTTTGATTTATGATACCTTCAAATGCAGTTGTTTAAAATAGGATAGGTATGCCACTGAAATGTGCGTATAAAATACTGCATTCTCATAGAGCTTAGTTTCCTCATCATCATTAGTGCTCGCACAACTTCGAACAAACCGCAAAACGTGTCATGCTGGCTACCAGCGATTATACATGCACGGACTTCATATTCCTCTTCTGGATAATAATTCATAAGTTTCTATGGCTTTCTTTTTCTATATGTGGAATCCGATATGCTACACACCTTAATAACAGTAATAATAATAATAATAATATTTATTATTATTGTTATTATTGTTTCTATTATGCCAATAATTTTTCGAACGGCTTATCCTCTCCGTAATTTCAGGATTAGCACCCCCCCCTAGGACCTATAAGTGGGTGCCTAGGGGTCAGAAATATGTCGAGGAGCCAACGATCCGTAACTACAGAATGAAGAACCTTGAAAGATTGGTATAATAACAATAATAACAATAATAATAATAATAATAATAATATAATAACAATAACTATTCATTATATTATTATAAAGGTGTGTAACTTGTCGGCTTCTGCCGAGTAATAATAATAATAATAATAATAATAATAATAATAATAATAATAATAATAATAGGACATATAAGTGGGTGCCTAGGGGTCAGAAGTATGTCGTGGAGTCAAGAACCTGGAAAGATTGGTATAATAATAATAATAATAATAATAATAATAATAATAATAATAATAATAATAATAATAATATTATTATTCTAGTTAGTTATTATTATGCTAATAATTTTTCGTACGGCTTATCCTTCCAGTAATTTTAGAACTAACACCCCTCCCCAACCCTAGGATTTATAAGCGGGTGCCAGGTGGTCAGAAATATGTCGTGGAGCCAACGACCCGTAACTACAGAATGAAGAACCTGGAAAGATTGGTATAGTAATAATAATAATAATAATAATAATAATAATAATTGTTATTATTATGCTAATAATTTTTCGTACGGCTTATCCTTCCCTAATTTTAGGACTAACACCCCCTCCCCGCCTAGGGGTCAGAAGTATGTCGTGGAGCCAATGGCCCGTAGCCACAGAATGAAGAACCTGGAAATATAGGTCGGCCCGTAGCCAGACATGAGTGTGAGGAAGTGGATGATATCGAATGAAGCGAAATGGATAATAGAAAAAGGTGATGATGGAGTAATTGGTGGAATGAGTGGCGGAGGAAACCGGAAAACCTGCCCAGAGGCGGTTTCTTTCACAATAAATCCCACATGCAGGTGTTCTCCTACTGTAAGACCAGTATTTTGTCTTATAGGAGGGTCACTGAAAAATAATAATAATAATAATAATAATAATAATAATAATAATAATAATAATAGTAATAATAATAATAATATAATTTGTTAACGATGTTGTCAGCTGCTTGCATTATATCAGCAGGCGCTGGTGTTAAGCCATTTCATCCCACCAGAGTTCTGTAACATACTAGTTAATCTATTGGCATGAGGGATTCGCTTTTAGGTACACTTGAACACCTCAGCTTAGAGCTCAAAGACAGTCAAGAATGTGTAGCGTGGCTGGTTAGGATGGTTATTATGTTTTTAGCTGAGATATTTTGTGTGTTGTTGCGTTTCATTTTTCTTCTTTTCCACGAATTAAAGATAAATGTTTTAAAAGTAGAATAACAAAAAAAAAAAAAAAAAAAAAAAAAGAGAGAGAAGCATTTAAATCTCTGGAAATGACTCCTAAGCACATTTGAACCCCCCCCCCCAAAACCAAGAAAGTTTTCCAGCGTTTATTCATCTAACAGTTTCACAGTTCATAAGGTAGTGACTAAATTCAAAGTAACAGAATTATTTTCTATCAAACAAAAGTTACAAATATTATGTATATATATATATATATATATATATATATATATTATATATAGGTTGAGTTCTTGCCCAATTAGAATTGCTAACGTGAAAACTATAGCAAAATGGTCTAATTGTGTGATTCAAGAATATTTTTGTTTTGTTCAGCAAAAATTCACATGGTGAGACACCCTGAAAACTAAAACAATACTATTACATTCTCTGCACCACTATGTACATAGTGTATAGAGAAGGTATTGCACTCCACCCAAAAATTCGATACCAGGATTTCACCGGAAATATATGTTTTAGGGTCTCTTATATAAAAAACAACGCATTTTCACAAAAAGGTCCATGTGTGTGTCCATGTGTCTGTGAATACGATAACTCAAAACGAAAAGTAGGTAAAATACCAAACTTTGTATTTAAGTTTAGTATATTCCGGGGATGCGACACGAAGATTTTGAGAAAAATCCCGCCACCCCAAACTATCCTTTATATGGATAAATTTCGAAAATTTTGATTTTATTAAAAATAGCTCCAACGATGTTGACTAAAATATCGTATATTAAAGGTTTACCTGACAAAGAAAATGTATATCTTGAATTTTCTGGGAATAGCCCCTTAAGACTACTTTATTTTGGATACATTTTACGGAATTTTATATAACTGCTAAACCGTAAGAGATGGACAAAAACTTACCACACAAAAATGTAGAGCACGTTAAAACACATAATTTATGTTTTGTGCTTTTTTTTCGTGGAGTTGATGGTTTTTTTTTAGATATTCCTTGTTTTTAGTTTCAGCTTTGAAAAACTTGTACTTTTCTCATACAGCAATTTCTCAAGTACTGACCATACAAGCAAAGAAACTTTAGTCACATAGCAACCAGCGTTTGACTATCACCTTAACCTATGGTACTCCCTTATTTAGCTTCTACTTACAAGGAAGCAAGTAATAAGACGATTTCTGCTAATTTTTTCTCGATTAGCATGAAGTAAATAGAAGCATAAGCTTTTTAACAATAATTTGTTGCAGAGATGTAGAGAAAGTCATGTGAATGGGCACATCAGATTTGTTTAGAAAGAAATTCGGTTATTCTTGTGCACGCAGTTATCCCTTGATGAGTTAAAAGAGCTGCATAACTCAACGGGGCCATTTGAAGCTAAACCCCAGCAATGGACAACTGGTGAGGTCGACCTTCGTTTTAACTCTCTAAATGATCGCGATCCACACGCTGATAAGCAAGACGGGGTGAGCGAAAGTCACTTTCGCCAGTTTTCCACTGGCCTGTTTTAACTTGAAATAGCTCCGTAGGGTTCTGCAGCGCTTTAACTTATGAATAGATATATCTGTATAGGTCAAAATACGGGGCAGTTGGACCACCTGGTGTAAAATTCACCCAAAATCAAATATTTGTATAACGTTTACATTATTATTAAATGTAATGGTACTAATCACCGATTTTAGACCCAGCTGATCATTTATTGGATCATCGAATATTATAATGAGCTTTAGAACTCATGAAAAGTGCATCCCGAAGAGTAAGGGAAATCGTCGTATTGCACGAATTTATAACGTTTTGTTTAAATCGGATATATAACTAAATTATACTTTTATTGCCTTTCGGGCAGCATTACAGCTACCGCCCCATTATAAATCCGTTGCACCTAATATTTGGAAAATGATATTTGATCACTAATTATCATTTTCCGCCAGAGGTTAAAAACTGCATATTCATTGTAGACATGCAAACAGTTTATAGCGTTGAAAGCTGAGCAAATGAAGATGAATAGGATGCGAGGCATGATTTGATCGAAATTGATGTGAATATTTAAACATAAATAGCCTGTTAGTAACAGCCGCCTCATCGAAAAATCATTGCACATCAATGGAAGTGAAACCAAACGCGGGATTGGAATTACATTTGCACAGCGCTAAATAAAGCTTTTATTCAAATTGTTCGTTAAGGCAAAATAAGTCAGAATACTAATAAACAAATCTGAAATATTAATCCCTATAGTGTATCAACAAAAGTACTTTACTCGGCTCTTGTGATAAGCTCGAATTACTTTTATCCCCAGATTACTTGCATATACTATGTCCAAAATATTAAACTATTGGATAAAAACATAAAATTGAATACTCGTCCGCAGCACAGGCTTGGTACATAAAATGCCATACCCCCTTTATTCTGCTACTACGGCAATTGAACGAGATGTTAAGCTTTGAGGCACGTTTTCGAAACCTATTCATGCATTGATCGCCTTAATATGCAGAAAGAGCAGCTTATTTTACATCCAACCTAGATTAGCAATACTTCTCAAGGCGGTGAGAGACAGTGCACTAGAAGGATCTCTTTTGTGCGGGGAGTAAGAGAGTATTTGTCACAGCTAAACTGAATATAATGAAGTAAGAAATTCAAGGAAGGAGGTTTAGTAAGATAAACAGGATGATGATACCGATGGAAGTATTCAATGGGAAGAGAAAGAATAAAACCAAAGAACTTAGAAGTTTTACTTACTCTAGCTAGAATAGTAAGTAGAGAATGTATGGTATTCTACCCAAAATTTCAATACCAAGATTTCACTGGAAATACATGTTTTATGTCGTCCTAAATCCAAAAAAATATTTTAAGAAAAACAGCCAAGTGTGTCTTTGAGCAACATAGCTCGAAATGTTGGTTACATACCAAACTTGCTATTTAGGTTCAATATCTTCCAAGGATGCGACACTAAGCTTTTCGAGAAAATCTCCCCATCCCTATCTTCCCTTTACATGGAACATTTTTCAAAAATGTTGTTGTTCTCAAAAATGGCTCTAACGATTTTGATTAAAATGATAAATGTTTAAAATATTTACACGACAAAGAAGTATGTATAATGAATTTTCTGGGAATAGTCTCTGAAGACCTCTTCATTTTGGATGACTGTTCTATAACTCGTAAACCGTAAGATATAGACAAAACCTACCATACAAAAATGTAGATCTCATAAAACCCTCAATTTATTTATTACGAGTACCTCTGCAATTGCCACGAAATGAAGTGCCTCTAAAAGAAAGAAATAAAATTAGAGTTCAGTTAACATTAGATTTCAAAGTGGAAAGAGTATGCATTAAGGCAATAAATAATTTCGATGAAGGTACTATAAGCGTGAAAGGTTATAAGTAGAAATAAATGCGGAAAATAATTGAGTTTAAGGCAAAAATAATTTAGTTTAATGCGTGTATGGTGTCACAGTTGAATTTTCTTTGCTGCCTTTTTATTTTGTTTGTCTCTTCTATATGGTAAGTATATATCAGATTTTGTGAAAAAAAAACTCTGAGGTGCCCTGAAACTTTAAAAAAATATTAATAATGATGATGATAATAATAAAAAACAAAATTAGTTTATGTTTTATTATCATCATCACCTCTCTTCGTCGCTCTCTCTTTTTCACCTTGACAGAGAATGTAAGAGAGGGAGGAATAGATAAGTGTGACTAAAAAAAAAATTGGTAAATCTAACTATTTTAAGGATAGCAAAAGAATTTTAATATTTCTTCCATTACAAACCATCATTTGCATATACATTTTTGTAGAGTTAACGGTTTCCAAGGTATTCCTTGATATTGGTTTCAGTTTTAAATTACTTAAACTTTTCTTATGCGGCAGGTCAATTTTCGTTACATTTTTGTTTGTTTGTTTTTGTTTTGTTTATTGTTTTGTAGTTTAACGTCCTTTAACCTGGTTGGTCATATCGGACAATGAATGAAGTTGATGAGATGGTGCTCAAATGATCTCGTCCTTTTGAATGTGAGGCAGACACGCCACCACTATACTACCCAGGAGGGGTTTACATTTCTTTTGTTTTATTCCCCAGAATGCTTCACATAACGATAGAATAAAATTGACTATCGCTTTAGTGTATTTCCTTATTTCCCTTCTACTTTCAATGCTAATGATTCTCTCGATTATCATGCCATAGCAAAAAGAATATATTTTGTAAGTAAAGTGTTTTTGGAACTGCTAGATAAAGTCATGTGAATGGAACACATCAGATATTCTTTTTTGAAGTTACCATAATTTTCGGGAACGCTGAAAGAAAGACGAAAAGAAGAGAGAGAGAGAGAGAGAGAGAGACAGAGAGAGAACACAGTTGTGGAGTAGGTATACAAAAAACCTCATGAGTTACACTTACAAGACCTTCTCTACCTACTCTACAAAGTTCTTACAAAAGGTTATTCTTCTTTTCACACCATATTAATTGGGATAAACATTAGCAGAATGTTCTTATTACTTAGTTCCTTATAAGTAGAAAGGAGCTAAGGGAGTGCACGAGGCTAGAGTGATAGTCAAATGTTTTAAGCTATGTTTATGCTTTTATCTATGTAAATCGCTTCTTTGCTTGACCAGGAGTAAATCAAGAGAAAAACGAACACTTACTGTCTGAGAAAAGTATAAGTTCTTTACCTCCACAAAAAAAACAAAAAAAAAACAAACAAACAAACAAACAAAACTTGAAGATTATAAATTGTGTACTTTGACGAGATGTACATTTTTTGTACAACTCTTACGGTTAAGCAAAATTCGGCAAAATTCATTCTGAATAAAAAGGTCTTCAGAAAATATTTATAGAAAATTCAAGATATACATTTTATTTCGAATGTTTTTATCTTTAATATACGGGATTTTAACCAAAATCGTTAGAGCGATTTTTAAGAAAAGCAACTTTTTTCTCTCGAAAAATGTTCCATGTAAAGTATAATTTGTGTTGGGAGGATTTTCTAGAAAATCTTCGTGTCGTATCCTTGGAAGATACCATACCTAAATACCAAGTTTGGTAGTTAACGTGTTTAACTATGCTGTCTACAGATACACACACAGACAGACAGACAGACAGACAGACAGACAGACACACGCGGAACTTTTTCTAAAAAATGATTTTTTCGGACTCAAGGAACCCCAAAACTTATATTTCATTTTTTGGTGAAATTCCCTTCTCTATACACTATATACATTGTACATGTAGAAAAAGTAATAAATGATGTTTGTTACCAATGGTATTCTTTAAAATATTTCCACAGTTTGTCCAACCCAGTTATGCTCTTATTTCAACATACCTGTTTCTCTTTAAACCTGTTTAAACTCTTTAAAAATGTCCATAACATGTCCATGGCACTTGATTTTTCACTACATTACAGAACTTAGCAAATTTAGCATAATTTTCTTTTCGATACTCTTTAATGGATACTTTTTGACATTAAGCAAGTTCCCGTTATTGACAACGCCTACAAGTAGCTCTTTCACCGCACTTAAACTCTACTGAATCGTACTATGCCAACTGTAGCAGAGAAATCTTGAAGCGGTAAACAAGTAAACAAGTGCTATATACCTTATTAATATACTAATATTTTTACTCTTTCAAAAGTATACTTAAAAATGCTTAAAATAATACAATAAGTACATTCTGTAAAAACACTTATTTTATTTGTTAATTCGAATGGTACCTTTATATTGACATGACAATTTATAAGTAATATGGGAACTATTTCTGCATTTCGATCAACATTATACTCTTTTTGTGCCTCCTGCATTTAGTTACATACAGAAGGCTAAGCATAATGATTATAGAATGGTAAGCAAACATGTGCTATAATAAACTGCAGTAAGCATGATAGAGATGACTTCCTTGTAATGAATACCACAAGCTTTTATATTCTATAAGACAGTAAAAACGTTATAAATCATTATCTTCCAAAGCTGTGCTCCTGGAGTTATTGTAGTATTAGATTAATAATCATTTTATAAAGAAATAATGAGTAAACAATTGAAATAAATAATTTGGTACATTAAAATAAAGTAAAATTATAAAAATGTATGCTGTGACGTTGTATGTGGTAAGTAATTAGTGAGGCGTAATGTTGAAGCAGCACAAGCTATAAAAGCTATTGATAGGTAAGATGTTATAGTAAGGACAGTACGTTAGAACAAGCAATTAGCTCGAAATCATATTAGATAAGGTCATTATGTTCCAGGAATCTTAGTAAATAAGGGATCTCATTTCCCCAAAGGCTGAATTTATCGAATTGGTGTGTTCACATGCATATAGGTTGAAAGTGTACGTAAGTCAGTCTAATTATGACTAGTAAGCTAGAGGAGTAATTTGTCTCAGATGGTAATATGAAGGGTAAGATTTGAAATTGTACATTTCGAAATGTACAGAAACGTAGTTGATTAATAAATGTAGGCGGGACTTAGTTTAATAAAAACTGCCAGAATTTCTAAAATGTCCTTACTACGGCACGTCTTATATTTCGTTACTCCTTTGCGCCTCATGTTTCTCTTGTTATAGTAATAGTAGGGCAGCCTATGCTCATCACCCATTTAGCGGTGATTGCAAAGTGATTCGTTAATAGAGTTTGGCGAGTCATATTAACATAAATTCTGTACTTTTCGATGGAAACAAATTTTGCCCAACTTCCGCTATGTCACACATACACCAACAGCAGCATACACAAGTGCCAGCTTGTTATTCTAGCAACCATGCCTCCACAAAGAAGACGCACGTACAAACGCCGCAACACAGATACAATGACGCATGTAATTAGCAATGAAATGCAAAGCGACAGATACCACTGCATTAAACTATGGCAAGCTACAGAATCTGGCACCATTTTAGGACGGAAACTTCATTTAGATTTATTTAAAACATCAATGGCCGGAGCAATACATTGTTCATACTAGAAGAGAACTACAAGAAGACGAAGTTGAAACACTTCAAGATTTTCAAGATACTACAATTGGTATGCATCAAATGCCCGCCGTTGCTCAAAAACCAAATTTAACATTTAACCTCAACCCTTGCAGATGGTATAGTAAACGAAAGGCAAAAATATCTTCAAATGAATATGTTTACTTAATAATAAAATTCCAAAGTGAACAAAATGTACTAGACAATACAATTGCTGGCACCATTAGAGCTTGGGTAGCCACGTTATTAACACTCTAGAAGCTACCAGATTTAATAGGGCAGTTTTAAAATTCTAGTGTTTAGATCAGAAACAAATTACTGATTTATTCATCTTAAAATTCTCGGAAATTGTTACAAACAAGTAACTTATTACCCTGAATAAATACGTTCATAAAATTTAAGCAGTGATCTCCATTCTCCCAACACCCACACATGAGAGAGAATAATCTTATAACATAAACTAAAGCAGCTAGCAAGCAATAAAAAATTGTTCCAATTGGAAAACGAGCATTTTAGGAAAATACCTCCACGCTAAACTAAGCATTTTATGCAAATATTTTCGTTGTATTTTTATTTTCATGAAAATATTGCTTAAAATACTACATGTACTATAATATATTATCACTAACGAAATATCCATCTTGAATTTTCTCGAACAGCTTGTGGAGCCCTCTTCATTTTGAATTAATTTTGTATAGCTTTTATGGTTGAAAAACATAAGAAAATGATAAAGGCTAGTGCGTATTATCATTACTTTATAATATTTATGTTGATATAGTTTTGTATTTTACAGTATATTTTCATGTTTTGAAATGCTGTCACAGAGAAAAAGGTGCATAATAATTATTTGCGTTACATAAAATCAGTATAATTGAAAAAATAAAAATAATTTTCATCAATACAGCATCGTAGCAGTCCAAAAGTATTTCAAAATGTAAAACGTCGGCAACGAATATTTTTAAAATTATTAATGTCACATTTTTAATAAAGTATGTGTATAAACGCCATTTGTATTATCTTTAAAACGTATTCATTTTGCTCTTACGGTTGGAAGGTATATGGAATAGAAATTAAATAGGAATTAAAAATATTTAAAGGCTCTTTACAGAAAGTTTAAAAGTATAGTAAAACACATTTAAGCATACAATAGATTTTCTATGAAAATTATGGTTTGTAATGGAAGAAATGTCATTAAAATGCTTTTCCTATCCTTAAAATGGTTTTGGACTTAGATTTATTGATTTTTTTTTAGTTATACTTAGCTATTCTTCCCTCTCTTACATTCTCTGTCACGGTGAAAAAGAAAGAGCGAGAGAGGGGGTGGACCTTAAACTAATTTTATTTGTTATTATTATTATAATCATTACTAATATTTTTTAAAGATTCAGGGCACATCAGAGTTTTTTCCACGAAATATGATATATATTTACCATATAGAAGAAACAAACAAAATAAAAAGGCAACAAAATAAATTCAACTGTGACAGCTTTTACACGCCTTAAATTAAATTATTTTATTAAAATCAAATTTTTTCCGCATTCATTTGTGCTTATAGTCTTCACGCTTATTCATCGAAATTATTTATTGCATTAATGCATGCTCTTTCCACTTCTCAATCTAATATTAACTGAACTCTAATTTTATTTCTCTCTTTCAGTGGCTTTTCATTTCGTGGCAATTCCAGAGCTACTCGTAATAAATAGTCACATAAAATTTAAAAGTGATTTTAATGCACAAAAGGACTCTCTTTTTAAAGAAGACAATGCATAGAGAAGGATACATATGCATGTAACTAAATCGAACACTCAAAAGTAAGGCTATTTTAATAATTAATGGATGCGGTAGACCAATATATCTGCGAGCTGTTTCAGGTTTAAATGTTGCCATTTAGTTCAGTTTTCACGACCGCTTTATTTTTATTTGTGCATAGCAGCTTAATGAATCACGCAGAAGCAGAATTTTCTTCTATTTCACTCGCTGGAGAACCAATACGAGACGTATTTTCAGTCGCTCGCTATGTGCAACATAGAAATTAACTTCTCTCGCACGCTGTGCAGCATTTGTCTTCACACAACCACCTCATTATTAGTTGGAAACATCCTCGCCGATATTTATAATCACAAGAGAGTTCGCAGGAGGAAAATTGCAGAATTATTTCCTTGCATCTCAAAGGCGTTCCTATTACTTACATTGAGGTGATTGTCTCTTTGCTTTTTTCTCCAACCAATCAGATAAACGGCACTGAAAGACACCATTATCCACGTGACAAGTTCCACTTACAATATATTGGTATAATATATTCATACCCTTTTGCGAAAGTGGTTCTGGGATTATAACTCCAGCTCTGGCGTTTGTAATCAGCAGTATTATCCGCACAATAAGTTAAATAAAAATCGCTTAAAACAACATATTTTTAGTTATTTTGCTTTAAATTTTCACAAGACTTTGCTATTTTCACAGTTGTCCTTCAAATTATTAAAGAATACAAACATTGCTGCAGAAACAGAGTATACAGAAGCTGAGGAACAGTTAACCGTAATAAATAAATACATAAAATAAACTAAAACTAAACTACTATTTAAGGATGAAAGCACCTTCTCTTTACAGTAATTTTCAAAACAAATTAAGGCTCGAATTGTTATTAATTACTCATCCATCTCAAGATAGATAATAATAGTAAATAACAAGCTATTTTATTTATGTTTAATATTGAGCGTCAAACTGCTGCATTTGCATCACTTACCTTCCTTATTACATCTTACGAAGTGTTGAACACTCCCCTTCAAAAGATAGTTCCTCATAACGAAGTGAACCAAAGCTTCAACAAGATTCTCTATCTGAAGTTGCCAAAGATTAAATTTAATAATTAATGTACCTCTTTACTAATATTGCAAAAACATTTGCAAAAACAAGCAACTGTTTAACGATAACAACCGCTAACTAACGATAACTAACTCTGTTAGTCTTAGTTCGCTGTAAAGTCTCTCTAGTAAAACTACTTTATAACTTGATTTTCCTCATAAATTAATGTTATACCTATTTGAATTTACAATAGAACGCTGCCTAAGAATGCTCATGGCAAAGTGTGTGTGTGTGTGTGTGTGTGTGTGTGTGTGAGAGACAGAGAGAGAGAGAGAGAGAGAGAGAGAGAGAGAGAGATAGGTACGTGCGTACGTACTTGCACCAATCGACGTTCTTCAGGTCGTAGATGCGGAATCTTTTACCATGCGAGTTCTATATTTTCATATTGCAATTAGGTGTCTAATACGTTCATTGTGATTACAACTTCAAAAATCAGATGTACTCCATTCACATGCCTTTTTCTACATCTCTGTAAAAAACTATTATTATTAAGCTTATTCTGCTATCAAATGCTAAAGCACTAGCAGAAACGGTCTTATTGTTTAGATCCTTTATATGCAGAAGGGAAATGAGGGAATACACTAGGCTAAATTGACAATCAAATCTTTTAAAATATGGTTACTGTGGCATTGAAACCCGTTTTTTTTTTTTTTTTTTTTTTTTTTTTTCGTGAGCAGGTTCCCGTATGAGAAAATTTTTAGTATTTTAAAGCTGAAATCAATAACAAGGTATATCTCTAAAACGGCAACTTCCACGAAAAAACTGTGTATGACATAAATTGTGTGTTTAATAATATTTTACATCTTTTGTGTAATAATTTTTGCCTATGTCTTACGGTTTACCAGTTACGCAAAATGTCGCAAAAGTCACCCAGAATAATCATGTCTTCAGTGGCTATTCCCCGACAATTCAAGATATACATTTTATTTGTTATGTAAGTATCTTAAATATAATACATTTTAATCAAAATCGTTAGAGCCATTTTTAAGAAAGTAAAAAATGTCGAC
The DNA here is from genome assembly GCA_030762935.1 of Hymenopus coronatus. NCBI lineage: Eukaryota > Metazoa > Arthropoda > Insecta > Mantodea > Hymenopodidae > Hymenopus > Hymenopus coronatus. Next base: position 60,217,539 of record CM060887.1, on the reverse strand, counting down.
AATTTTTCCATGTAAAGGTTAGTTGGGGGTGGGGGGAATTTCTTGAAAATCTTTGTGTTGCATCCTTGGAAGATACCCAACTTAAATATCAAGTTTGGTATTTAACGGTCTTTTTGTTATTGAGCTATGCTGTCCACAAACACATACACACACATGCGGACCTTTTTCAGAAACGGCTTACTTTGTATTCAGGGGAACTCAAAACATGTATTTCGGATGAAATCTCGGAATTTTTGGGTGGAATACAATTCCTTCTCTATATATTATGTACATACGCGTAGTACGTATAGAGAAAATATTAATGTGAAATATAAAATATCATTTTATTGATATCGAATTTGTATTTGTCAGATTTGTAAGTGTACAATTAAGTCATAATATGGGTCTCAAAATAGGAAAAGAACGGCTAAGCTTGATAACTAATATGCAGTTTCTCCCACTATGAGTTTTCCTTTCCACCTCCTACTTTGAATATTGTAGACACCTGATTGGTAGTTCCTTACCTCATCCCAAAGATGGCCGTAAGTAATATTGAAAATGCATTGGCAATATGCTTGCTAGTTGAGTGACCTTGTTAATAAACATATTAATATCTATTATTCCTAAAGTGACTATAATAACGGTTTATTTAAGGATAATTTGTGGCTATCGGAATGAAATGAGTGTTTTCGGTAATGCAACAGCAATAACAATAGTAATTATAAAATCGTTAATATACAGATGATTATTGAAATTTGCAAACACGTCGTAATAACAACCTCACATGTTGGTTGAACAATAAATTGAAAAGACTTTAACCGGAATCCTTCCGCCCTCCACAGAGTCTGGAGGTATGCATGTGAGAATGAATGGTCACGTGTTTAAAGAAAATAAAATAATTAAAAACCCAGCATTCAACAAGCTACAGTCAGTGAGTTGTTTTTAAGTCAAAGCCCAGATAAGGCCTAGATGTTAAACGGGGCTATGTAAATGAAATCATTAAAAAATAAATAAAATTGAAAAATATATTTGGGAATTATACTTTTCTATTTTTTACTGTATTCAATATAAAATGTAATGAATTATTACTCTAATGTAATAGGAGGGCCCAAGATTTGGGAAATTTGCTATTTAAGGTTATGGTTCGAATCTCGCTTAGTGTGATTTATCCGGATAAGTTATTTGTTTCCTTTTTTCCTTCATTTATGACCAACATATCCTTCCACGTGGAACATAAAAAAAATCTGATGGTCACATCACTTTCTCTACATCTCTGTAACAAATTATTTTTAAAAAGCTTATGCTTCTTTTAGCTTCATGCTAAACGAGAAAAAAAACTATCATCAATAGTCTTATTATTGCTTCCATGCATAGCTATAGGCATAGCCTAAAGTGTTATTCAAAAGCTGGTTGCTATGTGACTGAAGTTTCTTTGTTTCTATGGACAGGAGTTGATAAATTCCCGTATTTGAAAGGTATAAGTGTTTTAAAGCTGAAACCAATAACAAAGAGTATCTCAAAAACGATCCACTTTACGAAAAAAGTATATAAAATAGATTGTGTGACTTAACATTTTCTATTAAGTAAGTTTCTGTCTGTCTCTTACGGTTTGCCAGTTATACAAACTTATGTTAAATTCATCCAGAATAAAGTAGTCTTCAGTGGCTATTCCCAGAGAATTCAAGATATAATTTTATTTGTCAGGTAAATATCTTTAATATACGATATTTTAATCAACATTTTTAGAGCCATGTTTGAGAAAATCAAAATATTCGAAAATTTTACCATGTGAAGGGTTGTTGAGTTGGGGAGGATTTTCTTCTTGCCACATCCTTAGAAGATGTTGACACACACACACACACACACACACACACACACACTCACACACATGGACTTTTTTCCAAAAATGCTTTTTTTGGATTCAGGGGGTCCCAAAACATGTATTTCCGGTGAAATCTCGGTATTGAATGTTTGGGTGGAATGCAATACCTTCTTTATATACTATGTACGAAGTACGTGTAGAGTAAGCAAAAATATGTTCTGTATATATACCTATCCATCTAAATGTATTTGGTCGATTTCGAGTGTATGTGGTTATAAGGATAGCTAGCGCAAGACGAAATGAATTTGTCAACACAGAGGGGTTGCGGCTGATTTCCCGAATGTAAATAACAAGGACTCCCTAAGGAACAGTCAATTCTACGAAAAAATGTATATAACATAAATTATGTGCTTTAACGAGCTCTACATTTTTGGGTGTTAAGTTTTTGTCTATCTCTTACGGTTTGTCACTTCACTAAATTCATCCAGAATAAACATGTGTTTAGAGGCTGTTCCCAGAAAATTGAAGATATAAATTTTATTTTTCATGTAAATATCTTAAAAACAAGAGATTTTATTCAAAATCGTTGGAGCCATTTTTGACAGAGTAAACATTTTTGAACTTTTTTTAATCTAAAGGGTAGTTGGGGTTGGAGGGATTTTCTTAAAAACCTTCGTGTCGCATTCTGGGAAGATACTGAACTTAAATATCCAGTTGAACTATACCGCCCACAGACTCACAGTCACACACACACACACACAGACACACATATACTCACACACATACACACACAGAGACTCACACTTACACACACATAAACACAGACACACATACACACATAAACACAGACACACACATACACACAGACTCATACTCACACCCACATAAACACAGACACACACACATACATACACATAAACACAGAGAGATAGATAGACTCACACACTTGGACCATTTACTACATTTTTTAAATCAGGGGATCCCAAAACATGTATTTTCGGTGAAATCTCGGTATAGAATTTTTTGGTGCAATATATACATTATCTGTGCCTAGCAAATGTTTGTTGATAGGGTTATTCACAAAGATAAATGTTTTTACTTTCTCTACGACGTATACTAAGTAGGAGCATATGATATTATATACAATAATTCAATGTCGAGTATTATTCGAGTACCTATCTGTGTTTTGTTCTGTGTTTTTTCCAAAAATGTATTTAACGATTCGGATAAATACCGTGCATTTTAAGTTATTTACATGACAGATGAAATAAATATCTTGAACTTTCTGCGAATAGCCTCTGAAGTCTTATTTGTTCCAAAAGGCTTTTGCATAACTGTCAAACCGTAAGAAATAGACAAAAATTTAATACACAAACACAATTTATTTCAAACATGTTTTTGTTTGTCGACCAACTTTTAATAGATTTTACTATCGCGCCTGGTGTATTCCATTATTCCCATTATAACTACAAGGAAATAAGTAATAACGCCATTTTTGCTAACAATTATTTTGATAGCAGGGACTAGAAAAATAATTCGGCGTTTTAAGAACTGGTTATTGCGGAATGGGTGGAGAAAGCATGTGAATGAATGACATCAGATTTTTACTTTTATAGTATTTTACTATTTTGCTTGTGACATTGCGAATAACTTTATTTGTTCTACTTCTTATGATTGTCGTTTCCGTATTAGTACTTGAATGCTGTGCTTCTAGGCAACGCCACATGTGTTCAACGTTACACCATTCCCTTAGCTCCTAAGCTTGTTTCAATAATTGATCACAAAGCAATTTAATGAGATCGAAGTTATATAGTTCATATCAGAATATCTGATGTGTTCCTTTCATATGATATTCTCCACCTATTCTAGAGGAAAATATTCTAATAAAAAAGTTATTCTTCTATATACTTCGGCTAGTCGAAATAAAAATTAGCAGAAACGGTCTTATTAGTCACTTCCTTGTAAGTATAAAGGGAATAAGGGAATACAGGGTTAAAACGATAGTGAAATCTTCTAAATACTGATCGCTAGGGCATGGCCAGAAGTAAAACAAAATAAAAACGAATGGCAAAAATTACTGGAAAATGTATACGAATAATCAGGAATATTTTGGAAACGGCTAATTCTATCAAAAAAAAAACTGACAAATTGTGTGCCTTACCAAAACTTAGTAAGGATTTGTCTATCTTTAGCAATTTAACAATATTACAAAATGCATGCATAGTGAAGAGGTCTTCAGAGGCTATTCCAGGAAAATTAAATAATAAATTGGTCATGAAAATATAAACACATTGGGTTTCCTTCAAAATCTTTAGACCTTTTTTGAGAAAATAAAAAGTTTGGAAGAATGTTCCATATAAAGGGTAGTTTAGGACAAGTGGGGAGATTTTCTGGAAAATATTCGTGTCGCATATTTTTAAGATTCTAAATTTAAATATCAAGCTGGTATGAATAAAATAAAAAAAAATAAAATCAAATCTGTATGTTAAACCCAGATAGCTAATTTCTTAAACCAGGGTAAACTATCCCAAACTTTTTATATTTATTACTACTTATACCAATTACAAATGCAATTATACAAATTAAATTTACAGATATAAACTTAATCTAACCTAGCCTAAAATGTTTTATAAATGCCAATTAAAGTCATAGTTATTATCAATTAAAGTGTGTGTTAATATTTAATTCATACAATTTCAATTTAATTAATATTAATATGATTATAATTTCGTATTTTCAATATATATTAATAATTTGTATTTAATTTTAATGTATAATTTTACTATTACTATATTATTAATTAAAGTTTGTTTTATATTATTTATTTGTACTATCCCATATTTTATTTTGAAAACTATTATATTATTTTAATAGTTAGTCTATTAAGTAATTTGATATTATTACTTTTACTTTTATTATATTATTATTGAAAATTGCATACATATAATTGTATTTATAATTACTGCTTTATTTATAAAATTTAAAATAAAAAGAAATATTACTTCATTAACTTTACCAAAAAATACCAAATTAAAATTATTTTGAACTTTATATTTACTTAAATGATCTAAACCTTAATATTATAATTATTTCCAATTATATCAAAATCCACAATTTTAAAATTAAATAATTATATTATTTAAAATTTTCAAAACCATACACATTCAATGTAAATATATATTCTATTTAAATTTACATTAAATCCAAATTCAAAACATAATTTAAAAATGTTATAATGTAATTAAAACCTTTTAAAATATTTAAATATAATTCAAATTTGGGGTTTAATTAAGCATTTAAAATTTAATTATAACCATTTTAAATTACCGGTAACCGGCGGCATAAGTATTGGTAACCAATACAATTTATAATTTCTATCTTTTAATTATCAACATTCAATATTCATCATAATTCTATAAAAGTCACTTATTGTATTCTTCTATAGCTATAACTTTTTATTTCACTGCGCTCCTATACAAATTTGTGTATCATTATTTGGTGGTTAATTTTAAAATTATACTTTCTATACTATTCTTCTCATATCACACTTAATTACATCTTCTAACGTCGTCCCAGTCCCCCATTTTCTCACTTCTTCTTGGGAACCCATCTTCTCACTTCATCTCAGTCCCCCATTTTCTCACTTATTCCTGGGAACCCCATATTCTCACAAATGGTATGAATGAGTGAATTTATTTCTCCTTCCTCCAATTAATTTGTAATTACAATTTAAAAATTTGCTTAGCTTAAGCATATACTTTTACTTGCGGCCACCTTACAGCTCAAAAGCTACGTTACTTTGTATATGATGGAATTACATCCATTCTCCCTTTTGTGTATGGTCGCTTCCCACGGTTTGTTACTTCCTTTACTATCTTCACTGTTTACTGAAATTCTTAGATTTTCCGTTACTCTCAAATGACTCCACCATGGTTGATCTATTTAACCTCACATTCTCTCCCTGTTTTCTCGAAAAGTTTGATATTTAATGGAGTTTTCTTGTTTTACTTTTATTGTTCACAGACAGAGAGACACAAACACAGAGGCCTTTCACCAAAAATTATTTTTTGGGTCAGAGGGACTAAAAATATGCATTTCCAATGAAATCTCTTTTTAGAATTTAATATTATAATTGGTTATATGTTCCATAAATAATGCTTAAAATATTAAATTACCTTAAGAATAACATCTTATTTTTTGGTTGATATATTATTCAAATATTATTATTATTATTTATTATTATTTTACTATAATTTATATTTGTTGTTATATTTATTCTGCAATATATCAGCTAGTGTTCATTTGTAACAAAAATCATATGCCAATACTTTTTACTAATATTCTCTGAAGCTGTGATGAAAATTTGAAGCACATAGGACATAAACTGCATCGTGTGGAACAATTTGAAGTTTTGAAAAAGCTGAAAAATAAAAACACGAGAAAATAGGTTTTAAGGTTTAACAAGCTATTTAAACCTTAGTTTGTAAGTCTTAAAATTTCATATTCTCATGCAGCAATTTTTAAAGCATGGATATCTGTCAACTCTCACGGACAGTTTACACAAATTTCGAATGATATATAAAGCAAAGAAAAACTGCAAGTCATTTGGTCCGAGTCAAGCTGCACTCTGCCGCCAAAACAGTCTCTATTTCACGGACGGAAATATGCTGTTGGTGGGGTGTGGGGAGGCCTGCCGGGTGCTCTATCTCGCCTGTGGTTTAGGATGGGGAGGGCCCACGTTAAATAATTGGTGGTACGGCATGCCTGGATGATGATGGGTATCCTTAAAATATTAAATTACCTTAAGAGTAACAGCTTCTTTTTTTTTTTTTTTTTTTGGTTGATATATAATTAAAAATTGTTCTATTTTTTGGCATCTAAGTTTTAGGTGGAATCAATGGTAGAAGAAGTAAAGAAAATGTCTGAAGATAAAAGTTACGTATGCTAAAATAATCCAGATCTTAACATAATATGTAGAACTTAAACATTTCCACGGTACGTAGTATATTTCGGTGGATGGCCGCGCCGTGGCCGAGTGGTTAGACCACTAGCCTCTCACCTAGACGGCCGGGGTTCGATCCCAAGCGACCGCATGTGAGATTTGTGGTGGACAAAGCGGCGCTGGGGCGGGTTTTCTCCGTGTACTCCGGTTTCCCCCGCCATCGCATTCCACCGGTGCTCCATCATCATTCATGTATCATCAGTGTCACCGCCTGCGATGCCATTAGTAGTTAAAGCGGGCGTTAAACACTACCAAAAAAAAAAAAAATTTCGGTGGATAGTATGACCTTCACATAAGAGGATGTATACATTTTCGTGAAATATACATAGTTTTACCGCATGGCCATCCTATAAGACGATCTCCACACTATCAATAGCCTGTATATTTAATTTAGAACATATCTTTAGAAGACCGCTAAAGCCTAAAAAAAAAAAAAAAAAAGAATAACTTAAAAAGAATATACGTGTGTGTTTGTGTATATGTGTATTTAAATTCAGTATGTTCCAAGAATATGACATGAAAATTTTCAATAATTTCCCTCCCTCCCCCCCCCCATCTCAAACTATTCTTTACATAGAATATTTTCGAACATTTTTGATTAACATATGTAGGTATACAAGAGGTAATTATTACTCTTACATAACTTTAAAACTAAGAGATATACAAAAAGCTTACGTTACAAGAAATGTAGATCCGTTAAAACAAACAACTTGCGTCAAACACAGTTCTTTGTAGACCTAACCAACCATTTGTGAGATATTTCCTGTTATTGGTTTCAATGTTTCTGAAACGGTAAGCCCTCATCAATAAGCTCTCTCCTTTTTGTTTTATTCCTCATCAAGGAAAGAGAACCTCATTTCAATGACAACTGCATAGCGACAGCTAAGTATAGTGTATTCCCTTCTACTTACAAGAAACTAAGTAATTAAACCTTTCTAATAATGTTTATGTTAATTAGGAAGCTGTACATAAAAGAATAATGTTTTATAAGTTCACTTTTTTTGCAGCACACTTTTTTTACTTTCTCTACACGAACTACGTACATAGTGTACAGAGAAGATACTGCATATAAAAATTACTACGCGCGCGTGTATCCGGTCCATGTGTCAGCGAACAGCATAACTAAAAAAGTAAAATCGGTAAAATACCAAACTTGGTATTTAAGTTTTGTATCTTCCAAGAATGCGACACGAAGCTATTTAATAAAATACCCCACTCCCAAGCTACCCATTACATGGGAACAAATTCGAAAATTTTGGGTTCCTCAAAAATGCTGATTATATATTTTGATTAAAATATCATACTTAAAGATATTTGAATACTATTAAAATATACAACTGTAATTGTCTGAGAAAAGCCTTTGAAAATCTCTTTATTCTGGATGAATTTTGTTGAATTTACAGTTTATGTACTACAAATTTTTATGGAGTTGGTCGTTTTTAGATATTCCTTGTTATTAATTTCAGTTTTAAAATATTTAAAATTTTACTCACACGGGAATTCGTCATCTCCTAAGAACGCACTGAAACGGATTTCAACCACAGGACAACCAACTTTTAAAAGATTTGACTATTGCTTCAGCCTAAGGTACTCCCTTATTTCTTTCTATCTACAAGAAAGCAAGTAATACGACCTTATCTGCCTATGTTTATCTCGTTGATTATGAAGCAGATGAAAGTACAAGCTTTTTAACAACAATTTTTACAGGGATATAAAGAAAGTCAATTGAATGGAACATGTCAGATTCTTTGCAATGTTCTACAATTATATGAAAACAGAGAGAAACGATAACAATGCCAGTGAAGAGTAGGGCTCTTCAGCCCCTATTGTTAACACTTCGAATTAGATACATTTGTGCGCATAGGAGCGTGGAATATATATGCTGGAGAGAAGGTAACCAGGTGCAAAAGAGGATATTTGCATGAAGTACTGCAGCAGAGGACGACATGAATGCTGACGACGCTAGGAATTCGCTATCACGATGCAGCATGGCTATATATTTTGTTTCACGTTATGTGAAGAGCTTATCTCTCAGGAAACTTGGGCCATGTTGGGTGGGGTTCCCCTGAGACACCAGGCTACGATAGTATTTTCTGGGCTCAAGAAGAGGAAAGCAGGGTGGCTTCAGAAACGTCGGTAAGGGGTTTAAAGAAATTACATTTGAAAATATATCCTCATTTTTTATTTTCCAGGCAATGTCACCACTGCCTCAATGGATAGTAAGTATACCCAAAGTAAAAATGTGGCTTTCATTTCGGTTTTCCATTTCTGTTATCTTTTCCCTTTTTCTTTATCATCCCGATTCTCTTTATTTTCTCTACAATGTACATGGTAGGCCGAGAATGTATTGTACTCCACCCAAAAATTTGATACCGAGGCTTCACCGGAAATATATGTTTGAGACCCCTGAATCGAAAGAATCTCATGTGTTACACTCACATGACCTTCTCTAGCTGCTCTACAAACAAACTTCTTACAAAAGATTATTCTTCTGTCTATACAATGCTAATCGAGATAAACATTAGCAGAATGTTCTTATTACTTAGCTCCTTATAAGTAGAAGGGCACTAAAGGAGTGCAGTAGGCTAAAGTGATAATCAAATGATTTGAAAGTTGCTGTTATGCAATTATTGCCATTGTAAATCAATTCTTTGCTTGGCCACGAGTAGAACAAAAGAAAAACGGACACTTCCTGTCTGAGAACAGCATGAGTATTTTACAATTGAAACCAATAATAAGGAATACTTTGGAAACGATTACCTCCACAACCAAAACCTAAAGGACATAAATTGTGTGTTTTGCCGAGATCTACATTGTTTGTGTAATACGCTTTTGTCTATCTCATTCGGTATAGCGGATAGGCAAAATTTGGCAAAATTCATCCAGGATAAAGAGGTCTTCAGAGCCTATTCTCAGAAAAATCAAGACTTACATTTTATTTGGGGTGTAAATATCTTTAATATACGGGAGTTTAATCAAAATCGTTACAGCCATTTTTCAGAAACTAATAAATTTTCGAATTTTTTTGCATGTAAAGAGTAGTTTTGGTTGAGAGATTTTCTTCAAAACTCTGCGTCGCATTCTTGGAAGATACTAAACCTAAATACCAAGTTTGGTGTTTAAGGGTATTTTCGTTTTTGAGCTATGCTGTCCACAGACACACACAGACACACACACGGATCTTTTTCTCAAAATGCTTTTTTCGGAAACAGGGAACCACAAAACATATATTTCCGGTGACATCTTGACATTGAATTGTTGGATGGAATACAATACCTTCTCTATCCACTATGTACATTGTACATGCATACATTTATAGAATAACTTATATACATTTCAGAAAGAATAACATTGAAAACTTGAGAGGTTATTTAACTCACTTAAGATGTAATTTCCGTATGTTTAAATTATGTTATCCCCAAGTCTTCTTTTTGGATATAAGAATTAAATGTAGTAATTCAAGACAAACACTTCGCTTCTTTAAAATCAAATTCTTCTAAAATTAACATTATTTAGCTTAATGTCTTAACCTCAATGAGTCACTACAGTAAGACACGTTTCAATTTTTAATCAAATGGCATGGAATTTAAGATTTTTCTTAAGAGTTTCTTGGGTGAATCATTTATTTTTCTTCTATAAGCTACACATTTTTCCTTGCACATGTTTCCTCGCCTCCAAGGTTGTTACACTGTCCGAGCGTGTGTTATAATCCATATTTTCCTGCCGAATCTATGGGAAGTTCTCGACAGGGAACAGATTTTTTCATTCATCACATGATAAATTGTAGACCGCTGGCAGCGTTCCAATCCTTGAAGACTTCCTTCATAATTCATACCTTAATATGAAAGTCTCTAAAAGTGCTTATAATGCCAAAGTTGGACAGTAAATTATTATAATCTAATTCAGATGGCAGAGTTATTGAAAACTTATTCACAACGTTAGCATCTGTAGTTATGCATTGATAATGGCAAAATTGTTCGGTTTGAGATTCTGAGAAGCTCTTCAGGTTAGCTTACGTGGCTATATTACCCTATTGTATTTGTCGAAAAAATAGTTATTCAACATATGCATTTCCCTTTCTTTTGTTCATGCTTTATCAGCTCCCTTAAATGGGAGACTTAATGGCGCAAATTGTAACAAAAGAAAAAAAAATCTGATGTAATCCATTTACATTATTTTCTCTATATCTCTACAACAAAATTTTGTTAAACTGTTTATGCTTCTTTTTACTTCATGCTAAGTTAGAAAAAATTAGCATAAATAGTCCTATTACTTGCTTCCCTGTAAGTATAAGAGAAATAACGGAGTAACATAGTTTAAACTGAAAGCAAAAGATGGTTGCTATGTGACTGAAATTCCTTTGTTTGTATGGACAGGAGTTGACAAATTCCTGTATGAGAATTATGTTTTTAAGGCTGAATCAAAAAACAAGGAGTATCTAAAAAACGATCAACTCCACGAAAAAAATGTACATAACATAACTTTTGTGTTTTAATGTGCTCTACATTTTGTGTGTAAGCTTTTGTCCATCTCTTACGGTTTACCAGTTACACAAAATTCCGTAAAAGTCATCCAGAATAAAGTAGTCTTCAGAGGCTATTCTCAGAAAATTCAAGATATACATATTATTTGTCAACTATATATATTTAATATATGATATTTTATTCAAAATCGTTAGAGCCATTTTTTATAAAATCAAAATTTTTGAACATTTTCCCATGTGAACGGTAGTTGGGGGTGTGGGGATTTTCTTGAAAATCTTCATGCCACATCCTTGGAAGATACTGAACTTAAATATCAAGTTGAGTATTTAACGGTATTTTCGTTTTTGAGCTATGCTGCCCACAGACACACAGACCCACACGCATACACACAGACAGACACATACGGCTATTTTTCTAAAAATGCTTTTTTTGGATTCAGGTGGTCTCAAAACATGTATTTCCACTGAAATCTCGGTATCGAATTTTTGGTTACAATACAATACCTTCTCTATACACTATGTACATAGTACGTACAGAGAAAGTAAAAACGTTCTGTAGCACGTATGTACAATATACATAGCAGATAGAGAAGAACTGTACTCCATCCAAAAATTTGATTCCGAAATTTCAAAGTAAATACATGCTTTGAGACCTCCTGGATAATAAACAAATAAATACAATTAGGACCATTCGGTGTGTGTGTCTGTATTTATGTGTGTATGTATCTGTGAACAGCATGGCTTAAAAACGAACAGACCGCTATATAACAAATTTGGTAATTAATTTAAGTTTTTTCAGGTATGAGACACGATCGACTAGCATTTTCATTGAACATTTTTCCAAAATCTTGATTTTCAGAAAAATGACTCTAGCAATTTTAATTAAACTGCCACATGTGCAAGCTATTTTCATGATAAAAGAAATTCACAATTTGAGTTTTCTTAGAACAGCCTCTGAAGATCTCTTCATTCTGGATGATTTTGTATAATTCGCAAACCGTAAGAGATAGACTGAAAAATATGCACCATTGAAACACACACTTTGTCATAAACAGTTTTTCTGTAGAGTTAACCGTTTCTGAGATATTCCTTGTTATTGATTTCATTTACGACTTAAAATTTTCTCCAGCAGGAAGTCAACTTTGCTTTCACTTCTTTTGTTTTACTTCTGGGAATGCAAAAGAAAACTAAATTCAATTGTTTCATATAGCGATAGTTTTAAAAGATTTGACGATTGCTTTAGCCCAGTGTATTTCTTAATTTCCCTGCTGTAAGGGAACAAAGAAGAAGCAAGGAAGAAGGAAGCACGACGTAAATAAAAGAATGATCTTTTGTAAAGGAAGTTTGTTTGTGGAATAGTTAGTGACAGTCACGTGAATGGAAGATATCAGATTTTATTTCTATGTTATTAATTAATAATTACCCTTTAACTTGATATACACATAATTAATACTAATATATTAATTGCATATATACATATATGGCTTAATAGGATATGTTTTAAGGTACCCAGAATCCCATAAAAAGTTTATAAAACGTTTGTGTATGTCTATTTCTCTGTGTATTTGTGTGTTCATGAACGCATAGCTCTAACATTAAAATATTTGAAATTTAAAATCATTATCTTCCAAAGAAGCAACACGATGATTTTCAACAAAATCCTCCTATCTCAAACTACCTCTTACATGGACACTTTTTCAGAACCTTCGGTATTATCAAATATGGCTATAACAATTGAATTAATATGTCATATATTTATGTTATTAATATCACAAAAAATGTACGTCTTGTATTTTCTGGGAATAACCTCTGAAACAAACTTCATTCTAGATTGCTTTTGCTTAACTGCGAAACCATAAGAGATAGACACAGTATATGTCCAAATACCTTTTCGTGGGGTTACATTTCCGAGATATTCTTTGTGATTGGTTTGCACTTTCCTATATGTAAACTTTTCTGTGAAGTCACCAATGATGCTTCTTCCCACCATTTCTATTGTTGTTACTCCTGGTCATGAAAAGAGAAACTAATTTCAATAACATAATTTTTTGCATAAAGGATAGCCAGTCATTTATTGTAATTATTTTTCATCTATTTCATTTTAATTTAGATAAAGATTTGCACATATAAGTACGATACACGTTTCATAATAGATGAAAAAGAACAGCTATAGAACTGTTCTATAACGAATTAGCAGAAGAAATAGTGTATCTATAATTTTCAGAAGTTTAAATAGCACTTAGAGAGATCTATATTCCATCAATATTCTCTCCTGTACCTCTTTGTAACAAATTATTTTTAGAAAGCGTATTCTTCTCTACGCAATAAAAATGGTCTTATTAATTGGTACCCTATACGTAGAAAGGAAATAACGGAATATACTGGGCTAAAGTAGTAGTCAAGTATTTTGAAAACTAGTTGAAATGCGTTCACTTTGCACGAGCAGAAGTTAACAAAATTTACACACAAAGAAAGTTTGTGTGTTTTAAAATTGAAATCAATGACTACAAATACTTCGGAAATAGTAAACTCTACAAAAAAATTTAAAATGATATAAATTGTGTTTTAACGGGTTCTACGTGCTATTATGTAATACATTTTAGTCAATATCTTAGGGTTTGTCATATAAATAACTTTAATAAGCAGTATTTAAATCAATATCGTTAGAGCCATATTTCATAAAACAAGTTTTATAAAATATTTTCGTGTAAAGGATAGTTTTGGGTGGGGAGAATTTCTTGAAAATCTTTGTGTCGTTTCCTTGGAGGATGCTTTAACTTATATGTTGAGTTTTGTGTTTAGCCTAGAATTCATTTTTGAGTTATCACGTTCACAAACCTTTTTTCTAAAAATCTGGTGTGTTACATTCACATGATTTTCTCTTGCTGTTCAACAAAAACTATTCTTAATTGTTTTATCTATATCATGCTAATCAAAATAAACGTAGAACTGATCTTATTACTTGATTCGTTATTCAGAGAACGGAAATAAGGAAATACTCTCGACTAAACTGTTACAAAACTCTTTTAAAAGCTGGTTACTATGTGTAAAATTGAAATTTCGTTCTCTATGCAACGCTAGCAGAAAACAAAAAAGAACTGAAAGTAAAGATGTTTTTCCGTTTGAGAAACGTCAAGAAAGCTTCAAATTAAAATAAATAACAAAAATCTGATGTGTTACATTCACATGACTTTCTCTATATATCTGCAATAAATTATTTTTAAAAAGTTTATGCTTCTATTTACTTCATGCTCATCAAGAAGAAATTAGCAGAAATAGACTTATTACTTGCTTCCTTGTAAGTAGAAGCGATATAAAATAGTACCATAGGTTAGAGTGATAGTCAAAGGCTGGTTGCTCTGTCACTGAAGTTCCTTTGTTTGAATAGACACGAGTTCACAAAGTCCTGTATGAGAAAAGTATAAGTTTTTATAGCTGAAACCAAAAACAAGGAATATCTCAAAAACAATCACCTCCACGAAAAAATGTATGTAATATAAATTGTGTGTTTTAAAGTACTCTACATTTGTTGTGTGGTAAGTTTTAGTCCATCTCTTACGGTTTAGCAGTTATGCAAAATCCCGTAAAATTGACCCAGTAATAAGTAGTCTTTAGAGGCTATTCCCAGAAAATTCAAGATATATATTTTATTTGTCAGGTAAATATTATACAATAATTAATCAAAATCGTTAGAGCCATTTTTTATAAAATAAAAAATTTTGAAAAAAGTTCTACGTAAAGGGTAGTTTGGGGTGGGGAAACTTTTCTCAAAATCTTCGTGTCGCATCCCTGGGAGATACTAAACTTAAATACCAAGTTTGGTAGTTTACCGACTTTTCGTTTTTGAGTTATCATGTTCACAGACACACGGACACACTGACACACGGACACACACACGGACCTTTTCCTGAAAATATTTTTTTTTGGATACAGGGGACCCTAAAACATATATTTCCGGTGAAATCTCGGTATCGATTTTTTTGGTGGAGTGCAATACCTTCTCTATACTCTATGTACATAGTACGTATAGAGAAAGTAAAAATATGTTGAAAACACCTAATTGTACAAAAGTAATGTACATGATAAAAATGTTGTGCTTTAACGAGATCTACAATTTCGTGCATTAACTTGTTGTGTCTCTTACGCTTTACCAGCTGGACAAACGTTATCCACAATAAAGAGGTCTTCTGAGGCAATTCCTCGAAAAATTCAACATATGCATTTCGTTTGCCATGAAAATATATTAAACGTGTGGTGTTTTAATAAAATGGCTAGTCATTTTACAGAAAATCAAAATTGTTGATAAATGTTCCATGTAAAAGGTAGATAGTAGTGAGGTGGGAGCATTCTTGGAAATCTACGTATGTCATCTTTGGTAGATCCTGATCTTAAATGCCAAGTTTGGTATTTAACTGACTTTAATTTATGAGCTATGCTCTCCAAGATACACACACATACACACGGATCCTTTTATAAAAATGCTCTTTTTTGGATTCAAGGGACCCTAAAACATTTGTTTCAGGGAAAGTCTCGGTATCAAATTTTTGGGTGGAATAAAAAACTTTATCTAGCTACCTGTACATCACATTACATACTGTCAGAGGAAGTAAAAATGCTATTTGTTTTGGATATAGCGGACCCTAAAAGTTTGTCTGCAGTGAAATGTGTAATAAGTATGATTTAAACTAAAATTCGTGAGGAACGTTAGTGTTTTGTGCTATTTATTTGATTTTCATTGGTTTCACCCATTAGTTTCTTTTCCGAAGCCGTGATCGAGTGGTCAGACCGATTACCTCTCACCTAGTGGCTTGTGTTCGCTCCCAAGGGATCATACCTGGGACTTGTGGTGGATGAAGTGCAACTGAGTGGATTTTTTCTGGATTCTGAACAGTCCTCCGCCATTCAGTCCACCAATTGTTGTATAACAGTATTTTCGTCATCCATTTCAACGTGATTTCATATCATCCACTTTCGCAATTTCATACCAGGCATCGACCTAGTCATCCATCTTGGGCTCTCTTTGATCCAGAGCCTTTGTTCCTCAACAGATTTCTGACCCCAGTCGCTGGCATTTAGTCCTGGACGGTGTAAGTCATGCATACGAGGAAAATAAACAAGGAAAGAAAGATTGATTCATTGCTATTGCATGTGGAAATGTATTATTTTTTTCCTATTTTTCACACGCACCTTTCCAACACTTTTTATAGTTCAGGATTTGAACTTTTGTGTTATTTTGTGTGTAGGTTTAAGTGTGAAATCTAATGGTTAAGCGCCTAAGTCATACGCCAATATATTAAGCACGAGGCTCATTGGAAGTGCTACCCTATTGAACTCCCAGCATCCCCTCCATACACCTGCAGGAGGATCTTGTTTTTAAGGATGTTTTTGCTAGATATTTATTTCACGTATCTACATATCACATCTCAGTTGCATACATCCCTTAAAATTAGCTTATCTCATTGGGTGTTTTCATAAATAAATAAATAAATAAATAAGTAAAGTGTATTTGCTTAATTTAGACAAATATATTTGAGTTTATATTTTAAATATATGTAAAACCAACTTAAGACACAGAAATATTAATTTACACGGTTTTGAAAAAAACTACTCTTTAATTAGCATAGGTTACTAAATACCAAATATGTGAATATATGTGTAGGCCAACGCGGCTGTTTATAACTTGTGTAATCGTCTACCTATGAGATAAGAAAAAAGCACAACAAATTGCAATACAAGCAGTGCATTATCAACTGTGAAATAAGAAAAAAACAATATGAATAAGCAACAGGAGCGTAGATAGTTTGTGCTTGTACGCACATTTTAATTATGGATATTAAAGTAAGTTTCTGGGTCTGAAAAAAAATTCCCTTTTAAAGGCTTTTAACCGTTGTTCCTTAAAATGCTAATCCTTTGGAAACTAGACTTTCGCTGTTCTTTTTATAGCTTCCCATTTATTTTGGAACACAGCACGTAAAAGCCATATTGAAAACACATTGAAACAACATAATAACCTTCTTAAATCAGTCAACCAAATAAATTTAATTTTTACTAAATTCTATAAAAGCTGCAAGATTTTTTTCTCTCTCTTCCTCTCTGTAGTATACAGGACCTTTTGTTTACCATTAAAGCAACGATGTGACGTGTTGTTTTAGGTGGCGGTGTTGATGTATTCCCCTTATCTCACATTCTTCATTAGTAGTAACTTAAACTATCCCCTTGCCTCAGCTACCTTACGCTTAGTTCCTAGTTCACAGCCGTGGGCAGACGATACTAGCTCTCTGACATCACAGAGAACTCAGTTGGCTGATACTGCTCTAGTATTATTGCCCAAATATCCCTCATAAATGTCATCAAACCTATCCTATTACTTTTGGCATAAGAGACCTGTGACAAAGAAACGTGATACCTCGTTCTCGATCTAACACGAATCATTTGTGCTTACTGAACACCAAAATGAATGAGTGAGGTGAAAGAACTCTAGACCGCAGGCGGTATGACCGACAGAGATACCTAAGATTCCAACCTTGATGACCTAATCATACCAGTGGACGGCTCAAGAGGATTCTCTCTGGTGGTAGAAGTTGACCAATGAGAGTCAGCTCAGAGAAGCGAGCTATCTGCCAAGGTGAGATGAATTATTCAACCAACAAGCATCTGTGCCATCTGTCCTACACTGACAATACTGCACAGTTATTAATTATACTCGAAACATAAAGGGGGAAATGAAAATATAAAAAAGAAGGAAAGATAATTTTTGGTAGTATAGAAACTATTCCACAATCACTTTTAGAACCAAAGAAAACCAGTAAAACCTCATGGTCAGAACGGCCGGCCCGCTCGATCACTTTCAGTAAATGTCATTCAATTTTAAACAAGGTAAATGAGCGGATGACTCAGTGGTTTCGTCTGTGCCCATTAGGGAGTCGCGGATTCTATTTCTGTGGCCGGCTTCCTGACCTATACGTTTTTGGTGTTCCCTGAGTTGTCAGGTAAATGCTGGGTGGGTTACTTTACATTTATTTCATTCGAAAAACATGCGAATCAGTTGGGGAATTAAATGCCGTGTTGGCAAGTTACCACTGTGGCTCAGAGATTCGAAAAACTGGCTATAGGCCGTGGTTCGAATCCCCGAATCCCCGGTATGGCATTGAATTTTTCAGTTTGACTCTACTTATTCAGCTCCTTTCCTATACATGGCTAGTGTATAAAAACGATTAATTAAAATTTAGTAGAATAGTTTAATAAGAATGGGTAAACTGCCATGTGAATGTAAAATATCAGGATTGTTTTATAAATGTTCAGTGAAAAGATCTTACCATGCTTTAAATATTTAAGTTTTATTCATGTTTGAAGGGATTAGTTTTCGTTGAACAGCAATTCTGAACTGTTCTCTTAAATAGATATAGTCCTTATTTTATGAGACCGTTGACAACAGCAGGCGAGTTTGAACCGCTGCTTAAAATTTTAATAACTAAAATGCTTCTGTCATACAGAAGTAGAAAAGGATGTGTTTTTTTCTTTGTTTCTTTTCTATAGCAGATACCGCATTTTTTATTCTTTTTGTCTGCTTTGGCGAGGAAGAGAAAACAAAAAAATGGATTACTCCCGGACATGCTGGAACGTGAAAGAGTTCCTGTCGGTTTGAGGGGTGTGGGTGTATTATGAAGGGAAGGGCCCAACTCTTCTGAATCAATACGTAAATATGTAACTGCCAGAAATCAAGAGAATCGCGTTGCACTACTGATATGTAGGTAAATGGATAGAGAGATGTGCATGGTTTAATTAATTTGCGTTTTCTACGCTAATAGAGGCTTCCCAACATCCATGACGAGTGTTCAGGAAAAATCTGAAAAGTTAGACAACCGGAATTACTCAACGAAACTCGTGAGAGATATTTAAAATCCATAAATCCCATGTAAATATTGAAAACTATTAATTATTATAGAAGTCACCAATTTAGTAAAAGCATTTGAAACTTCTAATGACCTACATTAATATTAATTATACAACATAATAAATCCATATTTAAAAATCGGATGTGTTCTATTCACATAACAAATTATTGTTAAAGAGCTTATACTTCTATCTACTTTATAATAATCGAGGTAAACATTAGCGAAATTGAATCTAATTACTTGCTTCCTTGTAAGTAGAAGTATATAAGAAAATACACTATGCTAAAACAATAGTCAAATCTTTTAAAAAATAGTTGCTATGTTGTTGAAATCTATTTCTATGCAGGCCAGTAGTTTTCAAATTTACGTGTGAGAAAATGTTAAGTATTTTAAATCTGAAACCAAAACCGGAGAAACATTTCATAAAGGCCAAATCAAGAAAAGGAAAAAAACAAAGAAAACGTATGCTATAAATTGTGTGCTTTAACGTGATCTACATTTTTTGAGTGGTAAGCTTCCATCTCCTACGGTTTACCAGTTACGCAAAAGTCATCCATAATAAAGAGGTCTTTAGAACCTATCCCCAGCAAATTCAAGATATAAATTTTATTTGCCATGTAAATATCTTTGATATACGGTATTTTAATCGAAATCATTAGAGGCATTTTTGAGAAAATCAAAATTTTCTATTTTTTTCTATGCAAAGGGTAGTTTGAGGAGAGTAAATATTTCCAAAATCTTCGTGTCGCATCCTGGGAATATACTAAACTTAAATACCAAGTTTGGTATTTGTAAAATTCCGATGCTAAAAGGTTTGATTTTCTATTATTGTTTCTATTATATACAATTTGACTCCTTCATATTGGTATAACATAAATAACACCGTTTTTAATAAATCTTCGTTCTACAGTAAGTGACGAATTTGCCGACTCAAGTTAGGTTTATTAAGAAGTATTTTCACAGATAATTCAATACTCTCACTTCTGTTTTCTTTTCTTTGCGTTGCTTGTGTGATGCAGAATACAGTGCTTTATTCCAGCGCTACGTAAAA
The DNA here is from genome assembly GCA_030762935.1 of Hymenopus coronatus. Classification (NCBI taxonomy): domain Eukaryota; kingdom Metazoa; phylum Arthropoda; class Insecta; order Mantodea; family Hymenopodidae; genus Hymenopus; species Hymenopus coronatus. The sequence continues at coordinate 60,197,307 of CM060887.1, read as the reverse complement.
TATCATCGCTTGTGGAATACTCTGGATATCCGGCTCTTTGAGTTTCATGTGTTCCACTCACATGATTTTCTCTTCATCTCTACAGAAAATTATTGTTAAAAAACTCATTCTTCTATTTGCTTAATACTAAAAGAGAAAAATTTAGCAGAAAGGGTCATTACTTGCTTCCTTCCAAGTAGAAGGGAAATAAGGGAGTATCATAGGCTAAATCGATAGTTAAATGTTTTAAAAGCTGCTTACTATGTGATTCTTTTATGGACAGTTGACAAATTCCCATATAAGAAAAGTATAAGTATTTTGAAGCCTGAATCGAAAAACAAGGAATATTTAAAAACGTTGAACCTCAAAGAAAAAAAAAGGAATTTAACATAAATTGTGTGTTTTAATGAGCCCTACATGTTTTGTTGGTAGGCTTTTGTCAATCCCTTACGGTTTACCAGTTACACAAAATTCCTCAAGGTTCATCCAGAATAAACATGTGCTTAGAGGCTATTCCCAGAAAATTAAGATATACATTTTATTTGTCATGTAAATATCTTAAATATAAGGGATTTTAATTAATATCGTTAGAGCCACTTTTGAGAAAATCAAAATTTTCGAAATTTTTTCCATGTAAAGGATAGTTGGGTGTGGGGAGATTTTCTTAAAAATCTTCGTGTCGCAAATACCAATTTTGGTATTTAAAGGTATTTTCATTTTTGAGCGATGCTGCCTACAGACACACACGGACGTTTTTCCAAATATGATTTTTTTGGATTTAGGGGGACCCAAAAAATCTATTTCCGGTGAAATCTCAGTATCTAATTTTTGGGTGCGTGTACATGTAGTACATGTGTGCGCGTAGAGAAAGTACAAATAATTACCAATTCTGGTGAGCACATTCGCCGATATATAGCAGCAGGATCTTCGAGAGGGAGTTCGTGGGATAATAAACATCCAGAAAAATCCGGTTATATCTCGTTAACGCGTCCGATATTTACGTTGGGTGAGAGTTCCGCTTCATTATCTACAGCTTCCGATAAAGATTGATAAGCTCGGCTCATATCAACTGCAATTCTTCCCAATATTTTCCTCAGAAAATTATATCAAAGGCCATCTTTGCTCAATCTCCTCTTGTTGAGACGCCCACAATAAAGTCAAACTTGTGAATAAGTCCCGAAAACTTTGCCCTGTAAATAGAAATTCAGGCTATTTTCCGAAATGTAGTTTGTGCCTCTTTGGAATCAGATCACATCATAAGTATATTCGAACCACTTTGAGTAGATATGTACGAGGTAGGTCCAGAAAGTAAGTTCCATTTGTAATAAAATTAAATTGTGTACAGATACAGAATAACTATTTATTGCACAACATTCTACAACTCTTAAACTACTTTTCCACATAACTGCCGAAATTTTGCAGGCATTTGTCATAGCGTGGCACAAGTTTTTGTATACCTTCTTCATAGAAGTTTGCCGCAAAGTTTACGAAATTTCAGTTTTTTGGTAACAATTTCATGAATTAGTGATCGTGAGCTTTGGGGAAATTCCATAGCGAGAGCACTAATTGAAAACTTGTGGTTATCCTGGATCTTGTCATCAGTCGCGTGAACCAGTTCTTCTGTAACCAAAGATGGACGCCCACTTCTTCATCGTGCACTTCACTATGTCCTTCATTGAACTGTCGGACCCATCTACTCACCATTGAATCACTCATCGCATTTTGTCTGTAAACTTCGCAAATTTGCCGATAAATTTCAATTGGTTTCACTTTCCTAGCATTCAGAAAACACATCACAGATCTGATTTCACAAGCGGCGGGATTCTCAATCAACACCGACATTGTAAACAAGCACAACAAAGCGTATGTGGCTGACAGCGATCTCAAAAAGGCGCACTTTCTTCTCCTTGATAGAGAGCGTCTACCGCGCATGTGCGGAACTGCGATCGCAGCGCTGCAGCGGAGATAAATTGAAACGGAACTTACTTTCTGGACGTAGCTCGTATATGGCAGAAGGAGACACTGTCATGAACTACGAACTTTGGAGATACATTGCGCGTCTGCAGTCTCATTTCCATCGATCTAGAATTGTGACGGTCAGGATGTAATATGCTAGACCGTGTTGTTTGGAGGCTCCTCCAATTCTGAAAATTTACTCACAAAAATAAGTGCCCTTTGGATATTGGCACAATAGATGGGCGGCAGTCTTTTGTGCCTATTAATATTATCCCCGAACTTTAGGATCATGCATTCTGTTTTACTACTTTGTATATAGTACGCCTAGGGGTTTTGGTTTTGGTAATTTCCTTTCTTCAGAGTACTCGCAAGCCCTACTGCAGGTTTTTACGATTTGTATTCGGTAAATAAGAACCTGTTGTCTTAAAATTCAGAACAACCTCAATGCTCACCGTTGTACTGAATCTGTTAACTTATTCTGGTAGTTTGCTTTTAATATTTCACTTTAAAGAACAAATGATGTAGATTTTTATTTAAACCGTATCAATGTTTGATCACAAGCTGTTCCTAGACCTTCATAAATGTATTTTAAACTCCATTCGGATATAGTTGATACTTATTGAGAAAAATACTTTTAGTGAAAATATTCATAATTATTATAGGACGAATAAACCGTTCTTTAGAAAAACTACCAAAATATCTAAAAACAAAACACAAATCTGGTATATGGTAAGCTATTCATTTTTCTGGTCTTTTTAGAAATAGTTTTAAATCTATAAAAATAATTTTTTAACAATTTATATTCAGAGATCGAATGAATTATGTCATATCTTATAAAGTGGATAAACAACCACATTACAACTTTTACGTTCATTCTCTTTAAATTTCTATTGAAAATTTGAACAATATTGATTGCAAACTACGCCACAAGGAACATTTTTCCCTCGTAAAAAGTCAAAGTCAAAAGAAAGGCATTAGAAATAAAAGATGGACATTTTTCATGTGCACGTGAGTATATAAGCGATTACGAGCCAAAGCTTTTAAAAGGATGTGCCAGCAAAAGCCATAATAGGTAAATGAAGCTAAAGGTTGAGGGCATTGTGTACATAAAACTAATTTAGGTATGATTTTTACTTTCTCTACAACGTGCTAAATACATAGTCTATAAAGAAGGTGTGGAATTGCACACGAAAATTTAATACCGAGGTTTCACCAGAAATACATGTTTTGAGACCAATTGAATCTAAACAAAAAGCATTTTTAGAAATATAACCATGTGTGTGTCTGTCAGTGAGTTTGTTTATGTGTGTGTATGACTATGGGCAGTATAGCTCAAAAACAAATAGACCGTTACATACCAAACTTGGTATTTAAGTTTGGTACCTACCAAAGGAGCTACATGATGATTTTCAGAAAATTCCCCACCCCAACTATATTGACTTTCTCAAAAATGGCTCTAAGGATTTTGATTAAAATCCCGTATATTAAAGGAATTTACATTCCAAATAAACTGTACATCTTGCATTTTCTGGGAATATCATCTGATTACCTCTTTACTTTAAATTAATTTTGAAAAATTTCCCACAACCAGTAAACCGTGAGAGATAGAAAAATAGTTACCACACAAAAAATGTAGATCACGACAAAGCACACAATTTTTGTTATATCCATTTCTTCGTGGAGTTGATTGTTTTTAGATATTCGTTTTTAATGGTTACAGCTTTATAATAAGTACTTATACTTTTCTCATACGGGAATTTGTCCACTTTTGTCCATACAAACAAAGGAACTTCAGTCACATAGCAACCAGCTTTTCCATATCACTTTAATCTATGGTACTCCCTTATTTCCTTTATACTTTCAAGGAATCACGTAATAAGATTATTTCTAGCCCACCTGGGTAGCGTGCCTGCCTCACATTCAAAAGGTCGTGAGTTGGAATCTCGCTTAGGGTGAGCATAACTTTTTTTTTCGGGGTTTTCCCTTTTCCTGAAAAGATGAATGTCGAGTAACCTTAAGCACCTTGGACTCTGAGGTCATTTGAGCATCATTTTACCAATTTCATTCATCGTCCAGTATGACCAACTAGGTTAAAGGACGTTAAACTACACAAAAAAAAAAGATTATTTCTGCCAATTTTTTCTCGATTAGCATGAAGTAAATAGAAGCGTAAGCTTTTTAGCAATTATTTTGTTGCAGAGATATAGAGAAAGTTATGTGAATGAAACACACCAAATGTTTTTAAAAATTTTGATTATTATAGGTTCATCAGTTCTTAATTCAGCAGCACACGAGATAAATAGTTATTTTCTCAAGCCATTCTATGATGGGTTGCATCATTTCATATCTCAAGGGTGGGGAGAAATGTTCATTCGGGAATATATAAGTGAACAGCTGTGGGAGTAGTTGGCGTGCAATTAAGAACAAAGCAGCAGACTGAAAACAGCCAAGTTTACACCAAGAAGTCCACGAATTTGCTGTTTCCACTGAGCTGCAGCTATAGTATTCAAGTCATGTGTAATGTAATTAAAATATATAATACCAGCGACGGTGTAAATTAGTCTAGTTCCGTGCACGACTGTGCGGAAATTCCGGAGACTGCGGAATTGCATTCTACAAGGGTGCGAATGCTCTACTTCCTGGGGTTGTGGCTTAGGATTGCACCATTATCAGGATTATAGAACTGCAGAATAAGTTCTCTTTCGAGTTCCTCTCTTAACGCCCACATCGTAACAGCTTTCTTCTATTGTTTCCATACCTATAGTTTTGTAAGAATTGAAACATATTATAACGCTAGACTCCCCACAAAACTTCTTATAATAGCCTCTACTGTAATAAAAAATAAGGCATATGTAATGTATAGCGATTGCTCATACACATATCTTGAATAGAAGGACATGGACAAAAGGCATTTATGCGTTTCTATTTCTTTTCTGAGTTCCACTTTCTTCTGCTGGTATTACAACATTATTCATCTAATTTCACCACAGAATTATATGATCCTTACCATTGGCATTTTTACTTTATATACACTTACTATGTACAATTCAACACCAAGATTTCAACAGAAATATATGTTTTGAGACCCCCTGAACCAAAAAAATGTATTTTTAAAAAAATGTCCTTATGTTTGTCTATCATTCTGTCTGTCAGTGCGTGTGCCTGGACAGCATAACTCAAAAACGAAAAGTCCGTTAAATAGCAAACTTGGTATTTAAGTTCAGTGTCTTCCAAAGATATGACACGAAGATTTTCAAACAAAAAAATCACCATCCTCTCAACTACCGTTTACATGGGAAAATGTTCGAAAATTTAGTATTTCTCAAAAAGCATGTAACGATTTTGATTAAAATCCCGTAAATTAAAGATATTTACATCCCAAATAAAATGTAGAACCTCTTTATTCTGTAGCAATTTTACTTAATTTTGCTTAACTGCTAAACCGTATGATAGCCAAAAACGTACTACAGACCTTTACGTTTTTGTTGTGGAGTTAGCCGTTTCGGAGATATTCCTTGTTATTCGTTTCAATTGTAAACTACTTAAACACTTTTCTCCGACAGGAAGTGTCCGCTTTTCTTTTGTTCTTCCCCTGGTCAAGCAAAGAAGCGATTTGCATTGACAATCGCATAAGGATAGCTTAAAAACCTTGACTATCACTTTTGCATAGCGCATTCCTTTAGTTCCCTTCTACGTATAAGGAACTAATAAGATTATTTTGCTAATGTTTATTTCGACTAGCATTGTGTGAAAGGAGGAATAATCTTTTGTAAGAAGTTCGTAGATCTGCTAGAGAAGGTCATGCAAGTGTAACACTCAGATTCTTACCCTCTCTATACGTATTATGTACATAGTGTATAGAGAAGGTAATAGTATTGTACCCTAAAATTCGAAACTGAGATTTCACCGGATATACAGGTTTTGAGACCTCCTGAACCCAAGAAAAAAAAAAACATTGTTAGAAACATGTCCGTGTTTGTGTGTGTGTGTGTGTGTGTGTGTGTGTGTCTGTGGGCAGCTTAACTCAAAAACTAAAAGACCGTTAAATAGCAAAGTTGGTATTTAAACTTGATATCTTCTAAGGAAGCGACAGGAAGATTTTTTAAGATAATCCCTCCACCCCCATCCACCTGTTACATGGAAGATTTTTCAATAATTTTGAGTTTCTCAAAAATGGCCCTAACGATTTTGATTAAAATATGTTTAAGATATTTTTATGATAAACCTAGTGTATATCTTGGGTTTTCTGGGAATAGGCTCTGAAGACCTCTTCATTCCGAATGACTTCTAAATAACTGGGAAAATGTAAGAGATATACAAAAACTTACTGCACAAAAAATGTAGATCTCATTAAAACACTCAATTTTTGCTACACACGTTTCTTTTTTTTTTTTTTTCGGTGTAGAGTTAACCATTCTCAGATGTTCCGGATTATTGGTTGAAATTTTCGCCACTTAAACTTTTCTCAAATGGGAATAGATCTGTTTTCTTGTTTTTCGTTTGTGTACTGCTGTCAAGTAAAGAGATTGGAATTTCAATTGTTTCACATAGCGACCGCCTTTTAAAGGACGATACTATCTCGTTAGCCTGAGAATTTTCTTATTTCCTTTATATATACTTACAAGGAGCTAGTGCGTCGCCCTCCGAGGTGTAATGGTTACCATACTAACTTCATATACCAAGATCGCGTGTTCAAACCCGGCGGAGGTCGATGGATTTTTTCGGGCGTAAAAACCTTAGCATGGCTTCCTTCGGAAGGGAAGTAAAGCCGTTGGTCCTGTGTCGTAGATTTACGGCACGTAAGAGAACCTAAAGCCTGATAGAGAGGCCTCTGAGCAAAATTAAGCGGTCTTTCACGCCCAATTTAGAATGGGACGCTGAGAACCACAGTAGTTAAAGAGCGTCCATAAATAACACGCCATTTACATTTAAGGAGCTAGTGGCCGCGCCATGACCGAGTGATCAGACTCGCCTCTCACCTAGATGGCCCGGGTTCGATCCCAATCGACCGCATGTGAGATTTGTGGTGGACAAAGCGGCGCAGGGGCGGGTTTTCTCCGGGTTCTCCGGTTTCTCCCGCCATCACATTCCACCGGGGCTCCATCTGCATGTATCATCAGTGTCATCGCCTGCGGTACCAGAGCAGGAAAAACGGGTGTTAAACACTATCAAGAAAAAAAAAAAGGAGCTAGTGATAACACTCATTCTGCTTATGTTAAGCTTAATTAGCATAATGTAAATAATAAATTAATATTTTGAATAAAAGGTTTGTTTGCCAAATAGCTAGAGGACATTGTGTGAATAGAACGCATTACAACATTTCCCTTCTATTTGCCAAGTAATAAGAATAATTTCTGCTAATGTTTATCTCGATTAACATGATATATATATATGTAGAGAGAGAGAGAGAGAGAGTTGTTATAGAGTTGTAGAAAAAGTAATGTGAATGGTATACGAAAAAAATGTAAATGGAGTTTTATTTGTGGACGCTCTTTAACAGCTGTGGCCCTCAGCATCCCATTCTATAATGGACGTGAAAGACCGCTTAATTTTGCGCAGAGGTCTCTTTTATCAGGATTGAAGTTCTTTTACGTACTGTAAATCAACGACACGGGACCAACGGCTTTACTTCCCTTCCTAATGATTTTTACGCCTGACAAAATCCATCGTCCTCCGCCAGATTTCAACCCGCGACCTTGAGTATTTGAAGTTAGCATAGTAACCATTATACCACGTAGGCATGTTTAATATGTTTAATGGAATACATCAGATGTTTAAGACCTATTGACCATCCCCAGACTTATCAGCAATCAGGGATTATGATTCAAATTGTCTCCCCTTTTTAGGCGCTGCCTTCTGCTATCGTTCTCCAAAAATCTTATGCCAATCTCCTTCTTAATGGTTCCTTTCCTGCTTTGCCGTGGCTACTTCATCCCTCCAGGTGATCAGACTCCTCTGCCTCTTCCTCCTCCCATATGGCGGCCATGATAGTAGATGCTTTCGCTATCTTCTTCTGGCATCCTCTGGACATGACCGTACCATTTCTATTTCTGCTTTTCTAGCCTTTCCACTGACGTTCCTTGTTCCATTATTTTCCATACTGCTTCATTTAGACAAATCAATATACCCGAGTAAAGTATAAGGCAGTTTAATTAAATAATATTTTAAATGAAGAAATTATTATATCGAGATATCAGAGCATGTTTAACCACTCATTTGTAACCTCAGTAGGCTACATACTTTTACCATTAATAACAAATAAACATACAGATCAACATGTAATAGACGGCCAATATTTATAAACTCTTTGGAAAATTTTATCAAAATTATGCATCTCGATCAAAACCAGTCCTTATCCTAAATCACAACTACCTTCCTTTTTATTTGAAGCTTAAAATGCAAGACGGATAGTCGGTGGATATAATTGCAGAGTGGTAACGAGTGACATTTTACTCCCAGTTTCTCAACAGCTGGTGGAAAAAAGAAATTACAGGGTGATTTCAATACAGCTGTTCATATTACATAGTAGTCCATTTGCAAAATTAAAAAGACGTTTGAATACACAGTATTATTGCGTGTAGCACTAAATTTTTATCACAGGTAAAATTCTTTAAATGACGCTTGCCAAGCTTGTGTAGCAAAATGTTACCTCAAAGGGGCTCTAAATGTATTGACAAGAAGGTGTCGCATATAAAGTTTTAAGTATTTCAAAGATGCAATATATATATATATATATATATATATATATATATATATATATAAATACCTCTCCAGTTGTGTATAGGACAGGAGGTGGAGAGTTAGAACCAGCGAAAAACTAATGCCATAACCGGGATTTCAACCACGGATCTCCTGGTCTCCATCCAATTGCTGTAATCACTGAGCTACCATTGCAACATCCGGCGTGGCATTAAATTCTTCAGCTACTCGCATTTTAACCCGGATGTCTCAAATTACCTTGACATTATACAGGGTTACTACAAAAGAAATAGACAACTTAAACTGCCTGTAAAACAAAAACTATTAGAGATAGCAACCTAATTATTTTGTAGGTATGTTGAGAAAATATCAAAGTTTCGTTTGTTACTATTGGTAACGCTGTAGTGTTTTGCTTGTTGTTGCAGAAGCTGAAATGGCGGAAAATCCTGTAGAAAAGGCATATTGCGTGTTGGAATTTGCTAGAACGCAATCAGCAACTGTCGTCCAACGACATTTTAGAACACGTTACCACAAAACGCCACCGACTAGACAGTCAATCTACGACTGGTATAGAAAATTCGAGACAAAGGGATGTTTGTGGAAAGGGAAGAGCTCGGGAAGACCAAGAGTTTCGGAAGAAAACGTTGAACGTGTTCGTGCTGACTACATAAGAAGCCCACAGAAATCGACATCTAGGGCAAGCATGCACTTACAAATTCCACAGCAAACTGTATGGAAAATCTTGCGGAAGCGACTGCACATGATGCCTTACAGATTACAGATGTTGCAGTTTCTGAGTGAGGAAGATAAGGTCATACGGCGTGACTTTTGCATCGACATGTTGCGACATGATGAAGACGATGCTGGTTTTTGTAAGCGCATCATTTCATTTTTGTGGTAACGTGTTCTAAAATGTCGTTGGACAACAGTTGGTGATTGCGTTCTAGCAAATTCCAACACGCAATATGCCATTTCCACAGGATTTTCCGTCATTTCAGCTTCTGCAACAACAAACAAAACACTATAGCGTTACCAATAGTAGCAAACAAAACTTTGAGAGTTTCTCTACATACCTCCAAAATAATTAGGTTGCTATCTCTAATAGTTTTTGTTTTACAGTCAGTTAAAGTTGTCTATTTCTTTTGTAGTAACCCTGTAGATCTCAACGGCAATTTACAATCTTCGTAAGCATTTTAGTCCCGGATGTTATAGTTTAACCAACTATTAGGTCAATGAATGTGAATTAATTATACAATTAATAACAATTAAAACGTGGGTTTTAACTTAAAATAGCCTTGCTGAGTTCTGCAACTCTTTTAACTTTGAAAGCATATCTGCACAGAGGATAGTTGAGTCACTTAGTAGCTAGGAAATGGTGAGGTCATAAAGAAAGCAACAAAATTAGTGCTTTGACGAGATCTGTATTCTTTGTGCAAAGATAATCCATTCAGAATTAGGTGAAAACCAAAGGCTGTTCCCAAAAAATTCAAGGAACACGTTGTTTTTTCATATACTAATCGAATCATGGTAGTTTAATCAAAATCGTTAAAGCCATTTTTGAAAATAAATAACAACAAAAATGTTTTAATTTAAGTAGTAGTTTGTAATAAGTGAATTTCATCGAAATCTTCGTGACGCATCAAAGTTGCTGAAATTATGTGTTAAATTTGGTAATTAACACACTTTTCGTTCCTTGAGTGATGCTGTTCTTCACATGTGTATTTTATAAACAAAATTTTCTATAAAAATACTTCTTATTCAGTATTTTTCATATTTTAATGTTGTTATAATCACAAATTTTCACTTTTTATCACTTCTGTGTCACTCTGTTCCTTAAACACGACGATCATAATACGAAATTGACGCAGCCCACCCAAGGCGCTATCGGGACATTGTTTCTTCTGTTCTTGTCTCTCCACAGTTTGCCAACATTCAGAATAGGAGCATAGTGGAAGAAGCTGCACAGCATAGTGAGGTGGAAGGCCTTAAGCCGCAAAGCGTAGCCCAGGGATGTTTTAGAAGCAGAGGTGGGATCAGACACGGCCGGAGGCTGCACTGTGGAACGACGACAGGACTTAACTGAGACCTCTGTGAAGCTAAATTTCAATGAACCACTATTTACCCAAGGGATCTGTGAGACCTAAACTCCTCACAAATAGCGGATTTTTAGTTAGCGAAATGTTTATATTTGGACGCTATTTACCACTATTTTTGAAGCTCTTATAATGCGTCGTAGTTCATAATGCCGTTACTTTTCTGTATATAAGTGAGATTGCAAAGAAGGGCAAGTGGATGGGCAATATTGTTTTCTCGGAGCAACAACTTCTGCGTCATATATTCCTTATTCCTTCAGAATTAGCAGATATTGTAGGATACTCAGTGTGAGGTAGGAGCTACTCCTGCCAGTGTGCATCGTTACGGGGTAGTAGGTTCAGGATAGAGATATCGCGAATGCTTAGGGGAAGCAAGTGGTCTTAGGGTTTAAGGTGCAGCAGTACATTTGGGGAGAGATTAAGGAGCTATAAATATGTACACCAAGGGTGTGAGAAGACACAGTGCTTGCATCACTTAGAAAAGTTAATGAAAATATTGGTTAGGGAACTATGGGAAGAACCCTAATTCCACAGAACTCATCTGGTAAATTCTGGTCTTCTGAAAATTAAACACTTTTGAATAAACACTTTGCCCGTTAACACTTTGCCCGTTAACACTTTCTGTTAACGTCGATACAGTGTATGTCCGACATTGTCTGCAGCTCAGATGTAAAGGCTCTAAATAAACAACAGTCTGTTTTTCTTTAGCTTACTGCGCATGACAACATTATGACCTACTCATTAGCCTCTCTTATTGGCTGCTGGACTTAAAACTGCATATCGGCACAGAAATCAGTTCCATAGATGAATTCTCTGCATTCAGAGTATTTCAGTCAAATTAATTTCCTTTCAAGCAAAGGCTCATCTGTAGATTATTATTCTAAAATATCAGGGGAGTTACAGTATTTTTCAGACCCTGCCACACTCTTCTTCCAAAGGCGGCCTGAATTTTAAGTTTGGGATTAGGGTGTGTGCTGCTGGAAACCAACCCTCGCTCTTGTCAATTTTTCTACTTATTGGTCCCCTAACTGAGGCGTAATTATCGACTTGCAAGCAATGTTTCCAGAAATCAGATTTACAACGTTAATCCTCACCCCTAGTACAGGGTCGTCTTTTGTTTGCTAATAGTTATTTCCCATTGGCAGGGGGAGCGGTTCCGTTTGAGGGCCATCATATTTTGGAGAAACATAACAGCAGTTTCTTTATTACCGTATTTTCACTGACCAAGCTCCAGTTCATTAACGGTCGCTGCTCTTCACAGACGATGAAAAATGTGTGTTTGCTGTTAGGTGAGGCAAATTTTTTAATGGCAAGAAGAAGAAGAAGAAAAGAAGAAAATTCATGCCAAGTGTGATGATTGAATGAGTGATGTGGAGAGTTTGTGAAAACTGCTTTGTAGCAAGAAAAAACACCACATTCAAACTGCTAGAGGTTAGGGCGCTACTTAGTACAGCATTGCCGTAGGTTGACATCAATTGAAAGAAGAAATTGCTTCCGTAGTCCAACTGGGAACAAAATGAGGGAACTGGATGGCAATGTAGGCAAAATTATTGAGACAGTCGTCATAAACCTTCTGGCAGCTGAGGTTGCGGAATCAGATTCAGATATGAACGGGATTGCTCCATTTCCGGATATTCCGTAGTTGGGAATTGAATATTTTTATACATTTGTTGAATGCTTAATTTGCATGAGTTATGCATTTTTTTTTCATTTATGTTATACCTATCGTTTGTTCACTCCACGTGCTATATACGCCAAAATTACGGCGGAAAAAACTCAGCCAATCAACGAGAAGGGAACTCGGAGGTATACACTTAAATGTGTACGAATGCGGGTAAGTTTTAAAAATCAAATATTAGTTCCCGTATTCTTTATTGCTAAAACCATGGTTACGCCAGCGTATTATTAAGAGGCCATGCTCCATCACTTAGGAGATGTTGCCACCAATAACGAGTGCTTATACTGATGAACATTACCCCTTGTTTCGTAAAATAACCCAAAAAATGTACCCAAAATGACTATCGGATACCCTACAATGTAATAGTTACGGAAATCCATAATTATTTTTCTAGTAAAATATTCGGTTCAGGGTTCGGAAGAGAAATGATTTTTGGAACGCATTTTACTGATAGCGAGCCATTAACTCATTTAAAATCTAGCATAATTTTATCTTCTATTGGTTGTATAGTCTAAACAAGTTGAAATTATTGTTGGCATGGAATTGAACACATGTGAGTTTTAGCTTCGTGTATACGTTTACACAAGTGATAACACCAACGTATCAGATTCGCTAGCAATGTTGTAGAGACTTTGATGTGTTGAAGTGAGTGTAGGATGAAAATGTATGGCCACCTCTTGATTTCAGTGAGTAATGGAAATACGGCAGCGATGTCATTACCTCTACATGCACCCTCGTAAAGCAGGTCTTTATTAGATCCACTCCGGCAGAAGCAAGCGCTGAATATGAGAATTTCTTCGAGCTCAGTAATCCAGTTTTCAGGCACTTTGAGCGCCGTGCCTCCTCAGAAAGATGATGGTTTCCATCTCTATCGCTCATCGCAATGCGATTTTCCTTTCTTTGCTTCTTCTCTCCTGTCAGGAACAATATCTCTTGGTTATTTCGCGTGCGCCGGAACAGGGATTACAATTTGCCAGCCATAATAGCGTGTAAGCTCGTACAGCCTGTATTAGTAACACTAGAATGCACAGCTTTGACGACGCTAAATCCGTGGATTTATTTGCGTATTGCGAAAGGAGTTTGAAGGAAAATCTTAACAAAATTATAAGAAGAAATGGTTTATTAGATTGCTGTAATTTAACTAAGAAATAAACACAGCTTCCTGTTCTCTGAATGCAAGAAAATTAATTTAAGTAGGTTCCTCCCACGTTTTTTTTTACAATTGGTTTGTCAACAACTGTTAAGGCAATAATTATATTTGCATAAAATCAGGGAGGTGTACGTTCTTCTTCCCATTTTAAGTTCATATTTATTTGAGATTCAGCCATACACTGAGATACACTACGTTAAATTATTAACATTTGTCCTTAATCTCCACAATACTTCAAGAGGACAATTCATTCCAAAACTGTTAACAGAGATCAAGCAGCTTTCATTACTCACAAAAAAATTGTCACATTGATGTTATACTCGTAGTTCAATCTGGTAGTTACTTTAGTGAAAGTCGATCGCAAATACACATACTCGTACATCGGCTTTCCCTCCCATTGGACCAACTTTTATAACAACAAAAAATGTATTAGAAATTAGAATGATCAACAAATAATATTTAATTTCTTGCCTATACTGGTATTTAAACAGCACTAGGTTACATAAATGAACAATATTTATATCAACAGTTTTTTTTTTTTTTTTTTTTGTAGGCACCCATTACTGGGGGAAATGAAATATAAGTGCTACCCATTTTCTTTTCAGCAAATTAACTCTTTGAGTATGTTATCTTTGGTGCGACTTTATGCGCAGATTCTCAACCATCGTTGAGTGGAAAATAGACCATTGTAGTTAAAGGGGACACAGAAGTGCTTTCTAGTGATTTTTTGTGCAAATAACACACTATACTTTAAAGTATATATTTGTAATGTTTGATTCTCCGGATATAACACATCTTTTGGACGTCATTATGAAGTTTCCGCCAATTAAATGGCTCTCTATCAAACTTTATATTTAAGTTATATAAAGTTTTAAAAAAAGTAATTAGTATAGGTACACACTTTTTTGTATATTTTTCTATGTGAATGTAATTGTTTTTGTAAAAATATTATCCTTTATAGGAAAATTTCCACCAAAATATTCGTCACAAAGCGGTTAGGGAATGTAATTTTTAAAAAATGGTGCACGAAGCTCATCATCTGCTAGAGAATATAGATTCTGATTTTAGGTATTTAAATCCAGTAAATTAATTAATATATCCATAACAAAAACAGAAATTTGAATGAAACTTGTAACGAATACTTCTTTCGATGTCAGTAAACAATATATAAAAACATGTGTTCCAATCACATGACTTTCTATGCAAACTACTGTTACAAAATATTATTCCTTTATCCACGTCATGGTAATCTATTAACAATAGCAGAAAGGGTTATATTAGTTCCTTCTAAGTACAGAGGATATAAGGAAATATAACCTATAGAAAAATCTTGAAAAAAGAAATGAAATTAGTTTCACGTTGCACGACCAGGAAAAAAAAAAAACAGAAGAGAGATTAAATGAAAGATCACCTCCCATTTGAGAAAAGTTTAAATAGCTTAAAATTAGAACCAATAACAAGGAATACCTCGGGAATGGTTAACTCTACAAAAATGTATATATATATGTTTTCTTCAACGAGATCTACATTTTTTTTGTAGTAAGATTTTGTCTGTCTCTACTGTTTACCAGATATGCAAAATTCATCCAGAAAGAAGAGGTCTTCGGAGCTCTTCCCAAAAAATACAGGATATACATTTTATTTATTATTTAAGTATCTCAGTAGTAGAACAACAGACTAGAGACCAGGAGATCCGTGGTTCAAATCACGGCTATGGTATTGAATTTTTCAGTCTGACTCTACCTATCCAACTCCTGTCCTACACACGGTTTCTGTCAGAAAACAATTAAAATTATAATTTAATGTAATGAATCTGCTCTCAGCGTTAAACATATCCTTGAACAGAATTATACCTTGCAATGAAGAGAACAAGATATATTAGCTGGATAAGTAGTCAGTCTAGAAAATGCAATGCTATTGCTGGGATTTGAACCATGGTTCCCCCGGTCTCTAGCAGGTTGCTCTAATTTCTGAGCTACAATGGTAGCATGCCAGTACAGCTTTAAATTCCCTAACTATTTTGAGATGACATACCATGCTGTGCTGGCGTGTTGCCATGGTAGCTCAGTGGTTAGAGCAACCGTCAGAGACCAGAGAGGTATCTATCCAACTTGTGTCCTACACAGAGCTTGTGTGACAAAAAAAAACAACAAAAAAACATCACAGTGCTTTAAGGTAGTTTTTGAGAAAAAAGCAAAAGTTGCTTAATGTTAACTGTATTCTAGATTAACATTTTATGAAAGTAAAATACTTTTAGAGGAGAGTAAAAGATAACTGAAGACGAATGTCGAGTAACTTTAAGCTCCATGGACCCTGAGATCATTTGAGCATCATTTCACCAATTTCATTCATCGTCCGATATGACCAACCATGTTAAAGGACGTTAAGCTACAAAAAAAAACAAAAAAAAAAACACACACACACACACACACTTTAAGATAGAAAGAAGCGCACTTCAGCTGTTCGTTTATTGCGTCTGGGGCTTGGTTTCGAAACAGTGGACAACCAGTTACAAATGACTCACTTCACTAATAGAGTTGCTGATATACCATTACAGATACCTTTGCTTCCTCCCTTATACATAAACTTGAGGTTCGCCATAAGATCCTGTGATACACATCTTTATTCTAGAGCGTCTATGGGGAAAGGAAAGAGTTTTTCCAGATTGTGTAGAACACATTAGTGCTTCAGTTGAATGTGCTAGCCAGTCTCGAGAGGTCAACCATGTTACAAAATAAATGTGAATTAAACATGGTAGAAGCCAGCGCTCATCCTGAGTAGAGAGAGGTGCATAGCGTATGCCCAGCTAAGCCAAGATTCCATGAACACAGAGTCCCGGGGCTTTGCTTCCAAGTGGTTAGAGAAAGAGAGAAAAAGGGAGTGGATAGGATGGAGAGAATGAATGTGCAATATTTTACAACAGCATCAGTAATATTGGTTACGGAAGGCAAAGTAAAGGCTACTCTGTTCCACAATTTCAAACTTCGTCCTTTCGTAACCGTAGAATGGACCTTCCAAAGCTAATTAATCCCCTGGGAATATTTTTGCTTACAACTTCCTTTATTTTGTAGAAGAGGAACCGCTGACTTCTCTGTTATTTCAAACTACCACGGATGCATTTGTGTCCAAGTTAAATTACCTTTCACATTTCTTAGATTCTAAGAGCGTTTATATATACTAAAGCTCGCAAAATGGTACTTTAACACTGAAACATTAAATTAAATGCAAGTCCCTTACTTGTTTTCAGTGATAGAGTACCTCATTGTGATGAAATCATCCGCTAAAATATTATTGGAATCTATACAGTCATTATAACATTTAATATCATAGTTTTAATAACGTTTTCAGTTCCTTCCTCACGACACTTCGTACTGAATAATACAATAGTTTAGTATTTTATTATATTTTAATGCTTCTATGTCTGGCATATTTTCATATTCTGTGGAATTACTATCAATGTCATTATCCTATTATTGCTTTCCATCCCCTCGTCTGTTGTTGTTCTTTTTTAATACCTTCTTCTATTAGCCCATCTTCGCAAATTCGTTGGAATCTTATGCATTCTGTACAATGTACATAGTGGACAGAGAAGGTATTCTATTCCACCTAAAGTTTGGTACCGAAATTTCACCAGTAATTAAGTTTGAGGTCCCCTGAGTCCGAAAAAATAATTCTTAGAAAAAGGTCCGTGCATGTCTCTGTCCGTAGACAGCATAGCTCAAAAATTGTTAAATGCTAAACTTTGTATTTAAGTTCAGTATCGTCCAAAGATGCGATAAAATTTTCAAGAAAAATCTCCCCACCCTTTATATGGAACATTTTTCGCAGGTTTTGACTTTCTCGAAAAATGGCTGTCATGATTTTGATTAAAATACCGTATATTAGATATATCCACATCATAAATAAAATGTTACTTTGAATTTTTTGGGAATAGCATCTGAAGAGCTCTTTATAATGTGTGAGGTTTGCAACATTTTGGATAACGTACCGTAAGAGATAGATAATAACTTACTCCACAAAAAATGTAGATCTCATTAAAACAGATAATTATGTCAGATACATTTTTATGTAGAATTAACAGTTTTCGAGATATTTATTAAAGTTGGTTTCCATTTTAAATTAATTCAGTTTTCTCAAATGAAAATAGGTAAAGCGAACCGAACCTCAATTGTTTCACATAACGACTAGCTTTTAAAATATTTGACTAACGTTTTCGCCTACTTCCGTTCTACTTACAAGGAAAGCAAGTAATAAAACCAATTCTGTCAATGCTTATGCAGATTAGCATTACGCAAATAAAAGTATATTCGTTTGTTAGAAAAATATGTTTGTGCAACATCTAGAGAAAGTTATGTTAATGGAACAAATCAGATTTTTACTTTCTCTATAGGCACTATGTACATAGTGTACATGTATAGAGAATGTATTGCACTCCATCAAAAAAATAGATTCCGAGATTTCACCGGAAATATATGTTTTAGGGTCCCCTTTATCTAAAAAAGCATTTTCGGAAAAAGGTCCCTGTGTGTCTGACCGTGAGTCCGTGTGTCTGTGAACACGATAACTCAAAAACGAAAAATAGATAAAATACCATACTTGGTATATAAGCTAAGTATCTTCCAGGGATGCAACACGAAGATTTTGACAAAAATTCCCCTACTCCCAACTACCGTTTATATGGAACTTTTTTCGAAAATTTTGTATTTCTCAAAAATGGCTCTAACGATTTTGATTAAAATTTTGTATATTAAACATATTTACCTCACAAATAAAATGTATATCTTGACTTTTCTGGGAATAGCCTCTGAAGAGTAGTTTATTCTGTATGAATTCTACTAAATTTTGAATAACTGCTAAACCCTAAGAGATGGACAAAAACTTACTACACAAAAAATGTAGAGCACGTTAAAACACACAATTTATGTTATATACATTTCTTTCGTGGAGTTCATCGTTTTTTGGTTCCTTATTTTTGGTTTCTGCTAAGAGAAACTTATACATTTCTCACACAGGAATTTGTCAACTGCTGTCCATACAAACAAAGGAACTTCAGTGACATGGCAACCAGCTTATGATTATCACTTTAACCTATGGTACTCCCTTATTTCACCTCTACTTACAAGGAAGCAAGTAATATGGCTATTTCTGCTAATGTTTTACTGATTAGCATGAAGTTAATAGAAGTATAAGTTTTTTAAGAATAATTTCTTGCAGGGATATGGAGAAAGTCATGTGAATGGTACACATCAGATTTTTCTACAATACGAACAGATCTCCTTATCTCAATTGCTTTTCTTGCAAAACTTGGTGAACAGAATTGTGTGAGACGCTAGTGGCTACACTATTTCTTGTACTTTCTGGATCACTGAAAAATTCAGTAGAGAACGTATCCTAATGCTTTGCTTCTTTCTTCATAAGCAAAAGCAATCATCTCACAAGTATGAATTGTTTTTGCTTTGAAATTAAAGTAGGCATTATCAATAACTTGTGTCATATTTAAAAACTCACTGACATCAGTGGACGACAATACAGTACACTCAATCGTACTCAAGTGGATTTACAATGCGTAATAAGTAAGTTCGTGGGAAATAAGAGAGAGCAGGCTGGGTCCAAACCCGCTGTTTTCTGGAGCAAAGTCACTGTTAAAAAATCCGACGTTTTACATACGCATGACTTTCTCTAGCTGTTTACAAACTGCTTCCAAAAGATTATTCTTTCTGCACCGTGCTATTCGAGATAAGCTTTAGGAGACATTTCTTATTCTTTAGTTCCTTATAAGTAGAAGGCAACTAAAGGAATGCACCATGCTAAAGCGATAGTGGAATGTTTTAAAAATGTCAATGTGGAATTGTTCATTGCAATTCGCTTATTTGCTTGGCCAGAAATAGAATAAAAAAAAACGCACGCATTATCTGAGAAAAGCATAAGTACTTTACAACTTCAACAAGGAATACCTCAGAAACGGTTACCTCCACAACAAAATGTAAAGGACATAAATCGTGTTTTGACGAGAAAATATTCATTTTATTTTGGATGTAAATGTCTTTAATATACGTATTTTATTCAAACTCATTACAACCATTTTTTAGAAAATAAAAATTTTCGAAAATTTCTGCATGTAAAGGGCAGTTGTGGTGAAGGGATTTTCTTGAACATCTTCGGGTCGCATTCTTGGAGGATACTAAACCTAAATACCAAGTTTGGTATTTAACGTTCTTTACGTTTTTGAGCTATGCTGTCCACAGGCACACACTCACACACAAACACACACATCGAATTTTTGGGTGGAATACAATACTTGCTCTATCTACTATGTACATTGTAAATACGGGGCTAGAGAAAATAAAAACAGGTGGGCGAGCTTTAACTTACTACGAGAGTAGCAAGTTGATCCTTTTAGAATCCTTCCCAATATTATAAAATATCACTATTATGGCCCTAGTGGAGGAGAAAACAGTGCTTGGCCGCTCAACACCCTCGAATCTCCATTTCCATAGACAGATTTGAATTGTGCACAGTCCAGAAAAGTAGATGCGACACTTATTTCGCTTACTTCGATAGAGGCGGAAACTTCGCCAACCTTTCTGCTTGGAATATCAACATTTTTGAATAATATAAATTCAGGTTCCGCACCGTTCTCCGCACCCCTCAACATTTACACCACTATATTATACTACGGATTAGAATCTACTATGTGTGTGCATGTAAAATATTAATAAAGGGGCATTTAATTGATGAATGATAAATCCTTCTCAAATAGTACACAAATCAGAGATTGCTAATTATGGCATAAATACCAATTGCAGCATTCTATTTAAGTGGTTTAGTGTAATTAGCTACTGCTTAAACCTTTTTTATGATTCAAAATGCTTAATTTCATATATATTTATGTAGCATTTCTAATCTTAGTTGCTGACAAATACAAGTGCATTATTTAATGGATTATGTCTTATTGAATATTTTGTCAATAGCTTTGTATTAATTTTGTATTAATTTAATTAAGGAGGCAAAAAAGTACTTTTTCTACTGTTTTGATAAAAAGATAACATGTGTTCCATTCACATGATTTTCTGTACATCTCTGTGACAAATTATTGTTAAAAAGCTTATTCTTCGATCTACTTCATGCTAATCGATTAATAGTCATGAACTCGTTACCTACTGTTTTCTAGTAAGTAAAAGGGAAATAAGGCAGTACCCTATGCTAAAAAGATAGTCAAATATTTTAAAAGCTGGTTGCCATGTAATTGAGATCCGTTTCTTTGCATGACCAGAAGCTACAAATTCCTGTAAGAGAAAAGTTTACGTATTTTTAAACTGAAACCAGTAACAAAGAATATCTTAAAAATGGTCAACTCCGAAAAATGTATATGACATAAACTGTGTGTTTTAACGAGGTCTAAATTTCTTATGCTGTAATTTTTTTTTCTATCTGCCACGGTTTACTCGTTTTGCAAAATTCAGCAAAATTAATCTTGAATAAAATGGTATTTAGAGGCTATTCAAGATATATATTTTATTTATCATTCAAATATATTTTATACACAGCATTTTAATTAAAACCATTGGAACCATTTCTGAGAAAATTAATATTTTTAGAACCTTTTTCCATGTCATAATAGTTTGGGGTGGAGGGAATTTTAAAAATGTTTTCGTATCGCATTCTTGAAATATATTAAACTTAAATACAAAGTTTGGTATTTTGCCAATTTTTCGTTTTTAGTTATCGTGTTCACAGACATCCGGATACACGGACACAAACAAACACATACGCGCGGACTTTTTTTTTTCCTAAAAATGATTTTCTTGGATACAGGGGATCCTAAAACGCGTATTTTCGGTGAAATCTCGATATAGAATACTTGGTTGGAGTGCAATACTTTGATAGTACATGTAGAGAAAGTTAAAAGTAAAACTGCAATAAACCTACCTTTCTCTGAACTACATTCTGCGAAGTTTTAAAATCCTGGGGCGGTTGTCACGTTTAGATTCCATTTCAACCCGCCACACCATTTAAATTGCATTATGTGCATAAATAATATATCATTTACTAAAGTTCAGTTGTTTGTTACTTTCCTATCTTTAAAACCTATTTTATTTAACAAAAGATAGAGGACTGAAAAGTTTTCACAATCCAGTTAAGAGTCTGGGTAATTAAAATGTGTCTAACTGGAATTCTGATATGTCACTGTTTATTTACTAAAATAATTATGCTAATCATTCGCTCCTTTTCCAAATTTTGCACCATAATACTTTTTTTAAAAGAAAAGCAATCAAATATATGAAATTGTCCACAAGAATCTTCGTTTCAAAGTAATTAATGAATGTAGCTGATATTAACATAAAACTAAGTGTATTCTATAGTATGTGTTAAACAATAAGAAGAACAATTAAAAACAACTCAACTGAATTCTATAAAAATATGGCAGTTCCCATGTTAACTTATGCTTATGAAATTTGGGCGCTAATAATACCATACTGAAGAAAAATAGAATAAGCCGAAATGAAATTCGTAGTTCCATAGCGGGATATACACTTTTAGATAAAAACATAATGAAGATATTAGAATAGAATTAAATATGTTCAATTTAGACGGCAGAATAAATCAAAAAAGAAGTAATTGGTTAGAACACATAGAAATAATTTCACAAAATAGACTACCACATATTATTGAATACCACCTTAAAGATAGAAGAAGAGTTGGGTGCCCAAGCAACAGTTTGGTTTACAAGACCAATGTTTTATTTTTAAACTATAAAACATTTAATGTTAATAATATTTTATTTTATATTTTTTGTGGTTTATGGGTATTTTCTTCAAAACGTAAACATTTATTCATAACTTTATTGAGATTAGAATTTATAAGTTCAATTTCTTGATGTGGAAACAGGCCAAGGGCCTAAATCCATGAGGTAGAAACAGAATGCAAAATATGTGTCGGAACAGGTATATTTTCATTATATAACCGAAATTTCAAGAATTGAAATTTCTTTAAATGCTTAATACTTTACCACAAATTCTAATACGATAGAAAACCATCTTTATTACTTTGGTGTCTCTTTATATTTCATTCGTAGTGCGGTTATGTTTCTAGTAGTTTTGTACGAGCTAACATTTTCCAAACGAAATAATAACTAAATTCGGATATTTCTACACGATAGTTCTCTATTAAGGAGAGCCACTTTCAACTATTGAGCTAGCCGGCCCCGGTAGCCGTGGTCGTTGACGCGTTTGGGTTAATATCGCAACTCGATCCCGTTTTCCATTCCCGCTGTGGATATGGATGTTTATTATTGATTGCTTCGGTATTTATGTATTATCTAAAACCACTCACATTTTAAAATGACGGAAGAGTAATGAATATACATTTGTGTACTGAGTGAAATTAAAACTACAGGCTTTATTTATTTTGAGAATAAAATTTGCTAGGCTACCTGCATTGCAAAGATTTTGTGATGCACCATGATCTCTCAGGAGACATTTTCGGAATATGCCTTTAGGATAAGGATAAGATCTTACGTGATTTATCACCGAAACAATGCGGTTATCGTACCTTTTGTCAGTTCGGCGGTGTTGTAGCTAGTGGGATGGGGCGCCCGTCCAAGTAGGTAGAGGTTTAGCAAATGGAAGAAAGTAGTGTTTTTTTTAGTTTGAAGCAAATGAGGGGCAAAGATGCGTGACAGAATGGAAGAAGGAAGCACTGTTGTGGATAATATTTGTGTATTCACTGTGTACGGTCTGATTCCTGTAGATCTTGAAGACTCGTCATCCGGCTCTGAGTAAAGTATTGCAACACTGTTGACTATTCTGCCACGAGTTCAGCATACGTGTACCCTTCCCACTGGTTAAAGTGTTACTTGAGCGATAAACCAGCCCAACCCACTAACTATAACACCGCTGAACAGACAGTTTACTACAAGAGAAGTGGCGCCTCCAGGAGGGAACGATTAATCCAGAGAATAAACTGGCTGCCGGAATAAGGACGACACTGCAATGACACATTCCTTACAGGTTCCAGATAGAAGCACCCCGATAGTCGGAGATAGACCGGGGTCATTTCCCATACTCAGGGTCCAACGCCCCAATGGTTCTCATCTCAGTAACCAGCCGAAGTCGGGGAACGGAGAGAATCACAATGAACAATTTTTTTTTTTTTTACCTTCCACGCCGCATAGCACCCTACTCGACAATTCCAACCCTGAACGAAACCAACGGTATGGAGAATGCATGAAATGTCATTGGAAACGAAATAGAATCCCATGCTAAGCGGGAATAGAAGAAACCTACTCAACATTTGCCTGGTGACCACAGGAAATTCATACGATAAATCTAGGATCGAACCCTTGACCCTCCGAATACAGGCCAAAAATGAAACCGCCTGAGTCATCCTATGAACTCGGTGAGATATACATTTAATCAAACTAAAAAAAATGCATATCTTTCATAAAAGGTGTACAAGAGAGCTTACCAAATCATTGCAGGATAGAATAATAATGTAATGCAGAATATCAAGAAAATATTTTTTACATTGCGGTCTAAATTGCAGCAGTATAGAGAGCAAAAATGTGACTTTAAAAAGAATAGGATTTGAACTGAGGATTTCTGGAGGCGAATGAAGATAACATGTGCCAACACAAAACTTTTAAAATAGAGCGCTTTTGTGGTAGTGACGCATACAGAGAATACCCACCCATAGATCGTCAAAAAAGATTTTAAACTGGGAGGACCCGGAAAGGAAGGAGAGAAAGACCAGCGCTAAGTTGGGAAAAATATATACTTGAGGCAAAGAAAGATAGAAATTTATGTGAGGATGATTGGAACGAAAGAGGCCTGTGGAGGAAGAAAACGGCTCATTCCTAAGCAGAAAATGCCATAGAAGAAGAAGAGATGGGATGGCAGAATAGGAGGTATTCGGTCAAAGCACTTTTCGGAGTTACTACTCCACCAAGGATATGTTAATTTTGGTTTGTAAATACAACAGATTTGCATAATTTCTGTTCTGCCCATCAAATATGGATGCATTTTTTGTGAAAATTTTGCTCAAAAAAGGCAGCATTTTTATATCGTTGCCAAAAAGAGATGCTGGGTAATATTTATATGCACTATTAATGCTGTTCTACTAAGCTAAGCAAAATTAGGAAATTTGGTAGAGAGACAGATTAGCAATTTCCATGTTTAATCTAATGAAATATACATTAAGAGCTCTTTAAGCCTATACAAGTAATCATAATAACAATTTTACCCATTATTAAAAAACTTATTCTAACTCTGAAACCATATTAAAATCATAACTTTCATTAATAACTGCAATCTTATAAATATTTTAATAAACACAAAAAATTACATTTTTCACATATTCTCTTTTTAGGTGCATTTTTCTCCTTCAGAATTATAGTGAGACAATTCTGGCCTTGTAGTTACTTTATAAACTTATTATTTGTTTCTTTTTGTAGTGTTTAACGCCCACTTTAACCACTTATGGCACCGCAGGCGGTCTTATTATTTGTCTAGCTGAAAAATTGATGTGTTACACTCACATTACTTTCTCTAGCAGCTCTACAAACAAACTTCTTACAAAAGATCTTTCTACACCATGCTAACCGAGACAAGCGTTATCAGAATGTTCTTATTACTTAGTTCCTTATAAGTAGAATGGAATTAAAGGAATGCGCTATACTAAAGTAAAAGTTTACAAATTGTCGTTAGGCGGTTATCATGCAAATCGCTTCTTTGCTTGGCCAGGAGTAGAAAAAAAGAAAAAGGGAGACTTTCCGTCCGTAAAAGTACTTTACAACAGAATCTAATAACAAGGAATATCTCCATAACTGTAAACTCTACGAAAAAATGTATATAACACAAGTTATTTATTTTAAAGAGAGCTACATTCTTTGTATAGTAACTTTTTGTGTACCTCTTACGGTTTACTAGTTATGCAAAATTCAGCAAAATCCATCCAATAAACAGATCTTCAGAAGCTATTCCCGAAAATTCAAGATATACATTTCATTTGTGATGGAAATGACTTTAATATGTGCAGTTTTTAATCAAAATCCTTAGAAGCAGTTTTAAGAAAAACAACATTTTAAGAAATTTGTCCATGTAAAGGGTAGTTAGAGGTGGGGGTATTTTCTTGAAAATATTTGTGTCGCATCTTCGGAAGATACCAAACTTAAATACCAAGTTAGGTATTAAACAGTTTTTTCGTTTTTCAGCTACACTGTCCACAGACACACACAGACCGACAGACACACACACAAACAGTCGCACCTTTTTCTGAAAATACTTTTTTTGGATTCAGGGCTCCTAAAAATGTATTTTTGGTGAAATCTCGGTATCGAATTTTTTGGTGCAATACAATATTTATCTATTTCCTCTGTACATTGTACATAGTGGGCTAGAGAAAGTTAAAAAGTATATAATTGTGTACATTTTATTTTTAATTTTTATTTTCTCTGTACGTGCTATGTACATAGTGTATAGAGAAGATATTGTAATTCGATACCGAGATTTCACAGGAAATACACGTTTTCAAACCTCCTGAATCCAAAAAAAATCATTTTTATAAAAATGTCCGTATGTGTGTGTGTGTGTGTATGTCTGTCTGTCAGTGGGTGTGTGTCTGTGTGTATGTGTGTGTGTTTGTGTGTCTGTGTGTCTTTGAGCTGCATAGCTCAAAAACGAAAAGTCCGTTTAAAGCCAAACTTGATATTTTGGTTTGGTATCTTCCAAGGATGCGACACAAAGATTTTCAAGAAAATCCCCTCACTCCCAACTACCCTTTACATGGAACTTTTTTAAAAAAAAAATATTTTCTAAAAAATGGCTCTAACGATTTTGATTAATATTTCTTATATTAAAGATATTTACCTGACAAATAAAGTGTATATCTTGAATTTTCTGGGAATAGCCTCTGAAGACTACGCTATTTTGGATGAATTTGGCATAAGGACTAAACCGTAAGAGATGGACAAAAACTAACTCAAAAAATGTAGAGAACGTTAAAACACGCAATTTGCGTTATATACATTGTCCTTGATGTATTCCTTGTTTTTGGTTTCAGCTATGAAAAACTTATAATTTTCTCATACAGGAATTTGCCAACTCGTGTCCATACAAACAAACGAACTTCAGTCACATAGCAACCAGCTTTTGGCTTTCACTTTAACCTATGATACTCCCCTATTTCGCTTCTACTTACAATAAAATAAGACTATTTCTGCTAATTTTTCCCAATTAGCTTGAAATAAATAAAAGAATAAGCTTATTAACAATACTTTGTTAGAGAGATATAGAGAAAGTCATGTGAATGGAACAATCAGACTTTTTGTTTAGATATTTATAATTTATTTTGGGACTTTCATACACAGGTAACACTAAACATTTTTCTAGCTATTTAGAGCAATGCATGTTGCATATGCGCAACAATTACTCGTACATTCAATTATATCCTTTTAGTAAATTGTACCTAAATGTGAACATTTTTGCAAATTTTGTTGTTTATCGAAATATCAAAAGTTTGCATTTATTAACCTAAGTTATGATTTGATTATGATTTCCGAGTTAGAAAAAGTTGTGTTATAAATGATAAAATGTTCATTATGATAGCTTGAATAGCTTTCAAGTAACCCTTAATATATACTTCATTGATACTCAACATGAAAATGGCTACACTGTCTTTACCAAGTGTCATTACCGTAAAATTTACCCAGTCGCCCTCCATGGTGTAGCGGTTACCTCTACATAGTACCCAAGCTCTTCCCAAGGTTGCGGAATCAATCCAGGGAAGATGATGGATTTTTTCGACGTAAAATTCCTTAACATTGCCTCCTTCAAATGGAAAGCAAAGCCGTTGGTCCCGTGTAATGCATACAAGAAGATTGACAGTAGAACACAGGGTTTTAGAATTCAATTTTGGAGAATAACTAAAGATATACAAGATTAGATCAAATGAATAATAATGCTACAAGAATCAAGCTTGGTTTGAATTTCATAAAGGAAGACAAATAGTCTACTAGAAAAAGAAACTCTCACATTCAGAGATAATGGATAATTAAAGACTTCCAAAACGACATTTCAATTCTACAGAAAAACGAGATTTCAGCAAGGCGCAAAACAGGTGAAAAACTTACTATTAAAGTGGAACAGATTGATATCTAAATCATATAGTGAAGAAGAAGAAAAGAAGAAGAATTGAAAGAGAAAGTCCCTCGTCAAATTTTCACAATTTTCACGCCCAGAAATCATTATTTAGTTCTATAGAACTGTATATGGGTTATGAATAGATCCCTCATCACCACGTGTGCATAATAATGAAATCGCGAATTAGAAATTTCGCCTGATCCAGGAAACACCATTAGATATCCCAATTACGCCAACATGGCGTAATGGGACATAAACACGCGAATTTTAGCTAAATAATTATCCAGGGAAATTATACAACTTCCTTATATCGAGATGGTCCTACGATAACTGTGAGTCTCATATACGATACATGACGACCACTCTAATCATGTTTTTTGGGGGGTTTCTCTGGTCGGTAGGCGAATTGTAGGGCAGGTTTGTCAGGAATTTTCTGTCCATCATTTCTTGTATCTATTATTTTATTTAATTAGTTTCACCGCTTATACGTCAGGTTTGTAGGACCACAATGGTGTTTGAAGTATTGCGGCAGAACGGTGAAATTTGTGCTAATTTAAGAGTTATCCATGGCACTTGGCGGGTGTGCTGAGGATCCCTTCCTTCCTAGAGTGTCTTGTCTATTCAAGAGGCGTTCATGTTAGAATAGCTATGAAGTCCACCCTTGCTAGTGTACATCGTCGTCCGAAATCTGGACGGCCTTTAAGTTTCCCCTTCCAAAGCACACTTTCGAAGCAAAATGAGCCAATTATAGCCTATGTGTGTTAATGTGCTTGAGGCCCCTCCCCCTGATTACTCCCAACTGCTATCGAGCTGGATGGCTCAGGCGATTTATTCTGTGGCCCGCATTCGGGAGGTGAAGAGTTCTATCCCCGTGGACGGCCTACTTGAACTATGGCTATTTTCGGGAATTTCCGCACGTTTCCAGGCGAATTCCGGGTAGGTTTCTTCCATCCCCGAATTTCTTGGCCCTCCATATCGTTTTCATCGTAATTTCATAATCCTTCATCCCGTTGGTTTCCTTCAATAATTGCAAATTTCGGCGATGTATGTGATATAATTTATATACGTTGGTGTATAAGAAATAATCAAATGTATTAAATAAATGAAGTAAACAGTATTATAATATGATTTAAAATAAAACTATATAATTAATTTATTAAAATAAGCAAAATTAAAAATAACATTAAAACAAATAGATTAATATTATTAAATAATACAAATAGCTACTTAGTTGAAACATATATTTATGGTAATTTAGGATAATACATAATTATAAATATTCTTGAAAGATGGAGAAAAGAAAATAGAAATGTTGAAACTATATCTATTAGGCTTTATTTAGTTTATTTAATGTGTAAAATGATTGTTATATGGATGTGTAGATTAAGTCTTGAAACATACAATACATGCTTAACTTTAGAAGCTAGGTAACGGGGTATGGTATTCCAGATTTTTATTTATTTGTATTATACATCTACAAACACAAAGAAGAGAGAATTTCTGTAAGATCTTACCTGCACATGGAAGAAATTGGACTCAACAAATAAGGAGTATTATCTTTAAATTTGGCAGTTTACGGGCCTGCAAGATTATCTCCATGACCCAGCTGCAATCAACAGCAGATAAAATCTTTACCATGGGTATAGTTTACAAACAGTTGCTAGTGTTGATGTCAACTGAACAAACAGAATATCATTAAATATAACCAGAGAGCATTATAATGCCACAGCCTTTGGTGAATTACAATAGCTTGAGCTCTGTATAGTCTGAGCCTTTGTGTAATATCTATCAATGATTGGATGATTAAGTAGCGCGGCTAGAGTGCCTCTATGCTCTAGTACTCAGCGTTCCAGCTTCTCAATCTAAAGGGCTCCGATTGGCTACCTGGCTGGGCTGGAGAATTTTTCTGTAACCATAATAATTCCCTCACCTCCACGTGAATGCGCATAGAAACACAACGTAAGTAGAAAACCAACGATTATAAATGCATTCAGATAATAATACCATCAATTATGATTTATTAAAACCTTCCGATATTACTAGGGGCTACATAATTGAGTTAATTAAAATACACTTGGCATAACTTGCTAATTCGTTTAATGATATCCTAAAAAACTCTAAAAAAAAATTAAGGTAAATGGTAAGATGTATCATTTCTGAAGGTTTATGCCTCCAAAGGACCTTTTTAAATGTGTATATTCTACCATTTTAAATATGTCTTTTGCTTTTTTTAATATGAATCTAGCTAATTTACACAGTGAGTACCTCATTTTTGAAATTTCAAACACAATAGCGAAGATATAACCAGTTTTCATCAAAACAGTAATCACGAGTTGCAAAATTAAAAATTATAATCACATACTATATTTTATCTATTTATAAAACATCTTTGGTCAAAAAGTGAAGTCAAAAATCTAAAAACCTACAAACTTTATCTCTTTGTGATGTATTTAGGTTTCTCTCCGTTAATGAAAACAAAAGTATTAGGTTGTAACGGCTCTGAGTGGTTGCTGAACATTTTACCGCCTTTCTCCATCACAAAATAGTTCCATTTAAACTGCGAGAGAGGTCAGTAAAGCATTGTTGTCTAAATAATATTGTATAAATTATAAAGAACGAAAATTTATTGAACTTAAATAATTATTACTTTGTGTAACAATGGATATGCGTTGAGCAGTTTGGCTGTGAGACATGTAATGCTAGTATGGTGAAATAAAAGCAAGGAAGCCTCTAAAATGTGACGAGTAAAGAATTATTCCTTATGTATACAATAATTGCATTACACAATATTCTCAGCTTAACGCCAGGATTTACTGATGTTTCCGAAAGCATTATACAGTGTGCGAAGCTTTTAAATCAACCGAGGTGCGACATCTGGTGCAAGAAGAGCAAGCCGAAAAATGTAGTGAATGTTAATCGCACATTGTTGGGAAGAGCAAACAAACTGGGATTTGAAGGAAATAGGGGACATTGTCGTTGACTGTCTAAATTATCAATCCCGCCAATGATTCAGATAACTCGATTCCAACTGTAACAGATGACTAGTATTTTGAAGGAGTAAGATCACTTGCAACTTCAGATAAGCTTTTAAGTCGCTGCAATATGGCAGTATATAAAAGAAACGTGCAAAGTTGTCCATATAAATCCTACAGTTCATGGTAGCAGTGATGTACGTATACAACAGTACAGAAAACTTCCAAATCACGTCTATATTTTTTAATTTTACAATTCATACAACTTACCTTTCTGTTTTATTGTGTTTTATTTAATATTTACGTTTCATAGGATTGATCCTTATTTGTGAACTGTAAAGTCGTTAGCTATTTCTTTTCGTTTCAATTGATGAAACGAGGTGCTCGGTTTTACCATTGAACGAAAACGAACGCAGTTATGCACCACGAGGAGTGTGCGGAAGAACACATTCTGGTTTGTTTAAATCCCGGATGGACAGATAATACAGACTACTGCTCCAATTGATATTTACATGGATAATGAAAGATATCCCAGCACGCTGTGTGCTGTGATACAGCATAGGTCGAAACACCAATACATCAACGGTGTTTACGTATATCCGCAACCAAATATTGTTATATCTTCGGACCTTGCAGCATTCCATGCCAGAGGTGGTTACTAACGTAATTATATTCTTCTCTGCTTTGCTGTAGAGCTTTGAGCACCTGCTATGATCAAACTATATCTCAGAACGCATGATATTTATTAGATTTTAACCCCTCTGGGAAGTATTAACTAAACCATTATTTTTTTGACAAACAAGACAAGGAATGAGTCGGGACGCCACAAGCTTGGCAGCGATAATTGGTACTGGTATTAAAGAAAACCCCTAACTTCATGCATAAAGAAACGCTTAAAAGAACAAAAAAACAACTTCCATTAAAAATAGTTCCTATGTGCTCCCGGATAAATGCAGTATTCTGGTAGCCATCTTGCCCCACAGTGCACTACTCTAACATTTTCACTTTTTAAAGGTTATGTTCCTAAAAGAGGTCTAGCCTAGTGAATTCACTGAACTTATAAATATTACTGCAAACTTATTGAAATGGCAACAAAGTTGCTAACTTATAAAAACTCGAAATAAAACAAGGCTCCCAACTTACATCAAATACAAGAGCTGCCAACATGCTATATTTGTTTCTTCTTTGATGCATATTATCATCATCTGAAATATTGGGTATTTGTTTTAACACCCTGTATAAACATAATTTTGACACGCTGTTGAAATAAAGACCGTGCGGAATCCATCTCGCTCTGGGAGAAAAGTTCCGCGCTACAAAAGACATACAAGTCTCAGAAAAATATTCCGTGAATAATATAAAGTTTCTAATGAAATGCCGAAGTGTATTCCGGCGTAATTGAGTCTTCCGCGAAGGTACTGAAAGACAGCGGGTATAATTAACCTACTAATTGCCACGTAGAGAAAGTATAAACTTAATTTATTGTTCCGGCAGAGAAGTACCGTTAAAACAAAAGTTAGTACGTCAATCCAGCGCGACGATAACAGAAAATTTTTAACTGCTGCACTGTGAGTTGCGCCTTAGCTATCGGTGAAATGTTACTTATTTGGACCTGTTTTTGCAATCCACATTTTGTTCGTTCCCGCTTATTCATCCTTGAAGCAGATAGTAATTTCTTTTAATTGCTGAAGCATGCCTAGCTATGGGTCAATTTTACTTTTTATACACGTCTATGTACATAGTGTATTGCATCCAAAAATTCAATACAGATATTTCACTGGAAGTACATGTTTTGATAGCCCCTTATCCATGTGTGTGTCTATGTGTGTATGTGCCTGTGGGCAGCATAACTCAAAGACGAAAAGACCGTTAAATACCAAACTTAATATTTAAGTTCGGTATCTTCCAAGGATACGACATGAAGATTTTCAAGATAATCCGCCACTCCAAACTACCCTTTACAAGGAACATTTTTTGAAAATTTTTATTTTCTCAAAAAATGACTCCAATGATTTTGATTAAAATACCGTATATTTAAGATATTTTTATGACAAACGAAATATATATATTGGATTTTCTGGAAATAGCCTCTGGTGATCTCTTGATTCTGGATGCCTTTTGTATAACTGGAAAACCGTAAGAG
Source organism: Hymenopus coronatus (assembly GCA_030762935.1). NCBI lineage: Eukaryota > Metazoa > Arthropoda > Insecta > Mantodea > Hymenopodidae > Hymenopus > Hymenopus coronatus. Next base: position 60,164,499 of record CM060887.1, on the reverse strand, counting down.
ATATACAAAAAACATACTACCCAAAAATGAAGATCTCATTAAAACACGCAATTTATGTTAGATAATTTTTTATAGAGTTAACCGTTTTTTAAATATTCAAGATTATTCATTTCAATTTTACCCATTTAAACTTTTCTCAAAACGGAAGACATCTATCTTCTCATTTTTTACTCCTGCAAAGGAAAGATATAGGCATTTCAATTGTTTCACATAGCGACCGGCTTTTAAAGACGAGATTATCGTTTTAGCCTCTCTTATTTCCCGTCTACTTACAAGGAGCTGGTAATAAGTCTAATTCTGCTTATGTTTATCTTTATTAGTATGATACAGAGAGTAGATCAATCTTTTGAATAGAAGATTTGTTTTCCGAACAGCTAGAGGATATCATGTGAATGGAACATATTAGATTGTTTCGCTTCTACATACAAGGGAACAAGTAATAAGGACAAGTTCTGCTAATTTTATCTCGATTAGCATTATGTAGATAGAAGAATAAGCTTTTTAACGTAATTTGTTAAAGAAATATAAAGAAAGTCATGTAATAGTAATATATCAGAGTTTTTTAGTATTCAGCTGTATTTTGATACCGAGTATATTCTCAGATACCCAGGCTGCACTTATGGCTCTACATAACCATAAGGTGCATTAGGACTGGTCCTAAACTGGTTAAATATTCCTAATGTCCTGGCAGGACACAATGCAATTGAACTCATATGCGTGCCAGATTATAAGGGAATAGAGGACAATGAAAAGCTGTGAACTAGCTAGACAAGGAGCAGCTTTAAATTTATTGGGGCAGAGCCGGCTCTGGGAACCTCTGGAAGTTCTGTTAGAGAAGCTATTAATAACAGGTCCAAAAGAGAATGTTACAAATTCCATTTTAAAAATCCAGTAAACAAACATGGTAACCTATACATTAGTGAACCATGTAATTGAATTCAGCTGAGAACAATAACTGTTTTTTGAGAAAAAGCATCACACAATAGGGGTGTTTCAGGGTAACTTAGACTGCAGATTGTGGGAACGAGACAGAAACAGCCCAACATATTCTATACTTCTGTGAAGCTTTGGCTCACAGGAAATACAATGATTTTGGAAATGTTTATAGAACTAAAAGAAGTGGCATCCATACCAACTATAAGACTGTATTCCTTTTTAAGAAATGCAAGTGTTGTGGGTTGGTCTTAAACAATACAAGTAGCAGAATAAGACTTAAGTTGAAGTGTGCCCGGAGAAACGACGGGAATCTGTATTGAAACAGAAAAAGAAGCTGACCAGGAAAGAAGAAATCACAACGTCGAAGTGAGGATTTCAAAAAAAAAAAAAAAAAAAAAGGACAATAATAATTAACCTACAGCCTTTCCGAGGCATGGAAGCTGAGAAAATAATCATAGGGCAGCGAAGACTACTGCCTCATACGCAAAATAGAATTTAGATTTTTCTGGAAATAGCTTACTAAGTCATGTTCATGCCATTGAGTGGCTCAGATGGTTTTGTCTGTGCCCGCAATCGGGAGGTTCGAGTTCGGTCCCGTGGTCGGGTTACCTGACCCATGCGTTTTTCGGGATTTTCCCCACATTATCAGGCAAATACTGGAATAGTTTCCTCCCAGATTTCCCGTCTCTCCATACTTTCAGGGTTGGAAGCGTCGGTGATGTTGCTCAATGCAGCATGCAGGGAAAAATTATACTCAGAGTAAATATCTGCGTTTTGCCTAGCTATCGGGAAGCCGCTCCTGACGGGGGCGTTGGACCCTATGTAGGGCGAGAGACCCCAGTCTGACTCTCGGGATGCTTCAATCTGGAATTTATATGGACCCTGACATTGCTCCTAGTTCCGGCCGCCCCATGTATCCTCGCACCTTATTCATTCTGGGGGCGCCCCATCATGATGCTCAGGTACAATAACTCCAGGTTCTGTGCTGAGTCCCCTCTGACAAGTACCCAATACATGTTTGTTGCGAAGAAGTCCTTGTAACCGGTAAACAATAATTGATAAAAGAAAACGCCAAACATAAAAATGTAATTCGTCCACTAAAGCCTCATTTCGGACTTGATGTATAAATGGCAATTAGCAATTACTCAATAGGCATTAGCATCTGAATCATTACATACACAGGACTTACTCTATCTTTATGGAACAAACTATTGTTACAAAAACTTATTCTTCTATGCTAATGAGAACAACCATTAGCAGACAATTTTTATTTCATATTTCATTGTAGGTACAATAACATAGCGTAAAACTACAATAACATATTTTAAGATCGGATCTCTATATCATGGTTTTAAATTAAGTTCTACTTGCATGACCAGGATAAAAAAGAAAACAAATAGGCATATTCCATTTGAGAAAAGGGTGTGTGTGTATGTATATGTATTGGACATTTAAATAAATAAATTGGAATTTCCCGGAAATGATTAACTACACAAAAATGTGAAACTTTTATCGGCTGTTCCAAGAAATTCGATATCTAAATATCAGTTGTTATTTAAGTACCCCAAATATGAAGTATTTTAAGCAAAATAGTTAGTGACATTTTTGAGAAAATTATTTTTTTTAAAAATATTCCTATAAAGAGTGGTTTGGAAAGGGAGGAATTTCTTGAAAACATTCGTGCCGTATTTTTGGCACGTGCTGAATTTAAATATAGATTTTGGTATCTAAAAGACCTTTCGTTTTTGAGTTGTGCTCTTCAGGGACATAGAAACATGCACATGGGCATTTTCTAAAACTTTTTAGGTTTCAGATAACCTAAAACCACATATTTCTGGTGAAAACTCAACATCCAAAGTTTGGTTTCACCTACTGTGTACATTTTGCCATCTCTGGTACTAGAATATATGATTATCCCTGAGGTCCCCTCTCTTTCTACAGACGATTTACGAGTTGCATAGTTTTAGTTGAAGTCAGCTTTTAAAGCTGTATAATAATGACGTAGCAGAACTACGGACCTCTCAAGATATTAGGAATGCGTTGGGTCGTGTAGTGTCCGACACTTGGTAGGACGTCCCTCTCTCAGATTAGCAAAGATTTCCATTCTAATAAGAGCAAGGGCAGAGGAAATGGGGGTGGAAGGGACATGACCACTAACGTTGTCGAAGGAAAATCCTGAGCTACTGCATTTTCATGAGCGCTAACCTCCTCTCAAGAGAAATCCTGCTGTTTGTTCCGGAGCGAAGTTCTGCAGAGCAGTTTTGATGCTACGCAGCGTCCGCATCTCACGTGCACGTTTTAAAGAGCACCACTAACGTAATTTCTAAATATAAATTAAGGACTACATTTACAGAATAAGGGATGGATTTTTTAAGCTGCACACGCATGCTATAATTCACGAATTTCACTTAAATTTATTTCTTACACATAAAGGCCATCGTCCCTCAAATGTTTATTTTATGGATTACATATTAAATACTACATTTTAAAAAAATATACTTTAATAAATTAGATTGGCAATCTAAGGAATAATTTTCACTACAACTACTGGCCCATAGAGTGAGATACATCCAATAAAATTTCATCTCTATCACAGAAAAATGTGTCTATATAAGTGATTAGTTTAACAGTATAATACATTATACACAATATAATATATGATTTATGGTGTGTGTAAAGAACATATAAATCACCTTAAATGAATGATTTTTAGCAAAGATTACTCTATTCATTGCCAAAGTTTATTACAGTATCTGGAATATTTTCTGAAAAACTTAAAATAAAATTCCGCTCTCAAATAGCGTAAAAACTTGACTTACAATTACATACATTCTTCCTTCCGTTAAGATAACTATTTATTTTAGTATACATAAATAATGTTTGTAATAATTATATCATTTGAGAGAAAATGTTTAGGAAAGAAAACGAATTTTCTCAAAAACGACTCTTAAAATTTTGATTAAAATACTAAACTTTTAAGATATACAAACGAAATGTATATTTTGAATTTTCTGGGGAAAGCCTGTGCACACCTCTTCGTTTTGTGTGACTTAATTATAATTGGTAAACTATAGGAGACAGACGAAAACTTACTGTACAAAAAATGCAAATCTCGTTTGAAGGCATAATTTGTCATTATATGCCTTTATTCAATTAACCGTATTGAGATATGCCTTGCTTTTGGGTTCAATTAAAAACAACTTAAAATGTTTCTCAAACGGGAAGTCATCTTCAGTTAGATACCTGTTTTTTAATACTGCTGGCAATGCAAAGAGAATCTCATACATTTTAAAATATATGAATATCGCTTTAGTCTAATGTGTCCCCTATTTTTGGCCTTCTTATAAGGAAGTAACTAATATGAAATGTAATTCTGCTAATGGCTCTCTCGATTACCTCGAAACAGATAGAAGAATAATCCTTTTTACTAATAATTTGTTGCCGAATAGGTAGAAAAAGTCTTGTGAATGGAACATATCAGTTTTTACTTTCTCTACATGTACTACGTACATAATTTATAGAGCAGGTGGTATTTACTCTTTTAATTCTTTGTTTTGTTTTAATATTGCTTTTTACTTTCTCCATACGCACTATTTACATAGTGTATAGAGAAGGTATTGCACTCCACCATAAATTCGATACCGAGATTTCACCGGAAATATATGTTTTAGGGTCCCCAATATCCAAAAAAAGCATTTTCACAAAAAGGGCCGTGTGTGTGTGTGTGTGTGTTCGTGTGTGTGTGTCCGTGTGTCTGTGAAACGATAACTCAAAAACGAAAAGTCGGTAAAATACCAAACTTGGTATTTAAGTTTAGTATCTTCCAGGGATGTGACATGAAGATTTTGAGAAAAATCCCCTCACCCTCAAGTACCCTTTACATGGAACTTTTTTCGAAAATTTTGATTTTCTCAAAAATGGCTCTAACGATTTTGATTAAAATTTCGGATATTAAACATATTTACCTGACAAATGAAATGTATATCCTGAATTTTCTGGGAATAGCCTCTGAAGAGTAGTTTATTCTGGATGAATTTTACTAAATTTTGAATAACTACTAAACCGTAAGAGACGGACAAAAACTTATTGCACAGAAAATGTAGAGAACATTAAAACACACAATTTATGTTATATACATTTTTTTCGTGGAGTTCGTCGTTTTTGTGACATTCCTTATTTTTGATTTCTGCTATGAAAAACGTATACTTTTCTCATACTGGAACTTGTCAACTCCTATCCATATAAACAAAGGAACTTCATTGACATAGCAACCAGCTTTTGACTATCACTTTAACTTACGGTTGTCCCTTATTTCGCTTCTACTTACAAGGATGCGAGTAATAAGACTATTTCTGCTAATTTTTTTCTGATTAGCATAAAGTAAATAGAAGTATAAGCTTTTTAAGAATTATTTGTTGCAGGGATATGGAGAAAGTCATGTGAATGGTACACATCAGATTTTTTAGTGAGTATTACCAAAGCAGGCATCGTTTGTGGACCCGTGCGAGTGTTGAAACTCAATGTATGATATTGTTATGTCAATAAATATACTTATTCATTCATTCATTCATTATAGAGCAGGTATTGTTATTTATAAAAGAATTCGATCCCGAGATTCCACTTGAAATACATATTTTGGGACCACCTGAATACACTCACATGACTTTCTCTAGCTGTTCTACAAACTTCTTACTTAAGATTATTCTTCTTTCTGCACCTTGCTAATCGAGGTACTCATTAGCACAATGTTCTCATTACTTAGTTCCTTATAAAGAAGAAGATAAGGGAATATACTAGGCTAAACAGTCGAATGTTTTAAAATGTCGTTATGCGATTGTCATAACAAATCGCTTCTTCTCTTAGCCAGGAGTAGAACAAAAGAAAAACAGACACTCCCGTCTGAGAAAAGTGTAAGAACTTCACAACCGAAACAAATAACAAGGAATACCTCGAAAACGGTAAGCTCCACGAAAAAACTGTAATGGACATAACTTGTGTATTTTAACAAGACCAACATTTTTTGTATAGTAAGTTTTTGTCTATCTCTTACGGTTATGCCAAATTAAGCAAAATTCATCCAGAATGAACAGGTCTCTAGAAGCTATTCCTAGAAAATTCAAGAAATACATTTTATTTGTCAGGTAAATATCTTTAATATACGATATTTTAATCAAAATCGTTATAGCCATTTTTAAGAAAATCAACATTTTTAAAAAGTTCCATTTAAAGAGTAGTTTGGGGTGAGGGGATTTATCTCAAAATCTTCGTGTCGCATCCCTGGAAGATACTAAACTTAAATGCCAATTTTGGTACTTTAGCTAACTTTTTGAGTTATCGTGTTCACAGACACACAGACACACACACACGGACCTTTTTCTGAAAATGCTTTTTTTGGATACAGGGGGTCCTAAAACACGTATTTCCGGTAAAATCTCGGTATTGAATTTTTTGGTGGATTTCAATACTCCTCTATCCCTATGTACATTATACATACAGAGAAAGTAAGAAGCATTTTTAGTAAAAGGTCTGTATGTGTGTGGGTGTGTGTGGGTGGGCAGCGTAGCTCAAAAATGATAAGTTTTTTTTTAAATAACAAACTTAATATTTTAGTCCAGTACTCCCAAGGATGCGACACGAAGATTATCAAAGAAATCCTTCCACCCCCAATCCTTCCCCTTTACAGGTAAAATATTTATACAATTTTGGTTTTTTCAAAAATAGCTCTAACAATTTCGATTAAAATCTCTTATATTCAACATATTTAAATTAAAAATAAAATGTCGATCTTAAATTTTCTGGGTATAGCCTCTAAAGGCCTGTTTATTTTGGGTGATATGTTTTTTTTTTGTTTTTTTTATTTTACATAACTAGTAAACCGTAAGAGATACACAGAACTTACTGCATAAAAATGTGAATCTCCTTAAACACACACAATTTATGTCCTTTTTTCATTATTTCCTAGAGTTGACCGTTTTCGAGATATCCTTGTTAATCGTTTTTGTTTTAAAATACTTAAACCTTTCTCATTCAGGAGCTTGTCAACTCCTGACGATGCAAAGAAATGGATTTAAATCCCATATATACCATATTTTAAAACATGTGATGGTCGGTTTAGCCTAGGGTTTTCCCTTATTTCCCTTCTAATTATAAGGAACTAAGTAATAAGACCAATACTGCTAATGTCTATCTCGATTAGGATGGTAGATAGATAGGTAGGTAGGTAGGTAGGTAGGCAGGCAGGCAGGCAGGCAGGCAGGCAGGCAGGCAGGTAGAAGAAAAAGCTCGTTAACAATAATTTGTTACAGAGTTGTAGAGAAAGGTATGCAAATGGTACACATCCGATTTTTACTTTCCTACACGTGCCATGTACATAGTGTATAGAGAAGGTATTGCAATGCACCCAAAAATTCGATGTCCAGAATTCAATGGAAATGCATGTTTTTAGGTTCACTGAGTCCAAAAAAAAAAAAATTTTTACAAAATGGTCCGGGTGTGTCTGTGTGTGCATGTGTATGTGGATAGCATAGCTCAAAAACTAAAAGATTGTGAAATACCAAACTTGGTATTTAAGTTTAGATCTTCCAAGAATGCGACACGAATATTTTTAAGAAAATCTCCCACACCAAACCACCATTTACATGCAATATTTTTTCAAAATTTTGATTTTATCAAAAATGCCTCTAGCGACTTTTATTAAAATATCTTATATTAAAGTTATTTACTTCACACCTAATATATATATCCTAAATTTTCTGGGAATAGCCTCTGAAGAGCACTTTGCTGAAGTTGATTATTGCAGAATTTTGCATAATGGTTAAACCGTAAGAGGTAGACAAAAGCTTACTGAATAAAAACTACAGAACTCCTTAAAATACACAGATCATATAATATTCATTTTTTCATAGAATTCACCGTTTTCGATATATTCCTTGTTATTGGTTTTTGTTTTAAAATACCTATACTTTTCTCATACAGAAACTTGTTAACTCCTGGTCACGCAAAGAAACGGATTCCAATTTCATAGCAACCACATTTTCAAACTGTGACTGTCAGTTTAGTCTAGTGTATTCTCTTATTTCCCTTCTACCTAAATGGAACTGAGTAATAAGACCGTTTTTCTAGTGTTTATCTCGATTAGCATGAAGTGGATAGAAGAATAAGCTTACTAACAATAATTTGTTACATGTCCGCCTGGGTAGTGTGGTGGTAGCGTGTCTGCCTCACATTCAACAGGTCGCTTAGGATGAGTTACCCGGTTAAGGTTTATTTCGGGGTTTTCCCAAGACGAATGACGAGTAACTTTAAGCTCCATGAACCCCAAGATTATTTGAACATCATTTCACCAATATCATTCATTGTCAGATATGACCAACCAGGTTAAAGGACGTTAAGCTACAAGAAAAGAAAACAAAAAAAAAAAACGCAATTTGTTACAGAGATTTGGAGAAAGTCACGTGTGTGAAACACATCAGATGTTTTCATTCAGGGAGTCCCAAAACGTGTATTTCCGATGAAATCTTAAGGTAGAACTATGTACAATACTTCTCTGCCCGCCTGGGTAGCGAGGTTGTATCGCGTCTGGCTGACATCCAACAGGTCGTGTGCTCGAATCTCGTTTAAGGTGAGTTACCCGCATAAGGTTTTTTCGGGGTTTTCCCTTATCTTGAGAAGACGAATGTCAAGTAACTTTAAGCTCCATGGACCCCGAGATCATTTGAACATCGTGTTACCAATTTCATTCATCGTCCGATATGACCAACCAGGTTAAAGGACGTAAAGCTATAAAAAAAAATTGTTGCAGAGATTTGGAGAAGTCATGTGTATGAAACACACCAGATGTTTTCATTCAGGGGGTTTCAAAACGTGTATTTCCGATTAAATCCTGAGATAGAACCTTTTGTGTGATATACAATACTTCTCTACGCACTGCTAGTGAAGGGCGTTATGGTTATCCAATATTAGTAAAATGGTTATATGTGGACAAACACTTGCACCTTAAGTGTACATTGCTTCCTACGACTGACTGCAGAAACGTGGTCGTAAGTTCAAGCTGGAAACCAGACTGAGAGAGAACATTTTAATCACTAAATCTAACTGCTGTTGCCAGATGTTGCCTGCTAAAATTATTTGTTTCTCCCAAGACCAAAGAAGATAATGAAAGGCGTATTAAAGCACTTTTGTTTGCCCTTTTGTACTTTATTACCAGTTACCAGCTTTATTTTGGTACGAAGTTGCCTTCCGCTTTTAGGGAAAGAGGAATTAACGAGTATTTGCGTCCACACTACTTATTACACCAGTGAAGCTGCTTCCTGCTGATTTTCCTGAAATACTCTTTACCCTAGAGTAACGTTTCTAAAGCTCATAATGCTTTCTAAATAGTTGGTTTGTTTGCCTCGTTCGCTCTACAAATTTAAAATGCTTAAACAGGTTTCCCTACCATTTTCTCCTGCAAGTTATTGGAAGTGACAATGAAACAAATGTTTTACATCGCCCAAAGGGAATTGAAAAACTTTTGATAGAATTCCTGATTCAATTTCTTTTCGTGTTCCTTGGCTGAGTAAGTGCTTTCTGTGTTCAAACAAGTGCTGCCCTTTAAAGATATTTACACAAATGGAAAATCTATGAATTTGCATCTCTAGAGGTGTGCTTAAATTTTAATTGTTTTCATATCAATGGAATGGTGCATTCCTTTTCAGCTAAGTTCTGAAATTTTTATTTTGAAACCACAAAAGAAAACTATGGGAATAGTGATGCTACTATAACTACTATCACTTTACTCCTAGAACCAAACCTGGCTTAAACATGAAATGTACTGAGATAACTTTCTGTGCCTATTTAACAACAAATTACAAAAGCTTACCCGTCTTACTGATCCACGAGATAAGCATTCGCTGAAATAATTTTATTGATCTGTTCTGTCTAAATGAAAGGAAAACAATGGAGTAAGCTAGGCTAATGTGATAATCATAGCTTTTAAAATCCGGTTATTAAGTGATGCAATTGCAATTTTCTTCTCTTTGCGCGATCAGAATGAAAAAATCTGCTGTGTACCATTCACATGACTTTCTCTATATCTCTGCAACAAATTATTCTTAAAAAGCTTATACTACTATTTACTTCCTGCTAATCAGAAAAAAAAAATTAGCAGAAATAGTCTTATTACTTGCTTCCTTGTAAGTAGAACCGAAATAAGGGAGTACCATAGAACACAGTGATAGTCAAAAGCTGGTTGCTATGTCACTGAAGTTCCTTTGTTTGTATGACAGCAGTTGACAAATTCCTGTATGAGAAAAGTATAAGTTTTTCATAGCAGAAACCAAAAACAAGGAATGTCTCAAAAACGATGAACTCCATGAAAAAAGTATATACCATAAATTGTGTTTTAATGTGCTGTACATTTTTTTGTGTAGTGGGTTTTTGTCCATCTCTTATGGACAAGATGTACATTTTATTTGTCAGGTAAATATCTTTAATATACGACATCTTAATCAAAATCGTTACGGCCATTTTTGAGAAGATCAAAATGTTCGAAAAATGTTCCATGTAAAGGGTAGTTGGGGGTAGGGGGATTTTTCTCAAAATCTTCGTGTCGCATCCCTGGAAGAAACTAAACTTAAATACCAAGTTTGGTATTTTACCGACATTTCGTTTTTGATTTATCGTGTTCATAGACACACGGACACTCGGACATACGGACATACGGACACACGGACACACTGACACACACGGACGTTTTTCTGAAAATACTTCTTTTGGGATACATATATTTCTGGTGAAATCTCGGTATCGAATTTTTTGGTGGAGTGCAATACTTTCTCTATACACTATTATATAGTATGTATAGAGAAAGTAAAAATTGAATAACAACTTCCCATTTGAAAGTAAGTCAAAGTATTTTAAATTGTAAAAAAATAACAATAAATATTTCCGGATTGGTTACTCTACAAAATTAAGGTATACCTTTAACGTAGATTATCTAATTTAACGAAATCTACATATCTGTGTAGTAAGTTTCCGTCTCATCTCACGCACTGCAATAGTAAGTTACTTTACCAGTTACACAACATTCAATACAGAACGAAGTGGACTTCATAGGATATTCCCAGAAAATTAAAGATATAAATTTATTTATCATGTAAATATCGCACATTTCCTATTTATGTATTACGTCTTCTATTCTTGGTTTGTGGGTTGCTTAATTAGTTAGGCGCTGGCCTTTGGGGCGGTAAGATGTTCGTGCCCGGGCGCGGGTTATGGTTAGTGGGAAAGGTGTGGATATATGGTTGGCTTAGCTCAGAGATTTTTTATTAGCATGGAAACTCTTTCAGGTTGTGTTGAGACACAAGAGCTCTATTGATTGAGTCCGGCCGTTTTCCGCCGTAGAAGACCCCTGTATAGTTCTTAATTTTCTACTGTGACGTTACACTTTACTCGCCCGCGAATGTTGTTGTTTATTAATGTTGATGCCGTGATTTATTACGTATTCTGGTCAGTATTTAAACAACTATTTCCCTTTTCCCAGGTAGCCTGTTTGGCTCCACCACGGACTAAAAATAACATCTTAGTCGTGCGGAGGTTCATCGTCAAGTGCCTTCCAACTAAACGGTAGCTCCACAGCGGATTCTAAATTTTACATCTTACTTCTCTCGATCTTCTATGACGAGTGCTTTAAAATGTCGTCTGACTAGCGGGAATCATTGTCTTGTATTCCGTTAGTTCCCACGAGCAGGGCATATTCACCCCTTCCCTCGGTTCAATGCACGTAAGTAACAGAATCTTATACCCCGAACTCATGCCTTATAGGTGTTAAAAGTCTTTCTACCCTTCCCATTTTCACTATAAATTTATATTTTCTCTTCCGAATAATTCTTTTCCCCGGGACAATACATGTACTGTCTCACTTTCTGTTCCCAAGGAATCGGGTTCAAACCAGGCCCAGACCAGTGTATTATAAATGTGCTTAAAAGCATCATCCTCGTGTCCATAGACTTACCGGCGTGTAAAATAACTCTTGCGGGATGGAAATCTGCATACTTATGTGATCTTGTCAATTAAAAGCGCCGTTCACAAACCGAATATTGCTTTTTATTTTTATAGGTAGAAGGGAAATTAGTGCATACACTAGCTAACGATAACAAAATCTTTTAAATCTATTGATATGCTATGGATATTGAAATTCGATTTTCCTTGTATGAAGAGTAACATAGAGAATGAGCATTTCCTGATTGAGAAATATTTAAATATTCAAAATTGATGTAACATGGGACGATATCTCGACAAAGTATAATAATTCTACAAAAAAATGCATATGACATAAACTGTGTATTTATGAGATGTAGGTACTTTTTGTAGTAAGTTTTTGTCTTAGAGTTTACTAGTTAAAAAAATAATACAGGATGAAGCGTTTTCAAGCGGTTATTATCAGAAATTCAAGATATACATTTAATTTGACATGAAAATATCTATAAATTAGAATTTTAATAAAAACATTAATAAAAAATTTCGAAAAATGTTCCTTTCAAGCGTAGTTTTAGATGGAGGAACATTCCTGAAAATCTTCGTGTTGAGTCCTTGGAAGCTGTTTGGTATTTAAATAACTTTTTTCTAAGTTAAGGATGCTACCCACAGATACACCCAAGGACAGTTTTCTAAAACTACTTCTTTGGAATCAGTGGTCCTGAGAACATGTATATCCAGTGAAATCGCGGTATCGTACTTTTAGGCGGAATACAATGCCTTTTCTACTTAATATGTTTATTGTACATATGTACCAGAGAAAGCAAAAATATATGCTTTCCCATAAGTTGCATACCGATACTTTTTTAATAATGAACCACCAATTTTAGACAAGTTTTTAAACTATGTGAATTATAATCTTAAATGTTAAACGATCCATCTTTTATAAATTATCGCTAAAATTGTATCTAGATTTGAGAACAGAAGAAAGGGGTGTCGTATCATATGATGGAGAGCCAGATATTTTACCTCTCCCTTACTCTCTCCTTTACTTATTTCTGTAGTGATGTAACTAGATATTAGGATTTATTTATTTATTTTATTGTTCTATATATAATTATAATTACGATTTTATTTATTATTATTATCCAATTAGTACTCAGTACCATTACATCATAAGCAGTACTATGGCGTCTTGGTTTAACGTGACTTTTGTTATGCTACATTCACAATCAAAAGCAAGCGCAGACGCAATGTAAGCGCAAGAGTTTGGATTCATATTATTTAATGTAAGCATTCACATAGAAACACGCAAGACGCAACGCAAGAGTTTGCTAACTCCAAACTTTATTCTTGCGTTACATGCAAACAGGAAGAATTGTGCTTCTTTTATTTATGCATTGCCTATGAACTCAATAACAAACGATCGTACTGCAAGATTTTGCAGGGCCTTCTGAACATGTATGCTCTTCTATTTGGCCGTACCGCGCCATCTCTAATCGACCTCAAGAGGTTATGACAGTCTCCTTGCGAATCCTTCTTTGATTTAATGGATTAAGTATCATCTGTGTATAGATTTATTAGTTCTCATAATTCGAAGACGCAGAGAGATAATTCTTAGTTCATTAAATGTGTAGCTTTATCACTTTCTGCAGTCTCTTTGCTTGTACTATGTTCAATAATTTTGAATGACCAATTATAGTGACGTCATTGCCACGAACGTCAGTTGTTAGTATGTAATGTACTTATTGTAAAATATTGAGTTAATTTTCTTATGGGGTATTTTTGGTTATGTCATTCAGTTTGTAACTTGCGGAGCGCTTGGAAGATATTCGCATGTAACTTGTGGATCTAGAAACCCGTGACAACTTCTTTCGTTGCGCTTACGATTGCATAAGGAACAGTATTTCCTTGCGTCTGCGCTTATGCTATGTTACGTCGGCGCTTGCATCTCATTGTGAAAGTAGCATTAGTGTTTGCTTCTTGCAGCTGCCACAATCACGATGGTGGTGGTTTATCGCGCGCTTTTACTATTTGTGGTACGCAGGCGATCACGCTGGCGATAGATTGAATGAAGATGGAGCACCGGTGAAATGCGATGGTGGGGGAAATCGGAGGAAACCCGCCCCTGCGCCGCTTTGTCCACCATAAATCTCACACACACACATATATATATATATATATATATATATATATATGATTCTAGGTTGGATCGATAGTAGGCATAGACATTTCAAAGCAGTTGACTCCAGTTAGCGCCCTCAAACCACTATCAATACAAAGAACAGACAAGGTTCACTAACGGAGCTAAAGAACGTCACAAGGCCACAAACGCCAGAAATAAACGTCGCTAAATAAAGTCCATTAATATTCAACCTGGCTTTAATGCTTAGTAATTTCTTTTATGCTGGTTTTAATATGACATTATACATGACTCTTTCGTAATAATAAAAGACACGTAAAAGGATTTTTGAGGTACGTTTGCTGGTAGTGTAATAATTTATAAAAATGTGCTGTTCATACTTTGGTGGTGGATTGCCTACCTTCATTGTTTAGGTGTAAGCGTAACTGCCTCACATTCAACAGGTCCTTAGTTTGAGCACCGGTTAGGTTGAGTCGCCAGTTAATGTTTTGGAGGTTGGTCCTTATCCTAAGAACACGAATGTCAATTAACACTAAACTATAACGACTTGCTTAAGCATCGTTTCACCTAGCTTATTCATCCATTGGTCGTTGTGATGTCTTAACCAGGTTAAAAGACGTTAACATCCAAGGAAGGGAAAAGAAGTGATCTATTGTAATAAGAATGCGTGATACATTTTTATCGAAATGTATATTCATTGTTGAGTATACTCGGCTTAAAATTACGATAAAGCCCTCAGTAAGTTGCAAATAACAAGCACGTAGTTTTTATGGGTAGAGGAGTCGCATTACAAGAAATACTCGGCTGCTAGAGATGGTATTAGATTAGATTAGATTAGATTAGATTAAATAACGTAGGGGGGTTTAAGGAGTCTCGTTGTCCTCCTGTACGTCAGCCTAAAAGGGGGAACTATTATTGTCTTCCAAAAGCTGTTCCAAATCGGGACAAACATTTGAATGGAAGGGTAAACCTCTTCCTTTCCAGGAATGGACAGTCACACAGAATATGTGAGGAGGTTTCTAGAGGAGATATACTTTGTTCTCTTTCTCTTATTTGCATCTAATCAGTTTAGTTAGTTTATCTGGGCAGGTAGTTACCCAGAATATTACATCTCGGATTAGAGTGCTAGAGCATCCCTTCAGGCGGAAGGTGGTTGCTGTTACATTAATTGATATTTGAACGGGGCTAATGATGTAAAACATATTTGGCATCCAATTAAACAGGTTGGCAGGTTGGCTTTTGACCTTGGGGGTCTGCATGTAAATGTTTAAGTGAATTACAATTAAGCTGTAACGCTTGCCCATTGCACTTGTTAGCCTACATGGCACGGTATCGTTATGATATTGCTGACCTTTCATATCTTTAAATATCCTTTGTGTTCCATTTGTTCCGAGTACAATCCATTATTGCAAAAGAGTATTCTTTTCACTTTCTCTTCAGCTATGTACATGGTGTATAGAGAAGGTATTGTATTCCATCCAAAAATAGAATACCGAGATTTCACCGGAAATACATGTTTTGGGTCCCCCTGAAACCAAAAAATGCATTTCTGGAAAAAGGTCCGCGTGTGTGTGTGCGTGTGTGTATGTGTGCGTCTGTGAACAGCATAGCTCAAAAACGAAAAGACCGTTAAATACCAAACTTGGTATTTAAGTTTGTATCTTCTGAGGACGTGACACTAAGATTTTCAAAAAAAATCGCCCCACCCCAAACTATCAGTTATATGGAAAAGCTTTCGAAAATTTTGAGTTTCTCAAAAATGGCTGTAACGATTTTTATTAAAATCTTTTATATCCAATATATTTATATGCCAAACAAAATGTATATTTTGAATTTTCTGGATATAGCCTCTAAAGACCACTTTATTCTGGATGATTTTATTGAATTTTGTATAATTGGTAAACCATAAGAGATAGACAAAACTTACAACACAAAGAATGTAGATCACGATAAAACAAACAATTCATGTCATATACAATTTTTTTCGTGGAATGGACCGTTTTTGAGATATTTATTGTTATTAATTTCAGCTTTAATGTTTTTCTCATATAGGAATTTGTCAACTCCTGTCCATAGAAACAAAGGAACTTCAGTCACATAGCAACCAGTTTTTGACTATGCCTTTAACCTATGGTACTCCTTTATTTTGCTTCTATACAAGGAAGTGAGTAATAAGACTATTTCTGCTAATTTTTCTCTATTAGCATCAGTAAATGGTCGTCTCCTTAGCGCGGTGGTAGCGTAGCTGCCTACCAAGCGGGAGACCTGGGTTCGATCCCCAGTACCGGCGTGGGGATTTTTCCCCCGCTGGGAGACCTGGACCGGGGTGCACTCAGCCTCGTGAGGTCCCTGGGGGGCCAATTGAGGAGCTAATTGATGGAGAAGTAGCGGCTCCAGGTCGTGAGGACCGCATTAACTGGCCGGGAGGGGCTCGAGGCGCTGACCACGTCTCACCCTCCAATACTGCACCCCATCCATGACGTCTGTAGTGGACCGAGATGGGGGACGCAGCGGCCGGGCGGTAGGCCAAGGCTCCCCGTGAGCTGTCGTGCCATGGAGTTAGTTATCAGTAAATAGAAACATTAGATTTTTAACAATAATTTGTTGCAGATGGTGTAGAGAATGTCATGTAAATGAAACACATCATTTTTTTTCTACATCATGCTAATGGAGAGAAACATTAGCATAATAGGTATTATTATTTATATAATTGTAGGTAGAAGGGAAATAAGGGTGTACATTAGGCTAAACTGACAGCCAAATGTTTTAAAAACTGGTCTCTAAGTGAAACAATCGAGGTTCGGTTCGCCTTGCATAGTCCCGTATTAGAAAAGTTAGTTTAAAACTGAAACTAATAACAAAGAATATCTATAAAACAGACAACTCTACAAGAAAAATGTATGTGCCATAAAGTATGTGTTTAACGAGATCTACATTTTTTGTGTATTAAGTGCATGAACCGTCATGCAAAATTCTGCAAAACTTATCTAGAATAAACAGGTCTACAGAGGCTACTCCCAGTAAATTCAAAATATACATTTTATTTATGACATAAATAGCTTTAATATACGGCATATTAATTAAAATAGAGGCATTTTTGAGAAAAACTAAGATTTTCAAAATTGTTTCCATGTGAGGGGTAGTTTGTGATGGGGGATGTTTTTGAAAATCTTTGTGTTGCATACTAGGGAGATATTAATCATAAATACAAAGTTTGGTTTATAACGGTCTTTTCGTTTTTGAGCTATGCTGTCCACAGACACACACTCGGACCTTTTTCTAAGAATACCTTTTTCGGACACAAATGACCTCAAAACATAAATTTCCGGTGAAATCTCGGCATTGAATTTTTGGGTACAGTATCTTCCCTAGCTGCTATGTACATTCAAAGACATTAAAAATACGCCTGTCGCTTGTTTTGCTGAACATGTGAACGTTCGACTGGGACTAGTGTCTTTCCACGATATTGATTGGTGCCATTCTGATATAACATACTAGGCGAGTAATAAACGGGAAAACACCTCTTCATCCCTCAACTTGGCTCTATGCTCCCTCAGAACAGATTTCCTTGTAAAGGTAGTGTGTAATTTTCAACCACTTGCGCGAATTACCTGTCATTAGAACTTCAGTATGTAGCGCAGAGAAAACATTAATCTAATCTTGTATCACCCGATGAGAGGTTGAATATTGTCCAACCAGAAAGTTTAGGATCACCAGTTCGCAACTCAGAACTTCATTTGCCACAGTTACGTTTCATATCCATCCCCTTTCCTTCGGTAGCGTGCCCTGTCCAATACGCTTTTAAGAGCATAGCAAACAGGTGAAAGACATGGGCGGAGTCAGCGAAAAGTCTTACGATACGTATTTCCAGGAGCATTTTTAGTGTCTTTGAGGATACATTGTATGTATATATGTGCTAGAGAAAGTAAAAATATAGCGCAGATTTCAGAAATAGCTGTTACAAGCCTCTGAATTTTATACTTTTGCCTCTGACGCTGTGAATCGGGTTGCCGATGAATGTCTTTACTTTATTAAAAATATTACACCTTCCATTCAAATGACTTTCTTTATCTATTCAGCAGTAAACTATTCTTACAAATGGTTATTTTAACCTACTTTAACTGAGACAAGAATTAGAAGAAATGGTTTTATTAGTTAGTTCATTTAAAGGATTCATAGAAGGAATCTTAATGAATAAACTAGGCTAAAGCAATAGTCAAATATTTTAAATCTGGTCACTATGGCATGGCCAAGAGTAAATCAAAAGAAAATTGGATATCAACTTCCCGTTCGAGGAAAGTAAGAATTGAAAAGTTTATACAAATATTCAAGAATATCTTGGAAATTGCTAATTCCACAAAAAGAATATATATTGTATAAATTGTGTGCCTACATTGTTTTGTGTATAAGATTTTGTACAGCTCTTACAGTTTACCACTTATGCAGAAGTCATTCAGAATGAGTAGTATTTCATAAAACTTTCTCAAGAATTCAAGTATTTCATATGTCATGAAAACATTTTAAAATTTGGTATATTAATCAAAATAATTACTAACCTGTGTTAAAATCAAAATGTTCTAAAATTGTTCTATGGAAGATGCAGGTTGGGTTTGAGGAATTTTTAATCACCCTCCGTGGTGTAGTGGTTACCATGCTAACTTCATATACCCAAGGTCACTGGTTCAAACCCGGCGGAGGACGATGGATTTTTTCTGGTGTAAAAATCCTTAGCATGGCTTCCTTAGGAAGGGAAGTAAAGCCGTTGGTCCCGTGTCGTAGATTTACGGCACGTAAAAGAACCCAAAGTCCGATAGAGAGACCTCTGAGCAAAATTAAGCGGTCTTTCACGCCCAGTATAGAATAGGACGCTGAAAACCACAGCAGTTAAAGAGCGTCCATAAATAACACGTCATTTACATTTTTTTGAGGAATTTTCTTGAAAAATCTTCATGTTGACGTTGGAATGTGCTGATCTTAAATATGAAGTTTGGTATTTAACCGATTGTTGCTTTTGAAAAAACACGCACATTTTCTAAAAATATTTTTATTAAAGGACCTCCAAACAGTGTATTTTCCATGAGAGATTGGTATGGAATTTTTTGGTGGAATACAATGCAATACCTTGCCTACTACTATATAAATTGTATATACATGATAGAGAAGGTAAAATCTAAGTTTCACTTTTTACTTGCTCTAGCCTATATACATACAATGTACATAGTAGCTAGAGAAAGTACCTATTGTATTCCATGGAAGCATATATTTCTAGGACCCTGTGTCCGAAAAAAAAATATAAAAAGTTCCGCGCGCATGTGTGTGCGTGGGTGTGTGTGAACAGCACAGCTCAAAACGAAAAGTCCGCTAAATATCAAACTAGGCATAGGTATTAGTTTAGTATCTTACAATTATGCACCAAAAATATATTCAAGAAAATCTCCCCGCCACTAGCTACCCTTTACATGGAAACATTTTTTAAAATTTTGTTTTTGGCAAAAATGGCCTCACAATTTTGATTAAAATAAGCACGTTAGAGATATTTTTATATCATAAATACGATGTATGTTTTGAATTTTCTGGGAATAACCTTATTTCTTTTGGGTAGTGTTTAAAGGCCGTTTTTACTGCTCTGGCACCGCAGGCGATGACACTGATGATACATGAAGATGGAGCCCCGGTGGAATGTTATGGCGAGGGAAACCAGAGAACCCAGAGAAAACCCACCCTCGCCCCGCATTGTCCACCACAAATCTCACATGAGGTCGCTTGGAATCGAATCCAGAGGAATAGCCTTATAAGGCCCCTTCATTCTGGATGAGTTTTGCATAATTTTCCATTAACGGTTAAACCGTAAGAGAGAGACAAAAACGTATTACACAATATACGTAGATCTTGATAAAATACATAATTGATGTTATATTTTTTTATTTTTCTTTAAATAAAACTTTTTTGTTAACTTATATTTTCAGCATAAAGTACACAGAAGAATAAGCTTTTTTAAGCATAGTTTGTTGCAGAAGTAGAGAATATAATGTGAATGGAAAACATAAATTTTGTTTCTTCTTTGGGGTCATAGGAGGAATCGAGATTTCAAACTCATCGCATAGCGACCCGCTTTTTGAAACTCTCATTAATGCCATCTTACTGAACTCTTCTTGAAAGGAGAACGAAATGTGTATTCGATTTACAAGACGTGAATGTAAATATAAGCGCTTCAAGAATGATTGAATAGGTTGTGTAAGAGAGAAAAGAGAAAGTCATATAAATGTACATTTTAGAGTTTTTTTTATATCAAACAATTTTTTTTTTTTTACGGTCGCGCAAGAAATTTAAATTTTAAGGTCATTACATAGCGACCCGCTATTTAAAAATCTAGGTAATGCTTTATTTGATTAAATTCTTCTTGTACCCAGAACGAAATGTGTGCTCCATCAACAAGGGCTGGATATAAAAATAACCTCTTTAGGGATAGCTGGAAACGTTGAAGAAGAGAGTAAAGAGAGGGTCATGTAAATGCATACTTCATATTTTGTTTTCAAGTCAACCAATAGCATCTGCCTTTTCTTTTTTTAAATCGGCAAGCGCTGCACATAGCTTTCCCTTGTACTGCTAATATTTTGCTCCTCAGCTTGGATGGAATTTTATAAAACGATGGCCTGCACGATAGTTTTGTACTGAAGTGAAAGTTTGGTGTTAAAGGAACTGGGTCAGAGCAGAGTGTAGGCAACAAGGTTGCGATGTTAAACCCCAAAATGGAAGCAAAAAAAAAAAAAAAAAAAAAAAACTGAGATAAAATTCGGAATGAAAGAGATAAAAATGGAATATAAATGGAAAAGTTGCAGCATTACCTACCGACATAGAATATCGTCAGAGAGACATATGAAGAACGCATACGCAACAGATTTAAAATATTTATAAAGAACGAACTCATGGACCAAAATTCGGAAGTAATAAAAGCAACAAGAAGAAAGTCTTTGGTTAAGGACAATTGCAAAGTGCTTTACTAACATACTATGTTCATCAGAGATGCAAGTATCCTTACTTTCTATTCAGAAAATCTATTTAGATTTTTCACTCCAAAGCTACAAAATTGAGTTAGTTATTTTTAGGAAAAATTCTAATAATCTGTTTCGCGATGAAGCAAAGTGAAATACATAAATAATATGTGTAATTTTTAGGTAGATAAGCAGGTAGGTTTGACAGAGTGGCACTGTACCACTGCGGTTATGTATTGATGCTTCTCAAAGAGTACGTTCTTGAGTGTTAGGAGAGAGGAAACACTGGGCGGCTGAAACCAGGAGTGAAGGTACAGAAATGACAGGCTCCTACAGTCACCAAGTTGAAACGCCCCGACAATTGGACCAGGGACCTCGCCCTGAACAGGGTCCAACACTTCCTAGGGGCGGTGCTTACATCCAGCCAAAGTTCGACAGACAATAACAGTGACAGTATCAGATTATATCCTCTTCCCTGCCACGCTGCAGCAAAGTCCCTTAGCGAACACTTCAAATCCTGAAACACTCCAACTAGGTAAAGGATGAATGAAATGAGGAGTGAGTAGGAATGGGGGACAGAGAATTAGGGGAATGAGAGAAACTGTTCCAGCATTCGCGTGCGACCCGAGAAAATAGCCATGGGTCAGATTTAGCGATCGCCGGGGATGAACCCGGTACCTCCAAAATGCGAGTGGCACTCTTTACCGTGACCCCACCTCACTCAGTATGTCTTAACATCCTTATAGAATTTAAAGCGAAGTTTTCATGGCATTCTGCCACTTCAAAATATGTATGGAATGGTGTGTATTGTGATTAATGATTAAACATTTGAGGGAAGTGTTGGACCGATTTATGGTTTGTGAGGGAAGTATTGAGTAAAAATATGATAGGTTCCATTTACATGACTTTCTCTAAATCTCTAACAAATTATAGTTAAAAAGCCTATTCTTCATGATAATCAAGATAAAAGTTAGCAGAAATAGTCTTATTACTTACTTCCTTGTAAGTAAAAGGTAAATAAGGAAGCTAAAAGAATAGTCATATAGTGATTGAAATCCATGTCTATCTATGGCCAGGAGTTGACAAATTCCCGTATAAGAAAAGCTTTAAGTATTTTAAAACTGAAACCAATAACAAGGAATATCTCTGAAATGATCAACCACACGAAAATAAATTATGTGTTTTAACGACATCTACATTTTTTGTGTAGTAAGTTCTTTCCATCTCTTACGGTTTAGCAGTTATGCAAAGTTCAGCAAAATTCATTCAGTATAAAGAGGTCTTCAAAGGCTATTTTCATAAAATGAAAAAAATACATTTTATGTGCTATGAAAATATCTTTAATATATTTACTTTAATAAAAATCATGAGTCATTTTTGAGAAAATTAAAATTTCCAAAATTCTTCCATGTAAAGGGTAGTTTGAGGTTGAGGGATATTCTGGCAAATCTTCCTGTTCGCATCCTTGAAAGATACCAAACTCAAATAGCAAGTTTGGTATTTAACGGTCATCTAGTCTTTAAGCTATGCTGTCTTTTTCTTAAAATGCCTTTTTTGCACTCAGTGGATCTCAAAATATCTATTTCCGTTGAAATCTCGACATCCAATTATTTGGTGCAATACAATACCTTCTCTACACGCTATATACATAGTACGTGTAGAGAAAGTAAAGAGTAACTAAGGCCTATCCTCTCAGTAAATTAAACTTAACGGTAAAAAAGTTTAATAAATTGGAGCGATGGCTAAATTTGATCAATTTCACTAAATTTGTGTAAATATTGTAAACTGCCTTCTTGGTCGAATATTCAGTGACATAATTTCTCACCCGGAAGTTCCGAGTTCAATTCCCGACTGAGGCGGGGAAGTTTTCTTTAACTGGAGTTATTCCTTGTCCTCTACAATTTCTGGAAATATGAATGTGAGAGTACATCTGCGTGCGCTAAATGACATAAAATTATTACACTTAGGTCAATAACCTAAAGTTCTCTAGAAGTGTTTCAAACTTTAAAGCCCCCGATGTGACCTTAGCAGTAAAGGAGGTTATACAAATGAAACAAAAAATACCTACTCTGGGAGATAGAAGCTATACAGCCAATTTACCTTAATGTTAAACGTGTTTATTTTTATTACATATATACTTCACTGCTTAGCTTGAAATCGACGTAGAGTTAAATTTGTATACTTACTTGGTTAATACCTCAAATGCTGTGCAAAAGTTCTAGAATATGTATTTTAGAAAATCCTAACATAAGCCCTCAATTGATATTTTCTCTTTTGCCTCCATTCCATTTTTATTGCAGCAGGTACACTGAATACATACCGAATGGCATACTCTTTTTTGGAATCCTGTTCATTATATTTTGCCCTTTGAATATCTGAATTCAATGTATTTCTTTTCTCCGAGAGCGTGACTTTTTATTCCAGTCGACTGTATTTGTTTTTCTTTGTTAGTTTCGATCGTTACTACGCTATTTACTTCACACTAATATTGTAAAAATGGAAAGTAAAGGAGATTCACTTGTTGAGGAACCAAAGTTGATAATAAAGGTTTCACGTACAGTCGGATGCTAAAATCCGTGTTGATACAAAGAGCTGCCTGCATATTAAGTTGGTAAGGAATTAGTACAGCTGCTCCTGTCACATTCATGACCTCTATCTGGCTCTACCAATAAAGTTAAAGTTTAAAAGAGGTCCGTGTGTGTCCATAGGAACGTGCTTATGTGTGTGTGTGTGTTATCCAGCATATCTCAAAAAATAAAGGCCGTTAAACACCAAACTTAGTCTTTAAGGTCAAGGATGCGACACGAAGATTTTCAAGAAAATCCTTAGCTATCCTTAAATGGAACATCTTCCTAAATTTTTGATTTTCTCAAAAAATATATAAATATTTTATTGTAAGTTTGCGATACTTTCATCTCAAATAAAACGTATAGCTTAAATTTCCTGGTAACAGCCTTTGAGGACCTCTTCATTCTGGAGAAATTTTGCCTAAGGTATACCATAAAAACACACAAAATCTTGCTACAAAAGACTGTAAACCTATATTAGAGTTTATAATTTCAAAAAAATGTGAAATCCCTTTGGGTTCTTAGGTTTTCTTGAACAGAAAAGTAATCTAATTTTAAATTAATTCGAAAATAATAAACGGTTGTAGACGTCATCGTGGAAGGTAATACTTTCCTTTTCAAAGGATTTGAAAATATTAAATAAAGTTTTAAAAAATATTCCAAAAGGAAAGAACAGGAAAGGAAAGGAAGGAAACAAATATTTTTATGGTTGGTTATTGAGTCTGAATTTAGGAACAACAATAACAAGAGCAATAATATCTAATAATAATTAATAGTAACATAATATCCTAATCAAGTTACATTTTCAGTTCTTTAGAGTCATGATCATTATTTAAACTAGTTTGCTTGCCCTAAAATACAATTATGTTAAGAGGCGTTACATCCGTTTAGCTCCCGGGTAGTTACCGAATATAACCCTGTTTTGTTTGTGCAGCTACATACCATATTAGTCGCCTATGGTGACTTCGTAGTAAAAGAGGGCGTTAAACAACACCATATTAGCGCTAATTAGCTTACATCAAACGACATACAGAGATTTGCATACGTTACATAAAACGTTGAGCATTTTTGAGTGCTCCGGTAATGACGTCACTATAATGCTTGCTTAGCTTTGCAACATATAGTACTGAAGTATCTGAAACAGTTCACTTCGCTCTCTTGGCTCATCGCCTTTAACGAGCCTGTTCATGTCAGGAACCAATCCGGACTGGAGATAAAGATATTTTAAGTAAATTAATATTTTAAAAACATTAAAATCGATTTTTGGCACAATTTATTTTCCTTGATGTAAAAAGCCGTTGTTCTTTTTACTTTCCCTAACCCGAAATGTACAATGCACATAGTGAATAGAGAATGTATGCATTCCACCCAAAAATTCGATATCGAAGTATATATTTTGGGGTCCTCTGTGTGCGAAGAAAGCATTTTAGAAAATGTCTGTGTATGTCTATATATGTGTGGAAATAAGATGCGACACAAAGATTTTCAAGAAAATCCCCCACCACAAACTACCCTTTACAAGGAAAAATTTGTGAACATTTTGATTTTCTCAAAAAAGGCTGACGGTTTTTATTAAAATGTCATATATTATAGATATTTACATCCCAAATAAAATACATATCTTGAATTTTCTGGAAATAGCCTCTGATGAACTTTTGTTTTGGATGAATTTTGTCGTAATCTATTTAACTACTAAACCGTAAGAGATAGGCAAAAACTTCCTGCGCAAACAATGTAAATCTCGTCAAAGCACACAATTTATGTCCTTTACATTTTTGTCGTGGAGATGACCATTTCCGAGGTATTTTTTGATATTGATTTCAATTGTAGAGCATTTGTACTTTTCTCAGACAGGAAGTGTCCGTTTTTATTTTGTTCTACTCCTGGTCAAGCAAAGAAGCGATTTGGAATAAAAATCGCATGGCGACAGCTTTTAAAAAATTTGACCACCTCTTTTGCATAGTTCATTCCCTTAGTTCCTTTCTACTTATAAGGAACTAAGTAATAGGTACATTCTTCTAATGTTTATCTCGATTAGTATGGTATAGTAAGAAGAAGAATCTTTTGTATGAATTTTGTTTATAGAGAAGCTAGAGAAAGTCATGTGAGTGTAACTTAAAAACGCACCATTCGTTTTCATTTGTTATACTTCTCAATTATTTATTTAATGTTTAGTTATATATTTGTAAATTGTTTTGTCGCCCTCCATGGTGTAATGGTTACCATACTAACTTCATATACACAAGGTCGCGGGTTCAAACCCGGCGGAGGCCGATGGATTTTTTCGGCTGTAAAAATCCTTAGCATGGCTTCCTTCAGAGGGAAAGTAAAGCCGTTGACCCCGTGTCATAAATTTACGACACGAAAGGGAACTTCAAGCCGGATAGAGAGGCCTCTGAGCAAAATTAAGCGGTATTTCACGCCCAATATAGAATGGGACGCTGAGAACCTCAGCAGTTAAAGAACGTCCATAAATAAAATACATTTCATTATGTAAATTGTTTTCTGTGCCTCTCAATATCACTTGGCAGTCTACATATACCATTATATTTAAAATAGTTCTGCTTATAATAAAATGGTTATTTTAGCCTGCTATTCTTTGATGGCTTGGTGAAGATGTAGTATAACATGGATATTCTTAATTAACTCCTTGGTTTGTTCTTAATGTATGATTGCTAACTTTTGTTTCCGTTATTAATAATAGTTTCTGTGTTAAAATATAAACGTGGTACTATGTTTACCAAGTGTTCTAGGTTACCTATATTGAGTATTATTTCCCGCAGTGTGCTGTGTAGCTTATAACAAATGGTCTAGGCGAGTGGATTTTTATAAAATCCGGATTATCATTTTTCAACCTTAACTTCCTTGGAATCCTCTCATCCCGCTCTTCCCCCTCCAACATTCGAACCTATCACCTCCTGCTAGTATATTCAAGGTTAACACCTCGGGATTCGCCGCAATATTACCCCCTGAAGCTTTTGCGAAGGGAATCTCTACGCGCAAATAAAATATATACCTTAACATACGTTATGGAATACAAGAATTTTCAAAAATGAGTATATCTTCAGATGCTAAGATTAAAGTGCGAATATTGGTAATTAAGAATAGCCTAATGAATAACATTATAGCAATATTATTTCATTTAAAAACTTATATATGTATAATAATTTAAAATGTATTAAGAGTGGTATGTTATCATTTGATTAGCATTTCCAAGTAGATGTGACACACACAAGACACAGTGTTTTATTTTCTCTGGTGGTGTATCCTTGAGTAGGTGGACCTCGCTCTAACGAATGTTATATCGGAGTTGAGTTTGAATGCTTTCTGCCAGTGATTTTATTAGGTCACATATTGAGCTGTGAAAACTTTGCAATATGTACTTTAAAGACATGATGTGTTTTTGCACCAAAAATCCCATTTTTTACAAAATTGGTCAAAAAAGTACTAGTTGTGTCCCCTTCAACACATCTTGTATTTTAATAATATGATTTTTTTTCCAAGCAGGGTTAAACCTAGTTTTTGTTTGACTTACATTTGATAAATAAAAAGCATTCATATACTTCCTCCAAAAAGTAAATAAGTGCAAATGAAAAATATTGAAGCACCATTTGTATGGAGTGTTTGTAAAATTTGACAGGACGACCACTGCGCTGAGGAAGGGTATGAATGACTATTACTCACTGTAGTACATGGTACTTAGGGAGAAGGTATTACACCACCAAAAAATTCGATTTCAGAGGAAATACAAGTTTTAGGGTTTCTTGGTTAAAAATATTGTTTTAGAAAAAGGTCCCCGCTTGTGCGTGTAAGCCGGAAAAATACTTGGTATTTAAGATAAGTATCTTCCAAATTTGCAAAAAATATTTTGAGACCCCCCCCCCAAAATTACAGTTTACATGGAAAAAATTTGGAAAAATTTTATTTTCTCAAACATGGCTTTAAAGACTTTGTTTAAATACCGATTTTATAGATGTTTACATGACAAATGAAACGTATATCTTTTATGTTTTTGAATAGCCTCGAAGAGGTTCTGTGTGAATTTTATTGAATTTGCATAAGGGGCAAACCGTAAAAGATAGACAAAGACTTAGGTAGACTAAAAATAGATCTCGTTAAAACACATAATTTATAACCTATACATTTTTTTCACGGAGTTAACCATTTCCGAGCTATTCTTTGTTATTTGTTCAGTTTGAAAATACTTGAACTTTTCTCATACTGGCATTTCTGAACTCCTGATTCTACAAACAAAAAGTAATCACTTAACACCCAGGTTATGCATTCCCTTATTTCTCTTCTTCTTGCAAGGATACAAATAATAAAGCCAATCTTCCAATGTTTTGTCTTAATTAACATGAAGTACATAGAAGTAAAAGCCTTTTAACAATAATTTTCCACAGAGATGTAGAGAAAGTAATGTAAATGAAGCATATTAGAATATTTTGTTCTGTTTTTATTCCATTCCTATTTCAGTTATTTCCAGCACGCTTACCTACCAAGCAGAGAAGCTCTCTATTGTTCTGTTCATTGATATTTCATTATCTTTATAGAAGAATTTCAAGCTTTTTTTGTTGTTGTTTTTTTCATTTTTTTAGATAGTTAATTTATAACTTGTCTGCTTTACTCTGTCCTTGTTGTTATTGTTTCAATAAATAAATAATTGATGCCAGCTGCTATGGACAATATTGCTTTCTTGTTCTCTTTCAAATTTTGCTCTACCTTTCATTCTTTATCACATTGGGTGATTTCTTTGGAGAAGAAACGTTTTAATATCACCCAAATAACGTAGATACGGTTCAAATCAAAACAATCGATTTATGAGTGTCAATAGTACACTGAAAGGATATCAGCGTTTGTACATCCGGATAATCAATGCTAATCGTGAAAAGTAGCAGCACAAATAAACAAAAGCAAGCTACATTCCGAGTAAGAGTCAATAGTATGCTGAAAGGACAACAGCATATAAGACGATTAATGCTAGTCCTGAAATGTAGCAGCGCAAATAAATAAAAGTAAGCTACACATTTTTTAATTTCTCTACACGTACTATGTACATAGTGTATAGAGAAGATATTGTATTCCACCCAAAAATTCGAGATGTCCCGGAAATGGACATTTTAGGATCCCCTATATCCAAAAAAAGCATTTTCAGAAAAAGTTCCGTGTGTGTGTGCCGGTGAAACGATAACTTAAAAACGAAAGGTCGATAAAATACCAAACTTGGTATTTAAGTTTCATATATATCATGAATGCGACACTAAGATTTTGAGAAAAATCTCCCTTCCCCAATCTACACCTTACATGGAAAAAATTTCGAAAATTTTGATTTTCTGAAAAATAGCTATAAGGATTTTGATTAAAATGCCGTATATTAAAGATATTTATATGCAAAATAAAATGTATGCCTTGATTTTTCTGGGAATGGCCTCTAAAAACCTCTTTATTCTGGGTGAACTTTGCTGATATTTACGTCACTGGTAAACCCTAAGGTATAAACAAAAGCCTACTGCACAAAAAATATAGATCACGTTAAAACACACAATTTATGTTATATTTATTTTTTCGTGGATTTGATCGTTTTTGAGATATTTCTTGTTTTTGGTTTAACGTATAAAATATTAATACTTTTCGCATACAGGAATTTGTCAACTCCTGTCCATACAAACAAAGGAATT
Organism: Hymenopus coronatus; assembly: GCA_030762935.1. Classification (NCBI taxonomy): domain Eukaryota; kingdom Metazoa; phylum Arthropoda; class Insecta; order Mantodea; family Hymenopodidae; genus Hymenopus; species Hymenopus coronatus. Next base: position 60,135,227 of record CM060887.1, on the reverse strand, counting down.
TCAATAATATAGCAACCAGCATTTGACTATTATTTGCGCCTATGGTGTTCTCTTATTTCCCTTCTACTTACATGAAAACAAGTAATAAGACGATTTCTGCTATTTTTTCTCGATTAGCACGAAGTAAATAGAAGAATAAGTTTCTTAACAATAACATGTTGTAGAAATGTAGAGAAAGTTATGTGAATGGAACACATCAGACTTTTCTAGACATCTTGATAACTATTTTGAACAAATGGAGGAAGAGTTTAACCAGAGTTAGTGAGAAATGTGCCTGCTGTGACGAGAAAGTGTTAAACAAACAAAACCTGTATCGTTGACAAATAAATACTCTCATGTCAAACGCTGCAGATGCATACTGGGAAATCAAAGCTGACACAGTGAGTGTCACTGGAGTGTCAATCACCAAATGTTTGACGTTGTTGCTTAAAAAGGTAAATCTTTGAGTACGGTAGCTGCTTTGTACACATGTTTACCGCTGATCACAGGGATTATGTCACAGGCGATATATTAGAACGAGTTATCGCTTGGGGTAATCGATCTCTCTCGATTGGGTCGATACACAGCCTGCTGGAAGACCAAATGATGTGGAAGTTACAAATGAGGAAGAATTAATTCTCAGTCTTGACTGTAGAATAACAAAGGAAGGTGACAAAAGCCTGATCATCTTTATGATATGTGAAACCTTTGGTTCTTTTTTAAAATTCTTAATAATTTTATAGTATGGTTTTAGTGGGATTTTGTATTATATACTTTCGGGTAAACAGAATATTACTGAATTGGAAACAAATTGTGTACTGCTCGTGCGTATGGGTTATTAATGTGTGGATTGGAAATGAAGCCAAGAATTTTGAAGTAAACTTCAAGGATATGCACGCATCTGGTGTAGCAGTTATGGGTTCATAGGCGAAGATCTCGACGGAGAAATTTTGACGTTTTGTAAAACCCTCTTGTAATAGTTAGGAAGTAACAGCTTTACAATATGAAAAGTAACACAATAATGTATATTACAATAAAGTAACACAATATATGTTGATTTCTTTCTTTTCTCTTATGTCCAAAGATTTTGAATTTGTGCTTTGATAATTTTGGCAAGTCAATCTGTTGTTCGTCATAAATTTTATAACAAAATACACTTATTTATAGTTTTAATACTGTTATATTGTACATTTTTCATATTAAATATAATTCATTTTTATTTTATTTATTTTTAAGGAAGGAATTGTGCTTCCTTTAATTTTGCGACTCCTGCTCTTAATTGTAGCTACTTCCAAACTGTAATTAGCTGTTATTTGCAACAATAGCAAGCCGGCTTCTTATAATCATGGTGAAGACTACATTTATTAGGTGAGAACGATAGATAACTTAATTGAAGCCCTATATTTTTGCTTAAGAGCCGCTAATTTCATTCTCAATATTTTCATATGGTAAAGTAAATCCAATGATAGGCATTTCACCTGACCTACGCCCGCTAATTTCCTCATATGGATTAATTTCGTATTTTTAGGGGCATTTCTCATAGTTAAGCGGCAGTTAGTCATAGTAAAATATCTTGCCAGGACCTTTACAGAGTAT